>CM055903.1:18537453-19137453 GCA_029582155.1 Panopea generosa
ATCAACATTATTTTCTACATGTATATTTTGTATCAACATTATTGCCTACATGTACACATTATTTTCTTCATGTATGTTTTGTATCAACATTATGTATATTTTGTATCAACATTATTTTCTACATGTACATTTTGTATCAACATTATTTTCTACATGTATGTTTTGTATCAACATTATTTTCTTCATGTATATTTTGTATCAACATTATTTTCTACATATATGTTTTGTATCAACATTATTTTCTACATATATGTTTTGTATCAACATTATTTCCTACATGTACACATTATTTTCTTCATGTATGTTTTGTATCAACATTATGTATATTTTGTATCAACATTATTTTCTACATGTACATTTTGTATCAACATTATTTTCTACATGTATGTTTTGTATCAACATTATTTTCTTCATGTATATTTTGTATCAACATTATTATCTACATGTATGTTTTGTATCAACATTATTTTGTACATGTACATTTTATATCAACATTATTTTCAACATGTATGTTTTGTATCAACATTATTTCCTACATGTACACATTATTTTCTACATGTACATTTTGTATCAACATTATTTTCTACATGTATATTTTGTATCAACATTATTGCCTACATGTACACATTATTTTCTACATGTATATTTTGTATCAACATTATTGCCTACATGTACACATTATTTTCTTCATGTATGTTTTGTATCAACATTATTTTGTACATGTACATTTTATATCAACATTATTTTCAACATGTATGTTTTGTATCAACATTATTTCCTACATGTACACATTATTTTCTACATGTACATTTTGTATCAACATTATTTTCTACATGTATATTTTGTATCAACATTATTTCCTACATGTACACATTATTTTCTTCATGTATGTTTTGTATCAACATTATGTATATTTTGTATCAACATTATTTTCTACATGTATATTTTGTATCAACATTATTGCCTACATGTACACATTATTTTCTACATGTATATTTTGTATCAACATTATTGCCTACATGTACACATTATTTTCTTCATGTATGTTTTGTATCAACATTATTTTGTACATGTACATTTTATATCAACATTATTTTCAACATGTATGTTTTGTATCAACATTATTTCCTACATGTACACATTATTTTCTACATGTACATTTTGTATCAACATTATTTTCTACATGTATATTTTGTATCAACATTATTTCCTACATGTACACATTATTTTCTTCATGTATGTTTTGTATCAACATTATGTATATTTTGTATCAACATTATTTTCTACATGTACATTTTGTATCAACATTATTTTCTACATGTATGTTTTGTATCAACATTATTTTCTTCATGTATATTTTGTATCAACATTATTTTCTACATATATGTTTTGTATCAACATTATTTTCTACATATATGTTTTGTATCAACATTATTTCCTACATGTACACATTATTTTCTTCATGTATGTTTTGTATCAACATTATGTATATTTTGTATCAACATTATTTTCTACATGTACATTTTGTATCAACATTATTTTCTACATGTATGTTTTGTATCAACATTATTTTCTTCATGTATATTTTGTATCAACATTATTATCTACATGTATGTTTTGTATCAACATTATTTTGTACATGTACATTTTATATCAACATTATTTTCAACATGTATGTTTTGTATCAACATTATGTATATTTTGTATCAACATTATTTTCTACATGTACATTTTGTATCAACATTATTTTCTACATGTATGTTTTGTATCAACATTATTTTCTTCATGTATATTTTGTATCAACATTATTTTCTACATATATGTTTTGTATCAACATTATTTTCTACATATATGTTTTGTATCAACATTATTTTCTTCATGTATGTTTTGTATCAACATTATGTATATTTTGTATCAACATTATTTTCTTCATGTATATTTTGTATCAACATTATTATCTACATGTATGTTTTGTATCAACATTATTTTGTACATGTACATTTTATATCAACATTATTTTCAACATGTATGTTTTGTATCAACATTATTTCCTACATGTACACATTATTTTCTACATGTACATTTTGTATCAACATTATTTTCTACATGTATATTTTGTATCAACATTATTGCCTACATGTACACATTATTTTCTACATATACATTTTGTATCAACATTATTTTCTACATGTATATTTTGTATCAACATTATTTTCTACATATGTATATTTTGTATCAACATTATTTTTTTCATGTATATTTTGTATCAACATTATTTTCTACATATACATTTTGTATCAACATTATTTTCTACATGTATATTTTGTATCAACATTATTTTCTACATATGTATATTTTGTATCAACATTATTTTCTACATGTATATTTTGTATCAACATTATTGCCTACATGTACACATTATTTTCTACAGATACATTTTGTATCAACATTATTTTCTACATGTATATTTTGTATCAACATCATTTTCTACATGTATATTTTGTATCAACATTATTTTCTTCATGTATATTTTGTATCAACATTATTTTCTACATGTACATTTTGTATCAACATTATTTTCTACATATTTATGTTTTGTATCAACATTATTTTCTACATGTACATTTTGTATCAACATCATTTTTTACATATGTATATTTTGTATCAATATTATTTTCTTCATGTATATTTTGTATCAACATTATTTTCTTCATGTACATTTTGTATCAACATTATTTTCTTTATGTACATTTTGTATCAACATTATTTTCTTTATGTATGTTTTGTATCAACATTATTTTCTACATGTATGTTTTGTATCAACATTATTTTCTTCATGTATATTTTGTATCAACATTATTTTCTACATATGTATATTTTGTATCAGCATTATTTTCTTCATGTATATTTTGTATCAGCATTATTTTTTTCATGTATATTTTGTATCAGCATTATTTTCTACATGTACATTTTGTATCAAAATTATTTTCTACATGTATGTTTTGTATCAACATTATTTTCTTCATGTATATTTTGTATCAACATTATTTTCTACATATATGTTTTGTATTAACATTATTTTCTACATATGTATATTTTGTATCAACATTATTATCTACATGTATGTTTTGTATCAACATTATTTTCTTCATGTATATTTTGTATCAACATTATTTTCTACATGTATATTTTGTATCAACATTATTTTCTACATGTATGTTTTGTATCAACATTATTTTCTACTTGTATAATTATTTTGTATCAACATTATTTTCTACATGTATGTTTTGTATCAACATTATTTTCTACATGTACATTTTGTATAGATATTGTGTTTTTAAATATAAAACTTCATTTACACAGTGAGTTTCATGGAAAAAAAACATTATGGTTACCACAAACCTTGTTTGTGTGACTCATAAAGACTTATTTTCTGTTATCTTTTTTGTCTGTTTTGAAAATAAGATTAAAGATTCAAAGACTAGCAGCAATTCAATAATTTGATCTGTTTCTTATCATGTCCAATGGACATTAAGACATTCTAACCGTCTTCAAACGTCTCAGCAGTATCGCAGATGACCCCCAAATAAGTACACACATATCAATTACTCGCAAGGAAGTAGGAACTGCTGGCATGTTGAAAGGCGATTTCCGCGGAAGAAAATAATAAATGTATGCTTAAATATTTTGTTCACTTATACTGTATAGATATTTGTGATAGCATGTTTGACAGTTGTTCAATAAAGATATTTTATGTGGTAACTGTCATTATTTTCTCCCTATTTGTCCAGTAAATTATATCACAAAGTACATTAAAAGTTTGGTGTTTGGGTCTAGACAGTAATTCCGTAATCACTGATCTCATCGAGTGGATGCTTGTTGTGAAAGTCGGCTATAATAAAATCTATTAACACTTGTCTTTCTTTGTTGCTTTCGATGATTTATCGCATACTACTACTATAGTAAAGGAGAATTGTTATGATTCGATATTGACTTATCTATTTGGTAGTTTTAAGCTGAACAGAACTGAAGGTCCGCAGTAAAGCTTCTTCAGACCCTCTATTTCAAATTACTTCTAGCTGGGCCAGATTAGCTTGGTCAGTAACACGTCTGACTATCAAACCAGGGGTTGTGAGTTTGAATTACTGCCTGGTCACAGTCTATGATGATTGATATACAACATTGTGTCGCATTGTCATTCGTCTGTCATTGCTGAAACGATTGAAGTGGGAAAGTTATCAGTTACTTGCAGAGATATGACTGTGTGCTTGAGTACTGTTTAACCTTCCAGGATCTCAGGAAAGATTGGTTAGATTAACTGATCATCTGTTAACCCTCAATGGCATAAAAGTGATGCTAATTATTTAATCAAACAACCGATCAGTCAAATTGCTTCTCCTCAAAAACCACCGCTAACTAAATTTGACTAAAAAAATTCCAGAATTATTTCTATTAAGTCAAAGAAATTAAATTATAAGACTCCATAGTCTAAAGGAAACAGTAGGGGCCCCAGTTAAAGTGAACTATTCTGATCAATTTTTGTACATTGTTTGTCTATCTGTCTAAATTTTTTTAACTGACTTTTTCTCTGAAAAGACTTGACAGACTTTCACCAAAATTGGTGTGAAGCGTAGATAGAACACTCTTAAGTTAAAATCATAACTGAATGTTAAATTTTTGCACCACCCCAAAGGCTTATTAGTTTTAAGATCACCTGAGTCAAAGTTATTCTGAGTGCTTTTAGTCCGTCTGTAATTAAGCCAATAATATATTTTTACTTTAAACAGTTTCTTTTCTGAAATTGCTTGACAGAGTTTTACCAAATTTGGTTTGAAACATTCTTCTATGAAGCTTTCTCAAGTACATTTGTATGTTCATATCCTGACCATGAGATACAATTATTAGGCTCAAACCCAGGGGCTTATCATTTTCTTTTAAACTTCAAAAATTATCTCTGAAACTACAAGGCCTGCATGGAACTTTGATATTTAGCATGTGGTATAATCACTGAACCATTTTTTTTTCTCACATTTGTTCAAGCCATTACTCAAATTGGTCCCTTTTTGGGAACTTTTAGTCTGTGTTTTTTTCAAAAATTTATCAGCCAAATTTGTTCATATTTGGTATAAATGTTCCCAGTGAGTAGGGTTTTCAAGTTTGGTCAAATCAAGGGACTTGGGCTAATAAGGATCAATTCAGAGCGCTTTGATTTTACTTAGGAATACTATAATTGGGCAAACAATAAATACTGAGTTTCTCATTTATTTAAGATATTTTAAATTCTGAAGCATTTCAAGACCTGATTAACTCAGTCAGTAACGCATCTGACTATCAATCCAGGGGTCATGAGTTCAAAATCCACCAGGCAACAGTCTCCGTGATGATTGATATACAACATTGTGTCTCATTATCATTCGACTCTCACCGCTGATTCAAGTGGGAAAGTTATCAGCTACTTGCGGAGATTGGGTGTTCTTGAGTACTGGTTACCATTCCCAGGAAACAGTGGTTAGTGTCTGTTAGCCCTCGATGGCATAAAATGATGCTAAGTATTCAATCAATCAATCAATCAATCTGAAGCATTGTTCAGTCATAACAGTTGAGACTGGGTCCTTTAAAGAGGATTTAACTCCCATAAAGTGACAGCTGGGGCACAAAAAAACCCAACTTTTTATTGTTAAAAATCTTTTCATCAAGAATTGATTAGTCAAATTTGTTCAATATCTTTTAAGATTAATGAATACTACATAATTCCTGTTGTAAAATATATATTCTGTCATGTTTTATATGTTCATTTTAAGCACTAGATATTAGCTATATAACATTTTACTTCCAGCCTCGGGTGATGGACTGATGATTACGTCTAAAGAAGGACTTCCAATAAACACCATCACACTGAAGTGGTGCACCCCAAAATCAAATATTCTAGGTATGTATTGGTGCACCCCAAAATCAAAAATTCTATATATTTATTGCAGACCCTTAAATAAATTATATATTCTGGGTCTCTATTGGTGCATCCCTGTGTCAAATATTTTGAATCTGCACTGGTACACACCCCTGCATTAAATTTTCTTGGTATGTATTGGTACATCCCTGCATCAGATATTCTGAGTCTGTATTGGTACACCTCTTGTAATATTTTTGGTCTGTATTGGTACAACCCTCCATCAAATATTCTGGGTCTGTATTGGTGCACCCCTGTATCAAATATTCAGGGTCAGTATTGGTACACCCCTGCATCAAATATTCTGGTCTGTATTTGGTACATCCCAGCACCAAATATTCTGGGTATGTATTGGTTCACTCCTGCACCAAATATTCTGGAAGTGTATTGGTACTCTCCTGCACCAAATATTCTGGGTGTGTATTGGTGCACCCCTGCATCATATACTTTAGTTCAGTGTTGATGCATCCCTGCATCAAATACTCTGGGTCTGTACACCCATGCTCAAATATTCTGGGTCTATATTGGTGCACTCTTGCATTAAATATTCTGGAAGTGTATTGGTACTCTCCTGCACCAAATATTCTGGGTGTGTATTGGTGCACCCCTGCATCATATACTTTAGTTCAGTGTTGATGCATCCCTGCATCAAATACTCTGGGTCTGTACACCCATGCTCAAATATTCTGGGTCTGTATTGGTGCACCCCTGTATCAAATATTCAGGGTCAGTATTGGTACACCCCTGCATCAAATATTCTGGTCTGTATTTGGTACATCCCAGCACCAAATATTCTGGGTATGTATTGGTTCACTCCTGCACCAAATATTCTGGAAGTGTATTGGTACTCTCCTGCACCAAATATTCTGGGTGTGTATTGGTGCACCCCTGCATCATATACTTTAGTTCAGTGTTGATGCATCCCTGCATCAAATACTCTGGGTCTGTACACCCATGCTCAAATATTCTGGGTCTATATTGGTGCACTCTTGCATTAAATATTCTGGTTCTGTATTGGTGCACCCCATTATCAAATATTTTGGGTCTGTATTGGTGCACCCCTGCATCAAATATTCTGGGTCTGTATTGGTGCACCCCCTGCATCAAATATTCTGGGTCTGTATTGGTACAACCCTGCATCAAATATTCGTGTCTGTATTTGGTACACCTCTGCACCAATTTCTGGATATGTATTGATTCACCTCTGCACCAAATATTGTTGGAGTGTATTGGTACACCCTTGCATGAATTATTCTGGTTCTATGTTGGTGCACCCCTGCATCAAATATTCTGGGTCTGTATTGGTGCATCCCTGCATTTAACATTCTTGGCCTGTATTGGTACAATCCTGCATCAAATATTTTGGGTATTATTTGTACATCCCTGCAAAAAATTACTGGATCTGTATTGGTGCACCCCTGCATTAAATATTCTGGCTTTGTATTTGTGCACCCCTGCGTCACATATTCTAGGTCTGTATTGGTGCACCATGTATCAAATATTATGGGTCTGTGTTGGTGCACCCCTGCATCAAATATTCTGTGTCTGTATAAGTACACCCCTGCATCAAATAGTCTTGGTTGGTATCTGGTACACCCCTGCACCAAATATTCTGGGTATGTATTGGTTCACTCCTGCACCAAAGATTCTTGGTCTGTATTGGTACACCCCTGCATCAAATATTCTAGGTCTGTATTCTAGGTATGTATTGATGCACCCCCTATAAAAATATTCTGATTCTGTGTTGGTGCACCCCTGCATCAAATATTCTGGGTCTGTATTGGTGCACCCCTGCATCAAATGTTCTGGATCTGTATTGGTGCACCCCTGCATAAAAATATTTTGGGTCTGTATTCTGGGTATGTATTGGTGCACCCCTGTATCAAATATTTTGGGTCTGTATTGGTGCACCCCTGCATCAAATATTCTGGTTATGTATTGGTGCAACCCAGCATCAATATTCTGGGTGTGTATTGGTACAACCCTGTCTAAAAAATCTTGGACTGTATTGGTACATCCCTGCATCAAATATTCTGATTATGTACTGGGGCGTCACTGAATCAAATGTTCTGGGTCTGTATTGGTGCACCCCTGCATCAAATAGTCTGGGTCTGTATTGGTTCATCCCTGCATCAAATATTCTGGGTCTGTACTGGTGTACCCCTGCATCAAATTTTTTGGTCTGTATTGGTGCACCCCTGCAACAAATATTCTGGGTATATATTGGTGCATCCCTGCATCAAATATTCTGGTTCTGTATTGGTGCACCCCTGCATCAAATATTCTGGGTCTGTATTGGTACAACCCTGCATCAAATAGTCTTGGTTGGTATCTGGTACACCCCTGCAACAAATATTCTGGGTATATATTGGTGCATCCCTGCATCAAATATTCTGGTTCTGTATTGGTGCACCCCTGCATCAAATATTCTGGGTCTGTATTGGTACAACCCTGCATCAAATAGTCTTGGTTGGTATCTGGGTATGTATTGGCTCACTCCTGCACCAAAGATTCTTGGTCTGTATTGATACACCCCTGCATCAAATATTCTGGGTCTGTATTCTGGGTGTGTATTGGTGCACCCCCTATAAAAATATTCTGATTCTGTGTTGGTGCACACCTGCATCAAATATTCTGGGTCTGTATTTGTGCTGCCCTGTATCAAATATTCTGGGTCTGTATTGGTGCACCCATGCATAAAATATTCTGGGTCTGTATTCTAGGTATGTATTGGTGCACCCCTATATCAAATATTTTGGGTCTGTATTGGTGCACCCCTGCATCAAATATTTTGGTTATGTATTGGTGCAACCCTGCATCAAATATTCTGGGTGTGTATTGGTACAACCCTGTCTAAAAAATCTTGGACTGTATTGGTACATCCCTGCATCAAATATTTTGGGTCTGTACTGGGGCATCCCTGCATCAAATGTTATGGGTCTGTATTGGTGCACCCCTGCATCAAATATTCTCGGTCTGTATTGGTTCATCCCTGCATCAAATATTCTGGGTCTGTACTGGTGTACCCCTGCATCCAATTTTTGGGTCTGTATTGGTGCACCCCTGCAACAAATATTCTGGGTATATATTGGTGCACCCCAGCATCAAATATTCTGGATCTGTATTGGTGCACCCCTTCATCACATATTCTGGGTCTGTATTAGTGCACTCCTGCATAACATATTCTGGGTCTGTATTGGTGCACCCCTGCATCAAATATTCTGGGTCTGTATTTGGTACACACCTACACCAAATATTCTCTGTATGTATTGATTTACCCCTGCACCAAATATACTTGGAGTGTATTGGTACACCCCTGCATCAATTATTCAGGTTCTGTGTTGGTGCACCCCTGCATCAAATGTTCTGGGTCTGTATTGGTGCATCCATGGATTAAATATTTTTGATCTGAATTGGTATAACCCTGCATCAAATATTATGGGTCTGTATTAGTGCACCCCTGCATAACATATTCTTGGTTAGTATCTGGTACACCCCTGCAACAAATATTCTGGGTATGTATTGGTTCACTCCTGTACCAAAGATTCTGGGTCTGTATTGGTGCACACCTGCATCAAATATTCTGGGTCTGTATGCTGGGTGTGTATTGGTGCACCCCTGTATCAAATATTTTGGGTTTGTATTGGTGCACCCCTGCATCAAATATTCTTGTTATGTATTGGTGCAACCCTGCATCAAATATTCTGGGTGTGTTTTGGTACAACCCTCTCTAAAAATCTTGGACTGTACTGGGGCATCCCTGCATCAAATGTTCTGGGTCTGTATTGGTGCACCCCTGCATCAAATATTCTGGGTCTGTATTGGGTCATCCCTGCATCAAATATTCTGGGACTGTACTGGTGTACCCCTGCATCAAATTTTTGAGTCTGTATTGGTGCACCACTGCATCTAATATTCATGGTATATATTGGTGCACCCAGCATCAAATATTCTGGATCTGTAATGGTGCACCCTTGCGTCACATATTCTGGGTCTGTATTGGTGCACCCCTGCACTAAATATTCTGGGTCTGTATTTGGTACACCCCTACACCAAATATTTTCCGTATGTATTGATTCACCCCTGAACCAAATATTCATGGAGTGTATTGGTACAGCCCTGCATCAATTATTCTGGTTCTTTATTGTACCTGGATTAAATATTCTTGGTCTGAATTAGTACAACCCTGCATCAAATATTATGGGTCTGTATTATTGCACCCCTGCATAACATATTCTGGGTCTGTATTGGTACACCCCTGCATCAAATATTCTTGGTCAGTATTTGGTACACCCCTACATCAAATTTTCTTGGTATGTATTGGTTCACCCTTGCACCAAATATTCTGGGTCTGTATTGGTACACCCCTGCATCAAATATTCTTGGTCAGTATTTGGTACACCCCTACATCAAATTTTCTAGGTATGTATTGGTTCACCCCTGCACTAAATAGTCTGGGTCTGAATTGGTACACCCCTACATCAAATATTCTTGTACAGTATTGGTACACCCATGCATCAAATATTCTGTGTCTGTATATGTG
Organism: Panopea generosa; assembly: GCA_029582155.1. Taxonomy (NCBI): domain Eukaryota; kingdom Metazoa; phylum Mollusca; class Bivalvia; order Adapedonta; family Hiatellidae; genus Panopea; species Panopea generosa. The sequence goes on from CM055903.1 coordinate 18,547,944, forward strand.
CACCCCTGCATCAAATATTCTGGGTCTGTATTGGTATGCCCATGCATCAAATGTTCTAGGTATGTATTGATTCACCCCTGCACAAAATAGTCTTGGTCTGTATTGGTACACCCCTGCATCAACTATTCTGGGTCTATATAGGTGCACCCCTGCATCATATATTCTTGGTCTCTATAGGTGCACCCCTGCATCAAATATTTTTGGTCAGTATTGGTACACCCATTCATCAAATATTTTGGTTAAGTATTGGTGCACCCATACATCAAATGTTCTAGGAATGTATTGGTTCACCCCTGCACCAAATAGTCTGGGTCTGTATTGGTTCACCTCTGCATCAAATATTCTTGGTCAGTATTGGTACACCCATGCATCAAATATTCTGGGTCTGTATATGTGCACCCTGCATCAAATATTCTGGGTCTGTATTGGTACGCCCATGCATCAAATGTTCTAGGTATGTATTGATTCACCCCTGCACAAAATAGTCTTGGTCTGTATTGGTACACCCCTGCATCAACTATTCTGGGTCTATATAGGTGCACCCCTGCATCATAAATTCTTGGTCTGTATAAGTGCACCCCTGCATCAAATATTCTTGTTCAGTATTGGTACACCCATGCATCAAATATTTTGGTTATGTATTGGTGCACCCATGCATCAAATGTTCTAGGTATGTATTGGTTCACCCCTGCACCAAAAAGTCTGGGTCTGTATTGGTTCACCCCTGCACCAATTATTCTGGGTCAGTATTGGTGCACCTCCTGCATCAAATATTCTGGGTCTGTATTGGTACGCCCATGCATCAAATGTTCTTGGTATGTATTGATTCACCCCTGCACAAAATAGTCTTGGTCTGTATTGGTACACCCCTGCATCAACTATTCTGGGTCTATATAGGTGCACCCCTGCATCATAATTATATTCTTGGTCTGTATAGGTGCACCCCTGCATCAAATATTCTTGTTCAGTATTGGTACACCCATTCATCAAATATTTTGGTTATGTATTGGTGCACCCATGTATCAAATGTTCTAGGTATGTATTGGTTCACCCCTGCACCAAATAGTCTGGGTCTGTATTGGTTCGCCCCTGCACCAAATAGTCTGGGTCTGTATAGGTGCACCCCTGCATCAAATATTCTTGTTCAGTATTGGTACACCCATGCATCAAATATTTTGGTTATGTATTGGTGCACCCCTGCATCAAATGTTCTAGGTATGTATTGGTTCACCCCTGCACCAAATAGTCGGGGTCTGTATTGGTTCACCCCTGCACCAAATAGTCTGGGTCTGTATAGGTGCACCCCTGCATCATATATTCTAGTTCTGTGTTGGTGCACCCCTGCATCAAATATTCTGGGTCTGTATTGGGTTTTTTCCTGCTCAAATATTCTGGGTCTGTATTGGTGCACCCATGCATAAAATATTATGGGTTTGTATTGGTACACCCCTGCATCAAATATTCTGGGTCTGTATTGGTGCATCCATGCATTAAAATATTCTTGGTCTTTATTGGTACAACCCTGAATCAAATATTCTGATTCTGTATTGGTACACCCCTGTATCAAATAATCTTGGTCTGTATTGGTGCACCCCTGCATCAAATATTCTGGATCTGTATTGGTGCATCCCTGCATCAACTATTCTGCATCTATATTGGTACACCCCTGCATCAAATAGTCTGGGCCTGTATTGGTGCATCCCTGCATCAAATATTCTGGGTCTGTATTGGTTCACCCCTGCATAAAATATTCTGTGAGTGTATTAGTGCACCCCTGCATCTAATATTCTGGGAGTGTGCTGGTACACCCTGCATCAAATATTCTGGATCTGTATTGATGCACCCCTGCATCAAATATTCTGGGAGTGTATTGGTACACTCGCATAAATATTCTGGGTCTGTATTAGTACACCCCTGCATCAAATATTCTAGGTTTGTATTGGTACACCCCTGCATTAAATATTCTCGGTCTGTATTGGTGCACCCAAAAATCAAATATTCTAGGTATGTATTGGTTAACCCAAAAATCCATAGTATCAAAATAAAATACCACCAATAAAGATGGTCAGATTTTACCTTCATTTTATCAAGAAGAGGGGATTTAAAAAAAAAATTAGAACACATGATTTAATGTTAATGATGTTAATATGGAAAAAAAACTTTCACTGCTGAAATAAAATATTGTAATTTACAAAAAAAAAAAGATTTGTTTTTAATATTTATTCTGTTTTCATGATCACAAATACAGTTATAAAATTTTACAATTTTGTAGGATAATATCAAAACCTCTCAAGATATATTCATGAAACTTTGTATGCATGTTAACCTAGCTATGACCTGATCACTGAGGAAGTGCTACCCAGGTCATTCTACCTCCTCCCACATATATATAGAAGACTTTACCCACACCATTTGTAGTGATTTTTTCTATGTCACTTTTTGTATAACAGATGTCAGTTGAAATAAAACAGGCTTACACGATATTCTATGAGAAATTTTATTCAATATTAAATATTGTAGATTTGCCAGCGTGTACAGGAGCATATCGCATAACTCCAGTAGATGTGAACAGTCGGCCATCTTCATGCCTCACAAACTTCCTTCTTAGCGGTAAGCAAAAAGAAAAATTTATACAGCTAAATCTGTCCCAGACGTCACTTCTAGCTAGTATGCAACTACAATGCAAGTTTACTTCTATAAATAGATTCCATAGGAGAGGTCAGGGCAGAAAGGTCAACAAGTGAGTACAGAAAAGTCAGCAGGCTAGTACAGAGCAGTCATCATGCTAGTGCAAAGAAGTCAGCAAGAGGGGGACTTTGTTTATTGGCTCTGTTACAACAGTTTTAAGACAATTTAAATGAAACATGCTGTTCATGCTGGTATGTGCAGGAGCACAATGTCATGGTATTGACATTCTGAATAAGTTTTTTACAGAGTTATGGCCCTTTGATATTTTGAATAAAATTACATTCATTTGCAACTTGCATTTCAGCCATTAACTATCAAGTAACAGCACTATGTCCTACAATCACAAACTTCATAAGGGGAGCAGGCATTCAGGAATTATTACTTTTATTTAAAAGCCAGTCAAGATCACTTGGGTCAACCACTAAAATCCACCCCTCCAAAAAAAATAAAAGAAATTTTTTTTGTTTGTTTTGCTTTATTATTTTCTTACTTATTTTCCTTTTGTATTTATTATGTTACACCTTGAACCTCCCCAAGTGCCCAGCGAAATTTCAATTCTGCTCATCGGTTTTTAGCTCACAGGGACGAATGTCCAGGAGAGCTATTGCCATGTCTCTAGCGTCCGCATTGTAGGTGGCGTCTGTAGACACCCAGGTTAAACTTTTGCGTTTAAGTTTTGGTGTTTGCATCCAACCTCAATCTTTGCATGGGTGGTGAGTTTTATCCCATAGGCGAGCTTTGTTGTCTTCTGACAACTCTTGTTTTACTTATTGTTTAACATTTAATTTGCCTTGATTTTATTTCAACCAATTAAACTGGCCTCGATTAGCTCATTTGGTAACTTGTCTGACTGTCAATCCAGGGGTCGTGTGTTCAAATCCCCGCCCAGCAACAGTTTCTCTAATGATTGATATACAATATTGATTTGTCTGTCACCTCTGATTGTGGGAAAGTTATCAGTTACTTGCGGAAATGGGGTGTGCTTGAGTATTTTAAAACCTTTCAGGATCCCAGAAAACAGTGGTTAACTGATCGTCTTTAGTCCGCAATGGCCTAAAAATGACCCTAAATATTCAATCAATAAATCAGTCAATCAATTAATCAATCAATCACTTCAACCCATTACAATTTTTTTTTATATCATGGGCATTTAAATTCCACTATTCCAGTACCCATAGGCCATGCCTATTTTGCTCAATCCCTGGTCCTTTTGAGCAGGGAATATGAATTCACTGAAAATCCTGTTGTTAATTCTAATTGTCATTAATGCTGTTGAATATTCTGTTTACTTCTCACAGGTAGAGCTGTGATGTTGGAACAGCCTCGTAAATCAGGTGTCAAGGTCATCTCACACATGTTGGCGAGTCACGGAGGGGAAATATTCATACATTCTATACCAACGTCCCGGTCTACACTGGAGGATCCTCCATCTATAAGTGAGGGACTGGGTGGAAGAGTCACCGATTATAGAATACCTGTAAGTAGCAACATCCAGGTCTACACTGGAGGATCCCCCTTCTATAAGTGAGGGACTGTGTGGAAGAGTCACTGATTATAGAATACCTGTAAGTAGCAACATCCAGGTCTACACCGGAGGATCTCCCATCTATAAGTGAAGGACTGGGTGGAAGAGTCACTGATTTAAGAATACCTGTAAGTAGCAACATCCTGGTCTACACTGGAGGATTCCCAATCTATAAGTGAGGGACTGGGTGGAACAGTCACTGATTATAGAATACCTGTAAGTAGCAACATCCAGGTCTACACCGGAGGATCTCCCATCTATAAATGAGGGACTGGGTGGTAGTGTCACTGATTATAGAATACCTGTAAGTAGCAACATCCAGGTCCACACTGGAGGATCCCCCATCTATAAATGAAGGACTGGGTGGAACAGTCACTGATTATAGAATACCTGTAAGTAGCAACATCCAGGTCAACACTGGAGGATCCCCCATCTATAAGTGAGGGACTTGGTGGAAGAGTCACTGATTATAGAATACCTGTAAGTAGCAACATCCAGGTCTACACCGGAGGATCTCCCATCTATAAGTGAAGGACTGGGTGGAAGAGTCACTGATTTAAGAATACCTGTAAGTAGCAACATCCAGGTCTACACTGAAGGATCCCCCATCTAAAAGTGAGGGACTGGGTGGAAAAATCACTGATAATAAATACCTGAAAGTAGCAACAATCAGGTCTACACTGGAGGATCCCCTATCTATAAGTGAGGGACTGGGCGAAAGAGTTGTTGATTATAGAATACCTGTAAGTAGCAACATCCAGGTCTACACTGGAGGATCACCCATCTATTAGTTAGGGACTGGACTGTAGTCACTGATTATAAAATACCTGTAAGTACCAACTTCCAGGTCTACACCTAGGATCCCCCATCTATAAATGAGGGACTGGGTGGAAGGTCACTGATAATAGAATACTTGTAAGTAGCAACATCCAGGTCTACACTGGAGGATCCCCCGTCTATACGTGAGGGTCTGGGTGGAAGAGTCACTGATTATAGAATAACTGTAAGTAGCAACATCTAGGTCTACACTGAAGGATCCCCCATCTATAAGTGAGGGACTGGGTGGTAGAGTCACTGATTATGGAATATCTGTAAGTAGCAACATCCAGGTCTACTCTGGAGGATCCCCCATCTATAAGTGAGGGACTGGGTTGAAGTCACTGGTTATAGAATACCTGTAAGTTACTATGGCATTAGGGCTGCACAATTCTCTTTTGTCAATGGTTTGATATGCCCCTAGCATTGGAAGAATTGTGAAGGGACATCAGGTGTTACCCTGTCCATCAGTTGGCTCATAGGTGTGTCCAGGTATTCCTTGAGTGTGTTTGAGGCAAAAAATGGTGTATGATTAATAACTTCTGAAAAGGTCTACACTTTGAATTAACAATTGGTTGGTAGCTGACTAGCTGTATTATTGTAAACTACAGGTCAAGTTTGATAATGGTCATTGTAGGTCAAATTTACTATGATATACTAACATATAGTGTGGGCATACATGTTATATGGATACATTTATAGTTTATAAAAAATTCACCAATGGATTAACACATACAATGTATTAATACATATATATCATACAATGTATATCCATTTATACACCTTCATATACCGGTACCTTTTTAGTGACTATGCATAAATTGTGTCTGTTTGTCTGAATTGAATAATAATAATTTATAATGATATTTTAGGATTTCCGAGAATTCATGAAGGACAATCGTCTAGCTCCAGCTTCTCCGGCTGTCGCGGAACTAGGTCCCCTCCTGCCTATCAACAAAGGTACGTTAAACTGAAAGCTATGAATAAGTAAGGTTAAATGGCAAAACACATAAGTAAAACAGGGATATATTGTCAAATATAAGTGGGGGGGAGGGGGTAGAACGGATAGGGGGTAGTGGGTTCAATCCCAGGTCTGACCTGGTGTCCTCTCAAAAGCAACACTCAGTACTGCTACCATAATGGACACCATCGGAATAGAATTCCATGACCGACATATCTTATGATTTACACCAATTCCATGCATTTTATGTGCACTGCAGTCATTTGGGAACATTGCGGCCACACTCTGCACTGATGCATTCAGTATGTGACTTTTGATTTTAGGACTGTTTAATGGCTCAATGAAATTACGTCTGAATGTTTTTGTTGTTATGTTTTGTTAAAACAAAAGGATCATTAATTTTATCATTTTTAGTGAAATATGTCAATATTTAACAACGATAATCACAAAAAACCAAGCGTGGAAGTTGTTAGGTTTATCATTTTATGTTTATATTTTAACTATTTATGAACTGGTTTTAAATTTGTTTCTACGATGATATGAATGTTTAAAACTTGCAGCCTTGCAGCATCTAGAACGCACCAGCAGATGTTGGCCTATGGTGATTAGTGACACAATCATCTTCAACATGGCTTCTGTAAGTAACTAATACATTTATACAGCCAAACATTTTATGGCCCTTTGATATCATCCATTACCATATCATTCTTTTTGATTGTTTTTTAGGAGGGCTTATGTCATGGTGAATTTCCGTCCGTCTGTTAACCTTTTTCCTGTAGATGCAATAGCATCTTCATTTTTCATTGAATCTTAACCAAACTTGCACAGCAGTTATATAACCACAAGATCTTGGACGAGTTATTGTTTTGAAGCAGCATGATTTGACCACAAAATTAATGCTCCTGCCACAGGGCTTATAAGCACATTTTAAAAATCATTTTCTCTAAATGTTTATGGCCTATACCTTAGATATTGTACATGTAAAATTGCATGGAGGTCCCCTAAAAGATTTGTTAAAGCCTGTCCCTGGGGTCAAATTTGAGGTTAGATGTGATAGACACGATAGCACCTTCATTTTTCATTGAATCCAAACATGCACAGCAGTTATATAACCACAGGATCTCGGACGAGTTAATGAACCAGCATGCTTGATTTGACTACAAATGCCCCCACCACAGGGCTTATAAGCACATTTTAAGTAAAATTTTAAAAAAATATTTTCTCTGAAAGTTTAAGGCCTAGACCTTAGATATTTTACATGTAGCATCTGTTGCCAGAAGAGCGCTTCATGTCCTATTGGGCTTCTTATTTTCTTGTTCAGGGTAATTCTCTACAACCTCTGGTTTCAACTTTATGAAACTGGCTAGGATGCATCTCTACCAAGCATAGATGTGCATACCATCTTTGTTGATTCAATGATTTTTCACAGAGTTATGGCCCTTTGATTCTGATTTATGACCAAGTCCTTGTTTTCTATTATTTTTGTTTGTATGAAACATATCTTAAAAAGTAAAGAAGAAAATTCAATGTGACTTGGAACATTGGGTAGAGGGCTCTTCATGTGTGGAAGTGCAGAGTGCAAGAATCAAACATTTTTATTCTCAGAATAATCATCTCTTTACACCCGTTTTCCCATTACAAACAATATAGCTCTACTCAGTCAAGCACTTGATCAGTTCCACAGATATCTTGTAATTTACCACATTAAAGGAGTATTATGCGGATTAACTAACTTCATTATCAATATTCCGTACACTTGCTCTATAAAGTCTCAACTTTTCATTTAGATTTCTTTTTTTTAATAAAGTACCACAATTTCTTGTTAATAGTGCTCCCTATAAGTGGTACCAGGGCTTCTAAAATTCCAAAGTGCAAATCAGTCCAGGGTTTTTATTGCTGTAAGAATCGCTGTCGTAAGATTCACCCATTTTCCTTTTAAAACCACTGTACATTATGCCCATGCATGTATATATATTTAGGACTATGTTTGTTATTTTTCCCTTATGAAATGACCAATATTAATGTAAACTTGTGTTTAATAAAAATTTTAATCACTTTATTTATTTCCTGTGATAAAATTATTACTTTTTTTGAATTTAAATTAAAATGAAACACTTAAAAACAAACAATGTTTGCTTGTGATTTCAGACCGATATTGGGTATAGTTTGTGATCATTTTGGGATACCCACATGATGTTGGTTTACATAATGGTAGACTATTGTTTCCACTATTTCAGCATATAGATCCCCTACACACGTTGATCGTGAAGGAGAGGTTGTCAGAGGACGATGTCCTGGAGTGTAAGAAGGCAATCTTCCATGTTGTTGGTATGGAGAGTAGAAATGAGCCCTTACCAATCAATGTCACGGGAACCAGGGCTAAAGGATCAAAGAGGTGAATGGTTCATTATAATACAGGGTATTCAATTATGTTTAAGGATTTAAGTTTTATTTGGTAAACTTTCCAAAATACTCATTAGGCCATTATAAATTAATTGCTAAATTATCATCCATTTTTTTCTTAAAGAGGATCAGGAGGGGAAAGATTTTATTTTTTATTTGTTTGAATTTGTTGTTGTTTTGTTTTAATTTTTTTTATGAAAATAAAAAGGGTCGGGTGGGACATGAAAATTACGGGACAGCCGAGGATGAAAATCTAGCAATTAATTTATTTTGGCCTTAGGCTGCAACAGTAAAATTGTGATAAATGGCTTTCAAACAATAAAATCCTAGTCATAAAAGCATGCCAGACTATAAGAATATTTTATGCAGAACCTTTTCCTTTACACGTTCCCCATGATGGGATTTCCTTATCTGCAATGCAACTTCATCATTGATTTGCTTCATCTTGTGTTTAAGTTAGCTTATTGCTAACCACTGCAGTCAGAGGTAACTGAACTATAAAACACTTGCATGATGTTTAAATTCATTTTGAGCCAGTGTCAACGGGGTTTTAATGGTGCATAGCTATCTAGATGATACTTTGTCACCCTATGTGTTTAAGTAAGTGATACTACAGTCGAACCTGTTTAAGCAGTCACCTCTATTAAGCAGCCACTTGTCTTAAACAGCCACATTTGCTATTTCCAATTTCTACACTTTCAGGTCAAATTAACCTGTATTGAGCAAGAACCTGTCTAAAAAGGCCACTTTTGATCCTTCCCTCGACTGGCTGCTTAAGACGGGTTTGACTGTATTTGTTATTATATTTTATTTATCCATTTATCCAGACTGTCATATCATGATATGTAATTTACAGAGAGCAACAGTACTCACAGATGTGGTCCGAGTTGGAGACCCTGATACGAGCCCATGCAGATACCTCTCCCATGCATCAAAAGATTCTGGAATGTCTCCTGGAATGCAAGAAGCCATCGGAGGACACAAAGGCCCGTAAACAGGAGAAGGCAGCAATCAAAGAGGACATCAGTGAAGTTGAGAGTGCCTGGAAGGATTTAGATAGGTCAGTACCAGATGTTGATCCAGGCATGGTTAGCTCATTTGGTAGCACGTCTGACTATCAATCCGTGGCCAAAATTCATCAATAATTTAAGTCTGAGAATCAGACTCAGACTCAAATCTTACATTTTGGTAAAGCCCTGTAAACATACAATGATGGGTAAGAGTTGTGATTTTCTGTTAAATAATCATTAAACTGCTTGTTTTGACAAATAGATATGGTATTTTGTTTATTTAATAAAAGTTATTTGAATGTTGACCCTGAGTTCATACTCAAAATATTGATGAATTTAGGTCCAGACGAGTCAGAGTTTGAATTTTCGCACACCCACAGCCATTGAGCACAAACAGATGATCAGTTAACCTAACTACTGTTTCCTGGAATCCTGGAAGGTTAACCAGTACTCGAGCACACCAAACTCTCCAAGTTACTAATAACTTTCCCACTTGAATCAGAGGTGAGAGATTTATGACGAGAAGCAATGTAGTATATGAATAATCACAGAGACTCTGGCCAAACTGGATTGGCAGTCCGAAACGCTACTGTCAGAGCTAACCAGACCCAACTAAGCAGGTCATTAGAAAACAGGACCATTGTTAATGACATATGTCCATAATCAGTTTTCGTACATTCAAATTAACATGCATAATTATACAGTATTTTCCCTATTGAATATTCAGATATCAGAAGATGACTGAGCATGAGAAGAAGGAGTTTAACAGACTGGACAGCAGTGAAGATTCTGGGCCGCCATCTAAACGTCTCAGGCCTGGTTTTACTGAACCTCTTGTAAAAACTGGAAGTAAGTACATGTAAATGTTTTCATGATTGTATAACGCTGTTTTCTTGGAGAATATTTGTTTTTTAGGTCAGCTGAGGGTAGCTGGTCCAATAGATATTTTTGATCAGCCATCAGATGTATTTTCAAATACCTTTTTCCTTTTAACAAAGTCTCTTTTGAAAATACTTTTTAAACAAAAGTTTGTAACATTATCGTTTTTAGCTTGTCGTATTGAAAAAAGACAGGTGACCAGTTAAAGTTATATGTTTCACTCAGCTTTATTAGCTCGCCGGGACGAAGTCCAAGGAGAGCTATTGCCATGATCCTGGCGTAGTCGTCAGCGTTATCTGCGTCTGTTGACACCCAGGTTAAACTTTTGCATTTAAGATATCTATGCAACCACTCATTGGATGTGAATGAAACTTTGCATGTATGTTCACCATCATCAATGGAACAAAGAGGCAAGAACCAAAACTCTGGATTGCATTTTGCACAGTTATGGCCTTTTTTGGACTTAGACACCCAGGGGCAAGCTTTGTTGTCTTCTGACAACTCTTTGTCAATAAACTACTTGAATGTGTAAATTACTCACCATCATTTTAAAAAATTTACATCACTGACCTTGACCTACTTTATGGACTTGAAAAAAAATATTTTGCTCATTTTCGCCAAGTGTTGCTGCTGTAGAACCCAAATTTAGGAAACACTTTTATATTAGACTATTTTAGCCTACTAAATGCATTTTGTATATGTCATTATAATAGTTTAATGAATTCAATCTCAAAAGGTGTTTCTTACCCCTTTACTCCATAAATACGCGTTTTCCCGCACCAATCACAAAAGGCCTTTGAAAACAGTGCAGGAAGAGTAATCTGAACTCTTCCTGCACTGTTTTCCACTCTGTCATTTAATATAAACATAATTCACCCAATAATTCAAAAGCCTTCTATATTAGGTGTCCAAAGGTGTCTATATTAGAGGTGTCCAAAGGCGTCTATATGAAGTAAAGGGTTAAACTAAGATTACTAAACAACGTGGCATCTGTATGATGGTGTTCTGTGACGTATCTGTATGTTTCTATTCTTACGTTTACTTAATTTGTTCGCAGGTAAACAGAACCTGCTGTCAATGTGGACAAATCGCATGAAGACTGTGCACTCCAGGAGACATGAAGAGTTTATAGGGAGACGAGAAAACCCAGGGATCATAGCTCAGTTGTATAAACACATGTTTGAAGAGTAAGTGGGATTTCTTCTTCCAATCTCCTGTAACATCCGGAGAACTAGACAACAGGCTACCACTGAATCAATCGCTTTCTTGAGATCAATTTATAATTACCAACTGCAATTTTTTTGACATTTTGTTTACTCAACATAGTAGCTGACCTTCATACTGCAATAATGAATAAGTTAACCTATTGATTTTCATTGATTGTGAAACAAGGTTTTACAATTTATACAAATCATGATCAAAGACTTTCAGTGTAGAACCAGTACTAAACATATGCGGGTAAGGTGTCTTGCTTTAGGACACTACTCCTGACTGTCAATTGTGTGACCCCCGCAATTCTGGCTCTAGGGCTTCCTTATAACAGCACATGCTCTACACAGATTCAAATAAAAGTGGCATAATTAGAAAGTTATATTGATTGATTGAATGTTTAACATAATTTTTATGCTATTGAGGGTTATATTGTTTTAATGCAATAAGAAACTGGTGTAATTGCAATATATAGCATAAATTGTGACCATCTGTATAATATCTGGTGCAAAATATTGTTGTGAATCAAAAACATGGATTTAAACTCACTATTATCACCGATATTTGAATTAGACCTGACCATTGGAATAGGCTTAATGGTTAGTCTATCTCATATCGACTATAACTGTAAACATTTATAAATTGCCAGGCAAATTACAATTCACTGCACCGAATATTATCAGAATGTTTATGATAATTTCTGTCAGCGAAGCAGCTTATTTGCATATTAGAATTACTGAACAGTAAATAAATATTTAGGAAACAATTTATTCATGTTTAGGAGAGCAATTGGCTGTTATAAATCCATGGAAGGTGATGAAAATTCACAAAAAAATGTTTGTCATTCATAATCAAGTTTGTTTTTTCTTTATAAAAAAATCCAGTTACTGGTTATGCCTTAATAGAAAAAAAAAATCTGGTTGAATTGATTGATAAATACAAGGAATTATAAGTCCTTGATAAAATTAATATATACAGAGTAATCCACATTAATCGGTTTAAATGTTTTGTTTGACTGAATATTTAGCATCATTTTATATCATCGAGGGTTAACAGATGATCAGTTAACCTAACCACTCTTTCCTGGGATCCTGGAAGGTTAAACAGTACGCGGGTACACCCAACTCCGCAATTAACTGATATTTTCTCCACTTGAATCAGTGGTGAGAGATGACTGACAATGAGACACAATATGGGATATCAATCATCACAGAGACTGTGGCCGGGCAGGGTTTCAAACTGACAATCCTTTGATTGACTTTCAGACACATTACCAAACTGAGTTGACCGAGCCTGATCCACTTAATCAAAAAAAATTAATGACAAAGTAAGCAGAAACTCATTTTATAACTACGTATAATAGAGGAATTGTTTGGATTAAAATTTAAATTGATACCTTGTGTATTTCAGACAGGAGAATGAAGAAAGTGTGCCTGGTTTGAAGAAGTGAACATGGATGAACTTAAACTGAACAATCATGTTTGTTATGGTTAAATGAAAATTATTGGTCACTTATAATTCAGCAGAATCTGATTGGTCAATTGTGTGTAACTGGAACGTGATTGGTCAAGTGTTATCATAGACCATGCATTTCTGTTTGATCAGAGACGATATCAAAAACGATTAACCAGTACTGTCCAAAGGTATTTGGTTAACATGCATCAATAAACTTACATCAATAGTTAAGGTGTTCAGGGACAGGCCTAAATTACAAAACATCTTTATGTCTTTGATTCCATGGAGCATAAACCTCCTGATTTCATTGTGATGAGGGATGAGTGTAATTTTTACCTCAGTATTGTCTGTTTGTTTTGCCTGACCATGTTATAATTTTTATGGATTGTGTATAGTTACATGTCAGTTTCAATATACAGGTGATGATATTAACTAGTGTCAGCTAAACATGTGCCAGTAGGTGATTGTATATACACAGAATACTATTTTGATACAGTCAGTGCTGCATTATTAATTCATAAATTAAAAGAATTTGTGGATGTAACTTGTGCATCATTTAAATATTTTAATGAACTAGTGTTCTTTGAACACGAACAATTGACTTTATTAATTTTGTCAGTAAGACATAGGTTGGAGTAGACAACAGTGCTTGGGTATAGAAAATCTACCAGTATATGACCAGGAGGGAGTTTACTGATTGTGATTTTGTCATGAATTTAATCTGGACACCTAAAAGTGGATTTCTGATGGTGTTGTATCATGTTGTACTGAATCAAGCCTGAGTGACAAATAAAAGAAATATGCAATATATATATATCCTTAGCTTGATCCTACTCATATAAAGCTATCAGTTCATGTATGTAAATTTGTCCACCCTGTCCAGATGTGTTGCATGTAATTCCATAGCATATAAGTCATGGTCGACACCAAATTTATTGGTTTGGCAGAAGCCTTGATATTGTATCTATGGTTTGCATTGTTGCTAGGCGCATTTGCCGTAGTCTGGTCTGTACATTTATGTCTTGGTTATTTACAAATAATTATCTCCATATATATATCATGCATTGTGAATGAGCATCTGAAGAGATCCCAAAAATCGTAAATTCCGTTGGTGTGAGGTTGTGGGTTTGAGTCCAGCTCAGTCTTAAAACTTTATGTAGGAAGTTTGCCAGTTACTTGCAGAAGGACAAAGGTTCTTTTCAAATTCATTCTGAGGTTTTCCTCCACCAAAAAAAACAACAACTGGATATGCCATATACATGTATAAGCTGCCATGGTTTTAAAAATAAAACAGTGTTCAGCTGAATCATGGAATGTTAGTTATTATATATATCCTGTCAAAGATTTTTTTTGAACGAGTTTCAAAACTATATTTTACACATTACAGGTGATATAATTATCTTATTGGTTACATTATATTAAGGAACCTGAATCTGAATAGAACCAATTTCCCTCTGCAAGTAACTCAAAGTTTTTGGATCAAGCGGGGCTCAAACCAACAACCTCAGCAGTGATAGGCAAGAGATCTTGGGATGACCCCCAACCCCACCCTGCCACTGATCTAACTGATTAACCTATAACCTGCAGAACTAGTTTCAGCAAATTATATCTTATAACTCGAAGTGTCACCTTGGACAACATACATGAGTACAGTTATCCTATTCTTGCTGGTACCCAGGAACCACACAGGGGTTGGTAACTTAACCACAGTAATGAGCACGACATTTATTTTTAAATGTAACAACATTCATTCGGAGGATTCCTGATCCCTGCAGAAATCGACAGTGATACTATTCTTACCAGGACCATCGACAGGGTAAGATAATCAGGATATTCCAATAGAAAGAAAAAATAATAAGTTTAGGGAAGGGAGGTAATTGTAGCATTACTTGCATACAAAAAGTAAAAGAAAGTGACCTCCCTTGCCTGTTTGATTTTTTTACATGGTAAAATTAACTTAATTTATCTTTGAATCAATGACTCCTGTGATTGTGCATGTATGGTGTACAAAATTAAACATATGGTGTATAAAATTAAACATGAAGAAAGATGTTTATTTTCTAATAATTTATTGAAACAAATGTAAAGACCACATATTCCACCAGCCCAACACCAAAACACAGTATCGCTATAAATCTCTGAAACAAGCATAAAAATGAAACTATAAACATATTAAATCAAGTTAAAAAACACAAAATTGCCAAAGTTTAGTGAGCCTTGCAGAGATTTTCTCAGGATACTTATCACATGGTATTTCAAAATATATATATAAACTATAAACTACTAGTTACTTTGCTGAATTTAGTAGTAAAATGTTATAGCATACTCATGAGCGAGCATTACAAAAAAGGACAACTTGATGCAGTGCCCCAACTTCACATTAGATTGTGATTACACATAAGCAAATGACCAAACTGTTTCATCAATAAGTGAGTTTTTGACTGGTTACTTAAATATTTTTTTAAAAATCGAAGACATATACAATTTTAATGCAGCCAGTCTAAAGTCATGATCACATGGATATTTTTCTTAATTTTTTAAGTATTTACTTAAACATATTGGTGAATGTTTAATTTAAATACTTGAACTTAATTTTGACTGGCTCCTGTTTCTCCAAAATTGCTTAAATACTTAAAAGCTTAAACCTAAGAAAAGCTGCTTAAGCAGTCAGGTGATCATGATTTTAGACTGGTTCCAGTTTAGCTGAATATGATTCCACTGATATTGATTACATAATTATGTAAATAACCAGTTATAAATAAGTTTTTTAAAAAAAGTATTTAAGTAAAATGTTGGTGAAACAGAACAATGGTTTTGCAAATATTCTTTAAATGTGGATTCTTTTAAACAAGTATTGAATTAAATTACATTATACATTTAACAAATTGAGAGAATCGATTCATTTGATTGACTGATTGATTGAATATTTAGCATCATTTTTATGCTTTCGAGGGCTAACAGACGATCAATTAACCTAACCAGTTTCCTGGGATCCTGGAAGGTTAACTAGTACTCAAGCAAACCCCATCTCTGCAAGTAACTGAACTTTCCCACTTGAATTAGTGTCAAGAGACGAATGACAATGAGACACAATGTCGTATATCATTCATCACAGAGACTGTTGCCAGGCGGGGATTCGAACTCACGATCCCTGGATTGATAGTCTGACGCATAACCGACTGAGCTAATCAGGCCTAGCTGATTCATTCCAGTATAGATTTTGTTATTCTGTATCTTGAGGACAATAAATATGAAACACAATCATTTCAGTTCCACAATGTTAAAATTAGTCAGTCGGACCAGAACGATAGTATTTCCAATTGTTCAATCGGATTCCGTAAAATCATAGATTTACTATTTAATGGGGAAAGGTGTTATCATGTGTAAAAGCACAATAAAATAAATGCAGATTAAATTCACCCCATTGGTGCAAGAAGGATCCAAGTGCCTTCTTATTTTATATACTCTTGGTACCTTCTTGCACCAATGGGATGATTAATGTACAAAATCACATAGTTCAATATCATTCTGGCAAAAACTTCTAGTATTCAATTTGAGCAAATTTTTCCATTTTTGATTTGTGATGCACAGTGATCGGCGGTTAGTGGGTGTCTCGATACGTTGCTCTTGGCTTATGTGGCCTACGAATAAGCAAAGTTAAACATAAAGCTGTTAACAACTAAATCATAGCATAACAATTTCAATGATTTTTTACTGCTTTCATTTATGTGGAACTCTGGCAGTTTGAAATGGGTACCATGAAAAATTACAAGGTACATCTGCGAGATTTATTCTACTCCCCAAAATATCATAACAAATCAAATCACAATATATACATATAGTATTGTGTAATATGCAGATTAGAAACTTATATCAGTAAAATATCACAAATTGAGAGCTTACTGCAAAACTAGTCAAAGCCAATACAGACTAAGCAGGTATACAGATTATTTTGCACACTTCTATTTACAGAATTTAACATCTAAAAAACAACTGTAAATGCTATAATGATGAAATTAAGTTAAAAAAAAGTATTTAATGTGTTTGCAAGAAAATAGTTTTTCGGTTCGGATAGAATATTCTGTTTCTTGGGATACTTGTAACTGTTTTCGTAAGAACTCAAACAGTTGTCCATCGGGACGAAATTTTCAATCTTAACTTTATACTCATGTTAGATTCTTATATTCTACACTAATTAAACCTTTCACATTGAAAACTATCTCAGTACTAAATACTATTAAACAAAGCAGAGTACAAATTTGTGCAACATTAAAATGAAACGGTCTTACACACGTCAATGTTAGTTTTTTTATATAAAGCAATCTTGATTGATTGAATATTTAGCATAATTTCTATGCCATCGAGAGCTAACAGATGATCAGTTAACCCAACCACTGTTTCCTGGGGTCCTGGAAGGTTAACCAGTACTCTAGCACAACCCATCTCTGCAAGTAACTGATAACTTTACCACTTGAATCAGCAGTGAGAGACGAATGATAATGAGACACAATATCATATATCAAACATCACGTAGATTGTGGACAAGTTAGTGAGTGAATTACCAGTATGTCATCTACTGGCATTGATCGTATGGTAGTGAGTGAATTACCAGGGTATAATTTACTGGTACAGATCATATGGTAGTGAGTGAATTACCAGGATGTAATCTACTAGCACAGATTGAATGGTAGTGAGTGAAGTGTTAGTAGAATACATCATGGTTATGCATTCACTAACATACAACCTGTGTTAGTAGATTACATCCTGGTAACTCACTCAATACCACATACTGGTAATTCACTCACTACCACACAATCTATGCGGTTAGATTACATATAAGAGATTAGTGATTGTTGCAACAAAATATCAAGTAAAATGTTAATCTAAATAGTCGTGATATAAATGATTGCTTATCTTGAAGGGGCACATGGAAGTTTTGATAACTATCAGCCGACAATTGTTTCAGAAAATTATAAAGGCAAATGATGCAAATATGAAATTAAAATAATTCGTACTGGTATGAGTGCAGAAGCCCAATTTTGTTTCTGGTTGTTATAATGGGCATCAGTCTTGAAAATAATTAAAGGCATCATATTTCACACAATCGTGATCACATATTACAAAAAATATAACAGATATTTTATTCATAACATTTTTTTATCATTGTGATTTATAATATTCAAAAAACAACAAAGCTTTAGTTTGGATGGAAAATGCTAATTAGTGGACACAAACCTAATGGAGATGAGAATTATTCTGAACAAAAAACGTGTATAAAACCTGTCAGGGTAAATATGGCATATATATTTTCTGTGTAAATGGCAGCATTAATAAATAAAACACATCCCGGCGTAACACTTGAACTGAGAACACTTCTCCTCTTATCATATAATGATCAAAGCACATTTACCCTACATACGATTATCTGACCTTTTCTCACTTTATGCAACTTCATATTCTCATGGATCATTTAAATAGCAAAAATAATTTCTTATATAGGTATGTAAAGCATAAATGAATATAATCTTTGCAAGCATTTTTTCATTTCTCAATCATCAAATAGTTACCGGGCATGGTAAAATTATTGGAAACCTTGCCTCTCCAAAATAACTGATAATTAAATGCTTAAAAAGATTTGCTATATATTTCATTAAGGTGCAGT
This sequence comes from Panopea generosa, assembly GCA_029582155.1. Lineage (NCBI taxonomy): Eukaryota > Metazoa > Mollusca > Bivalvia > Adapedonta > Hiatellidae > Panopea > Panopea generosa. The sequence continues at coordinate 18,566,552 of CM055903.1, forward strand.
GTAACTCACTGTAGTTTCTACAAATAAATACTATTTCTCTATCAAACAAAATTATACTATAAACCTTAAACAGTTAAAAACTTTTTGTGGCTATGTATTCTGTCACATGATATACAGTCAAACCTGTGTTAGTGGTTACCTCTATTAAGCAGCCCCTTGTCTTAAAAAGCCACATTTGCTATTTCAAATTTCTATACTTTCAAAACAAATTAACCTGTATTAAGCAACAACCTGTCTTAAAAGGCCACTTTTTCTTCTTTACTTGACTGGCTGCTTAAGACAGGTTTGCCTGTAGAAGTACATGCAAAAATAAAAAAGTAAATAAACTACAGTAGAACTTCAACGGCTCAAACCCGACGGGACTGGACAGAATAGTTTGAGTTAAACAGGGGTTGTTCGAGCCAAGTAATGTTCAACATCATACCATACATGTAAAGTGTATATACATCGAAATAGGAATTTGGCCCGGGACCAGATAAGTAGTTTGAGCTATATGTGGTGTTCCAGCCATCTGGGTAAGGCTGGGACCAGATAAGTAGTTTGAGCTATATGTGGTGTTCCAGCCATCTGTGTTCGAGCCAATGAAATTCTACTGTAATATTTTATATATGTCATGCATTATACTATATAATTCTATATCATTATATATAAATGTATTTATTTCATGAAGTAAACAAGCTACATATTACGCACAATACAGACAACCTTATATCTGACAGCAGTTATAGTTAAACCTGTTTTAAGCAGCCAATCAAGGGAATGAGCAAAAGTGGCCTTTTAACCCTTTATTTCATAAAGACGCCTTTGGACACCTCTAATATAGATGCCATTGGACACCTAATATAAGAGGCTTTTGAGTTATTTGGTGAATTATGTTTATATTAGCTGACAGAGCGGAAAACAGTGCAGGAAATGTTCAGATCGATCGTTACTAGTAATCTGAACTCTTCCTGCACTGTTTTCAAAAGCCTTCTGTGATTGGTGCGGGAAAACTCATATCTATGGAGTAAAGGGTTAAGACAGGTTGTTGCGTAGTACAGGTTAAATTGCTCTGAAAGCATAGAAATGGGAAATGCAAATGTGGCTCATGCTCAAGACAAGTGACTGCTCAATAGAGGGGACTGCTTACACAGGTTTGGCTGTACTTTATCAGTATTTTATATCTGCCTTGCATTATAATACTATTTAATTCTATATCAATGTATCGTAAAAATAATAAGCAAGCTACATTTATATGCACAATAATGACGATCATAAATCCGACAACAACTAATATCACCAAGACTGTTTAGTTTAATCATACAGTCAAACCTGTGTAAGTGGTCACCCCTATTAAGCAGCCATCTGTCTTAAGCAACCATATTTTCTATTTCCTATGTCTATGCTTTCAGAGTAAATTAATCTGTAATAAGCAACCACCTGTCTTAAAAAGGCCACTTTTGCTCATTCCCTTGACTGGCTACTTAAGACCGGTTTGACTGTATTTTATTGTCATTTTATTTACACCAATACGGTTGGGCCACAACTTAAGTTACTGTCCTCCCACTGAGACTGGACACACTACAGTGTAAAATGACTAGTGTTCACTGTACTCCAGATGAACTGTTGATTGAATATTTATTTTTATTTTTATGTTTTGTCATCAAAATAACTGCTATAATGTACATGATAATGACAACACAAGCTTCATCTGGTGCACAGTGTATTGCAAAGTTGGTAATTAATATCTCGTATTATATCACAAGCAAAAGTATATGGAGTCGATACACTACATAAATTTCATACAATTAACAAAAACAAGCACTATATTAAATACATGTCACTCTCTGTGGCCAGTTATTTAATGGTGTCAGCACACATAATCATTCCTGGTATCCACCAGACAGTTAACCAGTTCACACTTTGTCTCTGCAAGTCGCTGACTACTTCCCCACATAAATGCATTTTTATAATCTTAAAGGAAGTGTATCAGGATTTTTTAAAAAAAAATTGAAATTTATCCAATATTTCATGTATACTCGCTGGTAATGGTATCTTTTTAAACATGTCAAAATAATATATAGAAAATGGATTTCGTAGACACATGATCCTTCATACTGCTTTACTTGCTGTAGAATTGGTTCCATCTTAGAAAGAGTCTGAGTGACAATGTGAAGGTTGTCAAGCAATAGTTAAGTGCTATCTATTTTCAGAATTTGTTTCAAGTTGACCACGCTGTTTAAAATATTGTTTTTATCATGTTTTGGTGGATTTGACATACCAAATCATTCTGATTTTGTTTATTCATGATAATCTGATTATTATCTTAAAAATTAAAGTTATTTTTAAAACAGATATAATTATAACTTTAAAATAGCATTCTTTCCTGATATACTACCTTTAATGAAAATAATGCCTTATTTTCCCATCATACTTAATTAATGTAATGTCACTTAGCTGTAAGTTAGACAATCAATTTTCAAATGTCATAACAAGTTTTTCTAAGTAGTAGCGTAGCTATCAAAATGATGACAGAGTAGTATGAGGGCTGACCAATAAGTTTGAGAAAATTTCATATTTCATTTGATAAGTTAAAATAAAATTACCAAGTTAATGGTTGTAAATTGTTAATTACAGTATAAAAATTCTATTCTATTTTATGGTAAAGGCATGTGAATTCCAAATAAATATACAATTTTTAAACATATAGTACCATAAAAACATAAACCAAACTATGTGAAATAAAATATAAATTAAACATGGACAAAAGATGTAATTCACTAGATAAAATATGGTAAGATTACAAATGTTGAGAAAAAAAAAGAAATTAAGGAAATTGTAAAAAAACAAAAAACTTTCGAATAAATTTAAAACGAAATCTTTAAATAATACTTTATAAAGGGCACAAATGTTGTTACTGTATTATTGAACTTGAAGTTTTTCTGAGACTTAGAAATCCAAGGAATCAAAATCAGTAGAATAACATTACCAAATATAATATAATATTATGTAGATTAGAATATATATTAATGTAATACCAATATTAACTATTAACACTGGTCAATATAATTACATTAAAGATTAAAATTTATTCCTCGTAATACAAAGTTGGGTTTCTCTGACACTGTTATATAAACAGTTTACCTTTGAGATCATTGTCTAAAAATCGTAAAACTAAATAAATATGACTAAACTTTTAAACTTTGTCATCACCCCTCATTGCATTATAATATAAACCTTAATACTACGTAGAGCATGGCATGGAATGTGTAACTGACTTGTAAAACTTGTATAATATATGCAACATGGAGATGGACCAAAAACTTGAAACACTGGAATAAACAACGGTCTCATGTTACAGATTTTTTTCTATGTTCACTTCATATTACGATATATATGCCTAAACAATTAGAAAAAAGTAATTAATACATTGAAGCATTTATCACACTTATGTCGATTATATTGCAAACTATATGCGTTTTGAAGATAATGAATTAGATAATTATATGAACAGTAAATAGCACCAGTGTTTTGTGAAGCTAATAGATGGAATGAATGCCAATTAATGCATTTAAGCAAAAAATCTACTAAATTCATGGTTGATAAATATACAGACAAAACAAAGCATGGTGTTTAATAACATTTTCTAACATCTAACATGTTATACAAGTATACAACATGAAGTTTTATTGATGGCGTAAGACACCTATGTAACTAGCTAACAAAGCATAATATCTCAGATCTCTATGTAACAAGCAAACCATCTAACGTAAAGTGTAAGACCTCAGATCTCCATGTAACAAGCAAACCATCTAACATAAAGTGTAAGATCTCAGATCTCTATGTAACCAGCAAACCATGTAACATAAAGTGTAAGACCTCAGATCACCATGTAACCAGTAAACCATGTAATATAAAGTGTAAGTCCTCAGATCTCGATGTTACAAGCAAACCATGTAACATAAAGTGTAAGACCTCAGATCTCCATGTAACCAGCAAACCATGTAACATAAAGTGTAAGACCTCAGATCTCCATGTTACAAGCAAACCAACTTACATAAAGTGTAAGACCTCAGATCACCATGTAACCAGCAAACCATGTAACATCAAGTGTAAGATCTCAGATCTCCATATAAGCAAACCAACTTACATAAAGTGTAATACCTCAGATCTCCCTGTAACCAGCAAACCATGTAAAATAAAGTGTAAGACCTCAGATCTCCATGTAACCAGCAAACCATGTAACATAAAGCCTTTGGACTAAAACTGAAGTGAACTCACGGTCTAAACATAGAGACATACCCTTGGACCAGAAAACCTTGAACGACCTAAATTATATTCCGAATTATATTTTCAAAATTTTAAGTATAAATTTCGTCATAAGTAAATTCTATTTTATATGCATTTTGTGATACGCATTGTAGATTTTAATAATTTATGCTGAAAATTCAAGTACCAACTACACAGTGGAAATATGTGTTTTCAAAATCCTAAGAACAAGGTCAAGAAGAGAGCAGGACTCTTAACATTGGCACGGATTTACACTGTATCAAAATAATGTTAGAATCCAAAAATTAATAATAACTAATAGCACTTAATGCACAATTTAAAGATAAAAAACAACACTGTACAAATAACAAAACTATTACATACATGCATGTACATACATTATAATTCAAGCGCAGGTATATCTTTGGTAAAATATGAGCATAAATGCCATTTAAAATGTATCTTCCATGAATATTGAAACAATAATCTTGAAAGCTGTGTTAATATGTTAAAAAATATGGCATTTTTAATACAAGGTGGGTACTGTGAGAAAAAAAGTACCTCGCTATACCGCGTTTTTTTTAGTGAGTACCGCGGTATGTACCACAGTATACTGTGTGGCTTCTTAAGGCCAAAATGTTTTCAAATATCAAATTTTTCGTGCTTGTTGTAAACATTTTTCCATTCATCTGCCATTTTGATTCTCTTCATGTAGTCGATGGCACCATGTGTGATAATTTAATATGTTCAAAATAATTAAGTCTGTTAATTTCATACTAAAATTGAGCACATTATTTGAGTTTAAGTAAAATAAAAGACTTAAGTAAGACTTAAGTTTCATGAAACCGTGCCTGATGTTTATAAATATAAAGTAAACAAAAACTTAGACTTAAAAGTTCCAGCTAAATAAGGTACAATAAGACCATAATAAATAGATTTTCATCCAAATTTGTTAAATTCGAGGTGAAGGTGCAATATTATATTTAATTACTTTTTACTTTTCAGATATTAAAATGGAAGGGTTGTACTATAGGTATGAAATGAAAGAAAATCATTTGTAGATCAAATGGTTTAAATATGGCACTGTTTTGGCAAATAAACAATATGGCTCCAGTTGTAAAAAAAAAATGTATTTTAAGGCCATAATAAATTAATTGCTAGATTATCATCCCCGCCCACCCCCTTATTTTCATGCCGTCCTGACCCTTTTTATTTTCAAAAAATGTAAAAAAAAAACATAATTTTTTTTAAAAAGTTTTAATTTGGATGATAATCTAGCAATTAATTTTTAACGACCTAATAAGTTATTTTTTTTAAAAATACAATGAATGCGGATGGCAGGAATGTAAATCTAGAAATTAATTTATTACAGCCTAAGCTTCTAAACTAATCATATATACCGGTATGTGTATTAGTAGTTACAATGCTGAACCATCTAGAGACGTACGATAGATGCTATGATTTGATATATTTTATTTTTTTTGAGTAGAACAAAATTTCATTCTATGGCAAAAAAAAATATCTAAACAGCAACTACAGTAATCCATAACTTTTGTCTTCTTAAATATGAAATAAAAATATTATAGTACTCTCTTAACGAAATAAAAACTTTCATATTCTATCGTTTCAGATTACATATTATATTAAGCTGATGAGTGCCATAAACCCTCCAAGCAAACCAGGCCCCATATTCACAAAACATCCCAACTTTAGTATGCACTCAAGATGAACTTTTAAAACTACCATCAGAAATCTTGGGATTAATAATATTTAAATTTAAAATGTTCATAAGACAAAGCTTTATAGATATCAATGTTGTAAAATTTTAATGGTGAAACCGTTTAAAAATATCAACATGTGAAAAAATAAGTTTTAAGTGCATACCCCTATTCTCCATAGATACGGGTTTTCTCCCACCAATCACAGAAGGCCTTTGAAATCAGTGCAGGAAGAGCAATCTGAACACTTCCTGCACAGTTTTCCACTCTGTAAGTTAATATAAACATAATTCACCTAATAATTCAAAAGCCTTTTATATTAGGTGTCCAAAGGCGTCTATATTTGAGGTGTCCAAAGGCGTCTATATGAAGGTGATACTAAAGTTGAGATGTTTTGTGTGACATCATATCATTTAAGGACCCTACAACTCCTCTTTCAGGTATGGCGTGTAAGACGGGAGAGATTCACAGATCATCTTGTACACATCTGGCCGTACCTCGGGACTCACTTCAAATCCAAGTTCTTGGATCCTTTTCAATGCCCAAGCTTGGTCAAACCCACTCTCCATTGCTGCTGCTAGCACGCCCAGGAATGCTGAAATGAACATCAAATACAGGTGTGTTGGTGCCAGGTACAATATGGTGATTATAAAAGACAATTTAGTTTATAATAATTTATTTTAGCTCAATTTCAAAGAATGCTTAAAGCTTCTTTGGTCTGCTCTGGGACCTGCTTCCTGGGTATAACAAGTACTGAGTCTTGGTTTTTGAGAGGCATCGGGTAGAGCCGAGGATCGAGCCAGAAACCTCTGGCATGAGTGTCCAACATTAAACAGCTGTAGTACCACTCTGGTTAAAAGACAATGTAAATAATAAAAGTGAAAAACATTTTTCCAACGTGTACATATTAAACTATAGGACACTTTACCTACTTTACCTATCCAAAACCAATTAGGCTTTGATGTACGAGTAGTTTAGATACATTTAAAACTTCTGAACAAAGTTATGATTGATCAAAACAAGAGTTGTCAGAAGATAACATAGCTTGCCCCTGGGTGTCTAAGTCCAAAAAGGGTCATAACTGTGCCAAAATCCAATCCAGAGTTATGGTTCTTGTCTGTGTGTGTTCCATTGATGATGGTGAACACACATGTGAAGTTTCATTCACATCAAATGAGTGGTTGCATAGATATCTTAAATGCAAAAGTTTAACCTGGGTGTCTACAGACGATGCCAACGCCGCCGCCGACGACACCGGGGTCATAGCAATAGCTCTCCTTGGACTTGGTCCCGGTGAGCTAAATAGTATATTTGAAAAAAAAGAGAAGAAAATAGATATTAAGCAGCAAAAAGACCTTAGCATTGCCATTTTTAAATTACCTACACATACTGTTTGTTATTAAATGGTAGAAATACTATACACATGCATTTAAAGTCTAACCTGTTTAAGCAGTCACCTCTATCAAGGAGCCACTTGTTTTAAGCAGCCACATTTGCTATTTCCAATTTCTATGCAAATTAACCTGTATTAAGCAACAACCTGTCTTGAAAAAGCCACTTTTGGTCCTTCCCTTGACTGGCTACTTAAGACAGGTTAGACTGTAGATGGACTTCGAGTTAAAAAGATGCATGTCCGGTTGGACATATTTCATCATTATAAATAAAATCTACTAAAAAACAGAACAGAGCAACAAATAGTCCTCAAACCCTCAAAAAATAACACCACGCCAAATAAAGCAATTTTTTTTTCATTCCAGGGCTACAACTTTCAACTATTCAAAAATGTGTCGGAGATATTATCATAACATTTATAAACTTTCCGTGAAAGTTTGGTTAAGATCAATTGATGAATACTTGTTCTAATGACCTACTGCGCACAATATCCAATAAAGCAAGTTTTGATAATATACCACAAACATTTATCAATATGATCATGCCACAAAATCTTGATAGATGTTTAATGATTAAATAACTATCGTGCAAAATATGTTATGAGAAATAAAGGTCCTGAAATGAACACTAGACTTAATAATGCAATTTCCGATGACTGAGAGACAACAGTAATGTTCAAGTGGCTGTGCCACAAGTCAGAACTTCAAATTATCCAATTTGGTCAGCTTAAGAACTTGTCATCAAAAATTTGTTATGGTTATAGGCATAGGTGGTACACCATTGGAAAAAGAAAGTGCTTCCGTGGTGTAGTCGCATTATGGCGGTTATAAATAATCCTCGTTTCATCTTCTTTCAAAATGCATTTTCCTTATTTTAATACTCATTTTTTTTATTTGAATGGCATTATTGATGTATTTTGAACATTTTGACAGCAATGTCATGTTTGAATTGAGAATTTAGAAAAAAAAATAGATGCTTGGAAATTGGGGTATGAATACACAATTTTGGAAGTCTACTTTCACTTTGTCAACAGTGTACACACTGAGCGGAAAATAATCTCTTATATGACACATGACCCTTACTTTTCTCATCATATTTTGATAGTGCAGAGGTTGACAAACAGTAAGTCTCACTTCTTTCTTTGGATCTCTCTCTATGAATGACAACGAAGCCTTCAAACTTTTATTATTTACTCTACAGAATAAAGAACAAAAAATCAATGGTGGGCTTACACCATAATAACTAGTGTATACAATTTTGAAAAGATTGAGAAAAAATGCAGACGCTTGAGGGTACAAAACCTAAAAATTAAACAGCAGACAATGGGTAAAGAGTCCTCAAAACATGTAATTTTGAGCTTTGAGATCGGCTGTGCTTAAAATTAATTTGCAATACTTTTAATGTAATAAAATTGTAATTTATATACGAATTTTTATCTTTGACTTCATGATAAAGCAGACAATTAGGTCAGTTTAAATGGGATCTTAGACTTTCATTGTAAATTTTAGCTATAACTTCAATACAGACATGTTTATGGCAGCTTCTTATCAGAGAAGTCAGAAGATTAACGTAGTGGATGTCTTTATGTCAGTCTAAGAACATGTACATTTTATGAGTAAAATAAATTGAAACAAAACATTTGCACCAACGTAGCTACACATAGGCAAAGTTGCAGGCCGGGACCTTCACTTTTGCACATTTACTCAGAAAACAAATCTGATTTAATTGAAAGTAATTGGTATGTTTTACATAGAAAATCAGCTATTGGTACACAGATTCACCATAAACTTTGTTGACAGTCAACGGTACAAAGATTCACCATAAACTATGTGTTAACAGTCAATGGTACACATATTCACCATTAACTGTGTTGACAGTTAATGGTACAAAGATTCACAATAACCTATGTGTTGACAGTCAATGGTACACATATTCCCCATTAACTAGGTGTTGGCAGTCAATGGTACACAGATTCACCATAAACCATGTGTTGGCAGTCAATGGTACACAGATTTACCATAAACTATGTGTAGGCAGTCAATGGTACACAGATTCACCATAAACCATGTGTCTGCAGTCAACGGTACACATATTTACCATAAACTGTGTATTGGCAGTCAATGGTACACATATTCACCATTCACTATGTGTTGACAGTCAATAGTACAAATATTCACCATAAACTATGTGTTGACAGTCAACAGTACAAGATTCACCATAAACTATGTGTTGACAGTCAATTGTACACATATTCACCATTAACTATGTGTTGGCAGTCAATGGTACACATATTCACCATAAACCATGTGTTGGTAGTCAATGGTACACAGATTTACCATAAACCATGTGTTGGCAGTCAGTGGTACACATATTTACCATAAACTATGTGTTGGCAGTCAATGGTACATGTGTTGGCAGTCAATGGTACACAGATTCTCCATAAACCATGTAATGGCCATCAATGGTACACAAATTCACCATAAACTATGTGTGTGTTGGTAGTCAATGGTACACAGATTCACCATTAACTATGGGTTGGCAGTCAATGGTACACAGATTCACCATAAACTATGGGTTGGCAGTCAATGGTACATAGATTCCACATAGACTATGTGTTGGCAGTCAATGGTAAACAGATTTACCATTAACTATAGGTTGACAGTAAATGGTACACAGATTCACCATCAACTATGTGTTGGCAGTCAATGGTACACAGATTCACCATAAACTATGGGTTGGCAGTCAATGGTACATAGGTTCCACATAGACTATGTGTTGGCAGTCAATGGTACACAAATCACATTAACTATGGGTTGGCAGTCAATGGTATACAGATTCACCATAAACTATGTGTTGGCAGTCAATGGTACATAGATTCCACATAGACTATGTGTTGGCAGTCAATGGTAAACAGATTCACCATCAACTATATGTTGGCAGTCAATGTTACATAGAATCTCCAAAAACTATGTGTTGGCAGTCATTGGCATACAGATTCACCATCAACTATGTGTTGGCAGTTAATGGTACATAGAATCACTAAAAACTATGTGTTGGCAGTCAATGGTACACAGATTCACCATTAACTATGTGTTTGCAGTAAATGGTACACAGATTCACCATGAACTATGTGTTGGCAGTAAATGGTACATAGATTCGCCATAAATTATGTGTTGGCAGTCAATGGTACACAGATTTACCATAAACTATGGGTTGTCAGTCAATGGTACACATATTCACCATAAACTATGTTTTGGAAGTCAATGGTACATAGATTCACCATAAACTTTGTGTTAACAGTCAATGGTACACAAATTCACAAGAAACCATGTGTTAGCAATGGTACACGGATTCTCCATTAACTATGTGTTGGCAGTCAATGGTATACAGATTCACCATTAAATATGTGTTGGCAGTCAATGGAACAGCAATTCAACTATGTGGCAGTCAATGGTAGATAGATTCACAATTAACTATGTGTTGGCAGCCAATGGTACACATATATTCACCATTAACTATGTGTTGGCAGTCAGATTTACTTTGAACCCCCCCCAAAAAAAAAACATTGATGCCTTACCCACTCTTTGCGCACTCCTACAATGTACCAATACAGGTCCATGTTGTCCGGCTTCTAGAAGGGTTTCTTGAATTTCGGAAAACAATTTTGCTGAGAAGTTTGCTGTCCTAGCTGAAAGAAATTAATCTCCTATGTTTATATAAGAAATGAAGACATGCAAGTATCACTGAATGTCTCACTAGGATGTGGATACTGGACACATGCATATGGGTGACATTATGAAGAAATGATATGTTTTTTTCTTACACGTTATTTCTTCCTTTCTGACCTTTTTTCTATTTTCATAATATTGGTTAAGAGCAATTGTTAAAATTAAGTATATATCATTTTACACTGTAAAAAAATGTAGGTGACAAGCCGAATCTAATGTTGAAAGAACTTGTGATGCAACCTCATTTCAATGTTATGCAACACATTTGTCATATATTCAAAAGTCATGTAAAAAAAAAAACAACAACAAATATAATACAACATTATATTAGGTACCTAGTAATACTATAAAGTATTAATAAAAGCAAAACAAAACAAGAAAATATCGACTGAATCGATGGATGCTCCCCAAGTGAGTGTTTGACTCTGTACCGGTTACTTGGTTGAAAAATACCAAATTGCATAGCAGGAACAATATGTGGCTCTGCACTTTACAGAACTCATTCACAAATCATTGAACCAAAACAAAATGACAATATGCGCATATCCTAGCTAGTTTTACAGAATTAAAACCAGAGGTTGTAGCGAAATAGCGTCATGACGACAATATGCACATCTCCACTTGGTAATGATGCATCCCAGCAAGTTTCATAAAATTCAAACCACAGGTTGTAGAGAAAAAGAGCGGAGAAGAATTTGGTCACAGACTGAATCAAAGGGCCATAACTCTGTGAAAATCATCGAACTGGACAGAAACATAGCAAGTTTCATAAAATTCCAACCTGAGGTTGTAGAGAAAAATGCAGGACAATAATTTAGTCAGACTCAATGAAAGGGCCATAACTTCATGAAAAATCATCGAACCGGAACACAAAGACAATATGCACATCTGCACTTGGTAATGATGCATCCTAGGAAGTTTCATAAAATTCCAACATTGGGTTGTAGAGAAATAGCGCAGACAATAATTTGGTCACAGACATAATCAAAGGACCATAACTCCGTGAAAAATCATCAAACCAGAACACAAAGACAATATGTGCATCTGCACTTGGTAATGATACATCCTAGCAAGTTTCATAAAATTCCAACCACAGGTTGTAGAGAAATAGAGCGGACAATAATTTGGTCACAGACTCAATCAAAGGGCCATAACTCTGTAAAAAAACATCTAACCGGTACACATAGACAATATGCGCATCTGCGCTTGGTAATGATGCATCCTAGCAAGTTTCACAAAATTCCAACATGGGGTTGTAGAGAAATAGCACGGACAATAATTTGGTCACAGACTCAATCAAAAGCCATAACTTCATGAAAAATCATCGAACCGGAACACAAAGTGAATATGCACATGTATCTGCACTTGGTAATGATGCATCCTAACATGTTTCATAAAATTCCAACATGGGGTTGTAGAGAAATAGCGTGGAAAATAATTTGGTCACAGACTCAATCAAAGGGCCATAACTCCGTGAAAAATCATCGAACCGGAACACATAGACAATATGCACATCTGCACTTGGTAATGATGCATCCTAGCAAGTTTCATGAAATTCCAACATGAGGTTGTAGAGAAATAGCATGGACAAGAATATGGTCACAAATAGATTCAAAGGGCCATAACTCCGTGAAAAATCATCAAACCTGAACACAAAGACAATATGGGCATCTGCACTTGGTAATGATGCATCCTAGCAAGTTTCACAAAATTCCAATATGGGGTTGTGAAAAAATTGCACGGACAATAATTTGGTCACAGACTCAATCAAAGGGCCATAAATCCATGAAAAAACATCAAACACATAGACATTATGCGCATCTGCACTTGGTAATGATGCAACCTATCAAGTTTCACAAAATTCCAACATGGGGTTGTAGAGAAATAGCGCAGACAATAATTTTGTCACAGATTCAATCAAAGGGCCATAACTCCGTGAAAAATCATAGAACCAAAACACATAGACAATATGCGCATCTGCACTTGGTAATGATGCATCATAGTAAGTTTCATAAAATTCCAACATGGGATTGTAGCGAAATAGCGCAGACAAAAATTTGGTCACAAATAGAATCAAAGGGCCATAACTCCATGAAAAATCATCGAACCGGTATACAAGGACAGTATGCACATCTGCACTTGGTAATGATGCAGCCTAGCAAGTTTCATAAAATTCCAACTACAGGTTGTAGAGAAATAGCCCGGACAAGAGTTTGGTCACAAACAGAATCAAAGGGCCATAACTCCGTAAAAAATCATCAAACCGGAACACAAAGACAATATGCGCATCTGCACTTGGTTATGATGCATCCTAGCAAGTTTCATAAAATTCCAACAAGAGGTTGTAGAGTTATAGCCCAGACAAGAACTTGGGGACGCAAGGACGGACGAAGCGGCGACTATATGCTTTCCCCCTTTGGGGGAGCATAAAAAGATGTGTGTCAGACATAAATATGGCTATGTTTCTGATTTGAAAATCTATTATTATAAAAGTACTAAGTTTTTTAATTGTAATGTTATTTTCAGAATTTAACAAACTGATAAACATAGGCATGTTGGGTCTTTTCCATGAATATTTATTATGGTAATATATGTTTTTCGTAATTCAGTATATAATACACATGAGGTGCATGGTTTAGCCCATGGTAGAGTCTGAGAACCATACCAAGGAGCACATGGACCACTGGTACCTTTCACCACACCTGATTCGTACTTATCTTGGTAACCCTGACATGGAGTGAGGTTTGAGTTGTAAGAACTTGTTTTGCAAACAATGTAAAATTGCTAAGTATAAACTGCACCCATCAAACAAAACAATAAAAATTAATCAGTTTAAAGTATAAAGTTGTAGTATACTTACATATTGGGATGTGGTAGTATTTCAGAGATGACTTTTTTATAAAATCTCTCTCTAATTCTTCATTGTAGCCAATATCATCACCAAATTCTTCTAGATTTTCTGACTCGAAATTCACATCAGACTTTTCTCCAATATAATTAGTGCTAAGATGCCGATTTATTTTACTTTTATGAAGCATGCTCAGATCTTGTCGCGGAGGAGTGCTTGAATTTCCATAAGTTGTTGTACTGTCCTTTATATTAAGTAAAGTCACAGGTTCCTGCGTTGGTTTACCATCATGTGCAATTCCGAATCTCATGTTGACTACTGCCTTAAAACCAGTGGCCTCGAGAACTTTAATGTCACATTTCCTGATCTGGCCAGCTGTATACCAGTTACCATGAACTGGATGTGCCAACCAAAAGTCTAACCATTCTTCTGGCTTGCAATTCGGCTTTGGCGGATCAGATACAATATTTTCACCAGTTATATTAGCTACAACTTCTTTGAGATCATCATGCGTAAAGTCAAGACCCATTGCAGCTGTTATTCTATAGAAGTTATCACTGTTAATCTTAGGCTCAAAGCTGTCATTATACTTTGTCTGGTTCGCCATGTGCATCAAAGTGACAAAGGTAATTGTGTAGCCGCGGTCGCAGTGAAGTAATATAGGTCGACGGAGTGTTGGCAATACTTTTGAAAACATCTCAATCGTCTCAGTACTACCCCAATCATCATTTCCTCCAATAAGTGCAACATACTGCATACCAGCTAAGTGCGATAATGCCCATGCCTCTGCAGATGTTGGCAAGTACTCACCACCAAAACTACCAGCATCATCGGTCTCGTATATAAAGAGAGACAGGATACTCCGGAAACCAGCCTCAGAGGCATATTTGATTTGTCTTTCGGTTAAACGACCGGCAACATGAAAATCTGCAGTGATTTCTTTTGCCCACCATGCTTTTGAAGTTGATCTGAGCCCTGGTGGTTTTCGTTTTACAGCCGTGTCAAGAGTCAGTGTACCCACATGATATATAAACATGCATACAGTGACACATAAAGCAAGTAAATGTCCCATCATGTGTTTCATCTTGGCAAAATTATCTTCTTTTGGGATATAAAATAAGCTGTGTAACCTACAAACAATATGTTCCTAAAATTTACTCCACTATTAAACATTAATTATCGAATTACCATAATGGCATTCAAAAGTATATTTTGTTTGTAATAATAAGGTAACATTAAACTCCAATCCAATTTCCACAAGTGCAACTGTCATCTACATTACAGCCGTAAATTAAAACATAATTGAAGGTGTGTAAAATCCTGTATATAGAGATGTTATTTGTCAATTTAATCCACCGCCGTCTGAAGTTCTTATTGACATCTACGTGCTCTATGACACCTGCGTTTTTTTTAATTGAAAATTCTGGGTCACACAGATTAGCAGATTATCAATCTTGACTTTTTTTATGTCTCGTCATTTCATTTCAGTTATCTGTCTCACTCTAGTTCTACTGTACAAACGTTTGTGTGTTTCTTTATCAGCAATATTCTTATCTTTACGCTTAATTTGAACATGTGTTGTGTTTCCGACATGACATTTATTTACCAAAAATTGGAAAGGTTTATTTTGCGGATAGGAATATCAAATGCGGATTAAAGCGTTACGGATCACGGACTGGGTGGGTATAAAACACGGACCAGGTACTAGATTATCTATAATGGATAATTAAGGGTTTAAAGTATGCGATTTAAATGTGCTGATATAAATATGAGTCTAGGACTTATATCTCTATATATATGATTGATTGAGTTAATTTCCATATACTGCGACTGATTATGACGAATGTGCAACTATTTCTCGCCACCCTTTAACACCGGTTAGTCTGTATCAGAAGAAGCATGATTTAAACGTCTGATGAGACAGACGATTCTTCAGCATGGAACTGGATTTCTAAATAACTGTTATTGAGCAGGCACGCTGTTAACACGCAGGTTTACCAGACTTCGAAATGGAAAGCATGGTTGACAGTGAAACAAAATTGTCGAATCAATGTCAGTTTGATAGAAAATCAAAGCTACTAGAATCCAGTAGGCGCAAATTGACTGATCCGTCAAACAACAAATGGTATGATGGTGTTAACGTTTTTCGATAACTTAAGAATCACCGCTAAACAATTCAATGCAAAACGGATCTTGACACTAAATGCTTGCATATAACGTTTAAATAACTATCAAATAATTAGTTTCTACAAAACGATAACAAATACATGCCCATTGACTTCACCACTCACGTTGGATCACGGTGACCCAGTATACGTCCAACAAAATGGTGGCACCTGATTTTGAGCACTTGACAGGATGATGTAATGTGTCAAACTAAAACAACATTTTGCTGCAAAAGTACAAATAAATATAGCAGATAAAACTGCGCTTACCTTTAACATGAATAAATAAATTTCTATATGGGTTTATTTCATATCAATTCACTGAACAGCTTGAGTTTTTTTATTTTTCTAATTTTATTTTTTTTTAAAAGTCATAGTTACCAAATAAAAACACTGATTCAAGAAAAATATATATATTTTTATATTTTATACTTTATTAATTTAATGCATCTTTATATATCCACCTCTTTTTATCCGCTTCTTATAACAAACCTTTTCAACTGTTTACTTATTTTTATTCTACATTTAAATGTGGTCCTGTACTAATTTCAAACTCATTTTTAAAAAAAATCTATAAGAAGGTCACTCATCCGGAACCTTTATAATTTCTGACATGCACAAGTGAAATATTTTATAACTTTTGACCTTGACCTGTATTGTATCAGTTTTCAGCAGACGTGATGAAATCGATATTCGTAAACAAACCTAGAATTGTCAAATTTTTATGTAAACTGAAAAATGGACATTGTGAGAAATACATTTTTTCAGGTCTGTACCATAAAATGACTTTTTTTACTTGTATCGGAAGCTTTAATTAATTGTATCGGAAGCAATATTTTTGATATTTTTCATTGCATTCAATGACCATGTGGACACTATTTGTAGATATTGCCAATTGTGCAGGAAGTTAATATACGCATAATTCTGAGAAGTGATCGATTTCAGGTGATGCTCGAAAACAGGTTATGTCACTATATACTTATTATCCTTTGTATACCTAATAACGGGATATACCTGTTACCGCGAATGCCAGTATAATATTAACAATATCCCAGACATGTGCAAAGCTCCAACTTCCGTTAGCATCAGCATTTGTTTACATTTTGTACCGGAAACTGTTTATTACTCGGCACACTTAAGTAACTTTAATGATACTGTTTATTATTGATGCCATTATTTACATGGTTGACAAAGTTTTAGACTCACGGTAATAAGTATGAACAGTAAACATGTTGCAGAATGTAGTGCGATTCCATTTATATGCGTTGCAGGCAGAAGGGGATTTAAGAATTTACATTGGGGTGTGTGATCTGTGAAATAGCAAATGTTATGCTTATAAAGACTATGTGTTGCAGAATGTGGTGTAGTTTCATTTACATTCATTTGTGTGTCGCAAGGTGATGTGAAGATGGTGAAAGATTTTTGATAAAATTGTAATGTGCACGTCTGTGTGTGTCTATCTTCATATATCCAAACTGCTCACGAGGACATAGACCCAACTCGCGCAACACACTGCAAGGGAAAAATGAAAACTCAAGTCAGAACTTGTTACAAGGCCATAGAGTGGGATAGACATTGTCACAACTTGTTCTAAAAATGTCTATAACCATTCGTAAACAAACAGGACATGTGCTTTTACATTTTTATTACGTTTTGTATTTTTGTTATTGTTGGAATATCTAAAACTTGTCTCGTGTATCTTCCAGCTGCAATTGTCCACTGTCATTGTCGGTCATACTGTGTGAAGTTATGTAATGTGTCTCATTATCAGAATTTGATCTAATAACATTCAGTGACATTACGAAACAAACAAAAGACAACAAACAAGCCATTATAGATCCATTACGCATATATATTATCCACCTCCTAAGACAAGATTTCACATTTATGATACTGATACAATAAACATTTCTATGTTCTTAATGGAATTACTTAATAATACTTTCACGCTAGTACTTCTGTCTATTGCAGGCCGGTTGTCTCAGAAGAGATCAATACCCAGTTACAGTCAAAGTTGAAAAGGTTTGAAAAAATAATTTTTGCTTTATGTTATATAAAAACAAGAGATCAAATGTTTCTTTCTGAATTCATTTAAGGTATCATGTTACCGGTACTTTATACAGGTCATACAAAACTGATATGTAAATCCAAATATTAACATTTCTAAATTTATATGACTTTTGTTTTTTTGCAAGATACTTTTTGTTAGTGCATACAATTATTAGCTCATCAATATAATTTGAATAAAAATGTTATTATATTTGAGTAATACTAATGATAATGTAATCAATCTACACGGGCTGCCAATCCAACAAGTCGATAATCCAATTCACGATCGATATTTGTTGCCAATTTCCTTAGACAAGTGAACCATCTTAAGTAAACACTACATTTTATTAAGAGTTAATGTTTGTAAATTACTTATTATTGCATTAAAACTAAGTGAATTCCATTGAATTTGTCAAAATATGGTTTTGTTTTAATTGTATTAATTGGAGGGGTTTGTTGTATGTAAAATTATAGGTTGCCTAATGGATGGTCAGAAGTTTGTAATTTACAAAAAGTTATGTGAAGAAATACTGACAGGCAATCTGAACTGAAATGTTTAGGGCAGTGTGAAAGTGTTGTTTGTCAAATTTAGGTGTGTACGTTCATTGTCGCCTTTGAAGTCAAACATTTGTTTCATGTCCAGGCTCATTTGTGGAAGCACACATACATGAATTTCTTTTTTCTCTCTCCAGTATTTTCAGCTGTTATAAACATTGTCTGAGGTCTGTTAAAAAGCCACCTAAGTGGAAACCTGAGTTACCTGTTGACAGTCTCTCTGAGAAAGAAGAAGAACAGAAGATTCTGTTCAGGTATATATAGATTAGTTAATAGAAAATATGACGTTATCTTTTTAATAAGTTGTTTAATTTATCACTCATGTAGATTGTGCAATTTTAGCTCTAAATGCCAAAGGCCAGAAGTGACGGCACATTGTCCACCATCCGTGGGCTGTTGTAATTCATTAGCAGTACTTACTATTTATGCTATTATAATTACAACATTTTGGCATATCACAGTTTGTGCTTGGGTTGAAGAGTTTTCACAAGGAAACCAATGTAATCTGTATTGTGTTGAAAATGGAGCTTAAAAGATATTTAACACTTTAATAGTAACTATTATAATTATAACATATTGGCAGATCATGGTTTGTGGTTGGGTCGAAGAATGTTATCAAGGAGTTGGAGAGGAATAACCTCCGCCTGGTGTTAATATGGAAGGCCACGCAGCCACCGCTGCTGAAGCAGACCATCTTGTCCATGGTGGCGAGTCGTCAGTGTGCTGCAGTCAGCACGACGGATATACTCGCAGCCATCCAGGAGTCCTGGCCAGGACTGACCTCCGCAACAAGTATTGGAATCAAGGTAAAAGTTAGAGTAGACATGTCATTATGCCAATGCAGGACAGGGTTTAATGGATAGGAGATGGCGATTTGTGCCAGAGATCCCCTGTTGGATCTTTAGCCCAATTCCATGCCCTTTCAAAAGCAACATCCTATGCTGATTTTTAGCTCAACTGGCTAAAGGCCAGGAGGGCTTGTGCGATGGTACGTGGCCTGTAAATGTAAATTGACCTTGTGTACACTTGCATTTTTGACTCAACTTGCACTATAAATACCCAGTACCATATAAAGATCCCAGAAAACAATTTGAAAAGGTCTAATTTGATAATAAATATCCGAGTTGTATTCCTTGAATTAAAAAATTCTTTACTTGGTATGGTCTGTTATGTCAAAGCCAGGTGATTTAGGGTCACTGTGATCCAGGGCTCGAATTTAAGCACTCGCCACTCGCAAAATGCGAGCTGTATTTTGAAAATGCGAGTTGAAATTACTTAAGCTGGCATTTTTTTGCGAGTGGATTTCAAATTACTTATTGTATTCTTTTTATTGATTTTTGAAAATAAACAAGTATTATCCTGGTAAAAATAACGAGTTCTTGTCAATTTTACCAAATTTCTTTTGCTTCTTGCACCAAATTACCCCCTAGCAGCACGATTGTCAATGACATGTATTAAATATTTATATGTGTAGACTGCGTCCAATTGTTTTTGATCTCGAAGTTCATTCTGCAAAAAGGAAGTAAAGTTAAAACCCATCAACAACATAATGAGTAGACTGCGTCTAGTTTGATCGATCGCGCACTCACTCTATAAAATAAAAGGAAAGTTGAAACCCGTCAAATTTATTGTTTACATATTTTGTCAGCTGTTAAAGTGGCTGATAAAATAACATCTTTTTCTCTATTGAACTGACGAATGAAAGTGAGTCCCAACAAGAAAAAAGAGAAATAATCCTTCCGTTAATACTGTAATGAAATGGGAGCGACAGCTCAATATCACACAGGGCTATAAACTTGACAATGACAAAATGGTGTGTCAATTGTAGAAACCACCGCGATCGACAGATCATCCATAATAATTAAACTATATTACTATGATATCACAACATTTACACATGTTAAACAATCGTCCTTGGCTAGATCTAGATCTTATTTTAAAACGAAAGGCCATTGGCTATATTAATTCTATAAATAGAAATGTGTTTGTCTCAATCTCAGTCTCTGTACACTTGTTATTGTTGAATCCATGATTCATATTTTGGTTTAGTTAAAAGTGTTTATTTATGATATATCATTGTATGCATTTATTTATGGAAGTATAATAAATAACAAAGACAATTTTATTTTTTTTAAATATTTTGTTTTGTAAAGTACTGCTTTGAATTGTACCTTAACATATATAATAACCTTGATACCATGGTCTATAAATAAAAAAAAGCTAATAATGCATATTAAATAACACGCAGGCTTTGAAACAATTAATTTTTGGGTTTATTTAGACATTTAGGACTACAAGTTTCTGCGAAAATTGGTTTGGCTAGTTGGTTTCAAATTTGGCCAGTTGAAGTTTTAGGCACTGGCCAAAATTGCCAGTGCACAAAAAATTAAATTCTAGCCCTGTTGATCTTCATATTTAGTTTAATAGCAAGTTTAGTAGATGAACAAAATTAACCACAATGTTACCATTGAACAGTTCTAAGTTAAGTCGTCAGGACAAATGTATTATCATAAAGCTGTAATTTTGTCAGCCCAGAAAATGCACACATTATAAAAGAAGTAGAAATGTTTAACAACAATGCCCCTTAGTTAAATCTTGATATTCTAACATTCTTGCAAGATTCTCATAATTTTTTATCTTTTATCTTTTCAGAAAACCAACGAAACTAATGACTTTGATGACCTTGTAGAATATGTAAAATGCAATGTTCCCTTGATAGATCTTCCTGAAGTATCAAAATTTGACGATCATGTTTACAAAGAAGACCATCATGTGGACAGCAGTACCGATACATCACGCAAGACTGATGAACATAAAACTTTTACAAGTGTAGGAGAAACCAAAGAGATTCTACCATCCAAAGAAAAGGGAGGTAATGCAACAGAAAACAGAACAAGGATCCTCCCACCAAGAGTTGATAGCACAAAGTACTACATCTACAAACAAGATAAAAAAGCAGACAAGAAGTTTGATGGACAAGATTTTATTGCTTTTGGAGAAGAAAATGAAATGATGAAAATTGATAAAGGAGCGGAAAATGTAGGATGTATAAGTTTCGGAATTACACCTTCATTAATAAATAATGCATTAACAAGAAACACTCGTGAAGTTACAGACGGTAATACAAGACAAAATGTGAAAAGAAATTCAAGTCAACTTGATTCTAATAAAAGTTCTTACAAACGTATTAATATAAAGAATTTGAAAGATGATAGTAGTAGTACTAAAGCAAAGAAGACAAAGAAAAGGAAAAAGTTGAAAGTTTGAATCGGGACAGAAAAAAAGAACTTGGGCCAGAATGTGTTCATCCAGAAAAATGGCTCTAAATGATTGAAGACAAACAAATTCAGTTATAAAATGACAATTAAACAACTCATTATCAATAATAAACATTAAATATTCAATAGAAGTTGCTCACCAGATTTTAAGTAATTTTTATGGCCCCCCACCCCCAATTACAGTAATGGCAGTGTCCGTCCATCCTTACATCTGGTATTTCGTGTCTGGCCTGTAACTTTGTCATGCATAGATGGATTTTGTTAATACTTACTACAAATGATCAACATAATGTGATCATGTGTCACGTGGAAGACCCGCACCTGTACCTCAAAGGTCAAGGTCAGTGATATTTCTTGTTCGGCCTGTAACTTTGTCATGCATAGATACATTTTATAAATACTTGTTGCAAATGATCAACATAACATGACAAGGTGTCGCACGTAACACCTACACTTCAAAGGTCAAGGTCACAATTTTACTTTGTGTGACAAGATTTTCAGTCTGTTTGAGATTTCGTGTCAATAACTTTGTCACCTGGATAAATTTCAAAAATATTTTGCTCAATTCATCAGCATGACATGATGAAGTGTCGCGTGTAAGACCCACACCTGTACGTCAAAGGTCGAGGTCACACTTTGAGTTTGTGTGACAACACTTCGAGTCAGTGTAAGATTTGAGGGTTTCTATTTGTCGAGTATCGAGTAAGAAAAGTGAGTTTCGAGTAAGGAAAATGAGTTTCGAGTAAGAAAAGTGAGTATTGAGTATGGAAAGTGAGTTTCCAGTAAGGAAAGTGAGTAAGAAAAGTTAGTGTAACTTTGTCATGCATTGATGGATTTTATAAATACTTGCTACAAATGATCAGCATAACATGAAGACGTGTAGCTCATGACATCCAGACTCCCATTTCAAAGGTCAAGGTCACAATTCAACTTTGTTTGACAACACTTTCAGTTTGTTTGAGATTTCTTGTCCAGTCTGTATGTTTGTCACTTATGGATAAATTTCAAAAAAACTTAGCTCAGTTGACCAACATGATGAAGTGTCACTTTTAAGACCAAGAACCTTTACTCATAGGACAAAGTCACCTGTTTGATATTTGTGTCTGGTCTGTAAATTGGCTCATTTGATCAAGATGACATGACGACGTGTCGCACGCAAGAACCAGACCCGTACCTCAAAGGTCACACTTTGAGTTTGTTTGACAACACTTTGAGTCTGTTTGAGATTTCAAGTCCGGCCTGTAACTTTATCATACATGGATGGATTTCCAAAACACTTTATTTATCAATTTATCAATTGATCAACATGACATGTCACATTGAGACCCAGAACCTTACCTCTAAGATCAAGGTCAATTGACTAAAAACATTTATTTCCAATATAACATCCCTATATATACTCACTGATCCCACATTGCCAAAAGGATATCTATTTAAACATGCCAAAATATTATATTGAAAAGGGATTTCCCAACTTGGGCTACACGCCTAAGTTAGACTAAAATAGATTTCCCACTTAAAATTGCAACATATTTTGTGACATATTAAAAGAGTCGCGCAATTACATTTTGATTTCAGTATGATCCGTTATACAGGTTTACACATAATACAATTTATTTCATCTTAGAAAGCATCCGTATGATGATATAAATGTAATTAAGTGCTATTTTTAGAATGGGGATTTTGTTTCAAGTTTTGCACTCCAATTTTAAAACCGATTGTCGCGTTTCGGTGAATTTGACATACAAAACCATTTGGATTTTATTTATTAATAATAACGAGATGCCCTTTGACTATTTTCAAAATAATTTTTTCCCCCAATATAATCCCTTTAAAATAGAAGTGTTATATAAGGCATGAAATGTAAAAAAAATATTAAAGATCAAAAGGTTTTAAATGTCGTGCCATATTTACAAATTAGTTTTGTTCTAAAATAAACACCCTTTTTTGGACAAAATATCATGGGGTGGGAAAAAAATAAGGGGATGAAAATCCAGCAATTATTTAAGGCCTTAACAAGAGGGAATATTACAATTTTCACTAATGGAACCAATCACAGATGAATCGGCCCAATTTTTTAATTATTTCAAAGTTTTGTGGTTATATATACATCAAACATGCTGCATTGCTTAGACATGATTTTAACATGTGCTGCAAGGTAGCAGAACTCCTAATGCGGTTCTTTCACAAGAGTTTGAGCCCCTTTTAAATATTATTAAATCTATTTTTAATGTATGATATGACATCAGTTGAAAACCTGTTTCACTTTAAAACATATACGACAGATTTTTTCTCCCATGTTGATACTTATTATTTTAGCTTGATTGAAAAGAAAACTTTTTTGAACCACTCTCGATTCTGCCTCCTGGGTAGAGCCAGTAATGAGTTTTTCTTTTTTAGAAGCATCAGCTTGAGTTAGGGAATGAACCCACAACCCCCAACCCCCAACACACTATCCACTATACTGCAGCTCTATATATATTTCTAGAAATTTCATATTAAAGTACATTAGCAGTAAAAGCAGTGTTCTGGTACTAAATACAAATCAAATCCAACATAAACCTTTGTTAACATTTATTTCGTATCCTTATTTCGTATCCAGTAACAATTTACATAATTAAAATCACAATTGTATAAATACAATAATCATCAAATCAGTCAGTCAATCATCTGATCAATCAAACATTGCAAAGGCAGCTCCCTCTTCCTCATCCTCCATGATGGCATCCAGTGGGATTGGTTTACTTGCTGTAACAGTTGATGGGTTGGTCACCCGGGAACTGTATGACCATTTGGGAAATATACGCTTGTACAGGTTCATCATAACTGTATCTTGTGACTTCAAGTGTCCGTCAAATATACACTTCATATGTCCGTGCGTACCTGAACATTGAATAATAGAATATATAAGTTATTGTACAATGAATATAGACTTATAGATATTCCAGATTCATATTTATTCAATCACGTGTTGTGAATGAATAAAACTACAATGGGGATGAAAATACAAACATAGAATTTAAGTAGATAAATCGATCAAATGTATCAATGTCCTGTTTTTCCCAGACAAATGTTAAAACCAATTAAAAGTTGATGTAAATGGGTTTTAAGAATCAAATAACAGGAAGTCTTACCCAAGGTTTGTTTAATATGGCCTCGTCTTCCCCATTTCGTTCTCAACTCCACAGGCTTAAACCAATCAATGTCCTCTGTCGAGAAAAAGAAATATATAAAGACATTCACAAACTAATTGGTATACGTCAAAAACGGAAATAACTAGGAATTGTTTTTCCCAGAGAAAACCCATGTCTCCTACTTATACAAAGGTGAGAATTATCTCAAATGTTATTGTCAATGTTCAAAACTGACAAGTTATAAGGATTGGTGATGGGACAGTATGAAAACTGCAATGCCACTGAAAAGTAGAGAGCTTCTGCACATCAAGGTTTTAAATCAAACATTCACAGTTTTTCCAATATGTGATTGTTGGTTATGCAGAACAAGTAGCAGCAAAATCTTTCCTTGAAAAAAAGAGCCATACAGCTTGGCCAAAATTCTCTGAATACAAAAGGGGATATGCAAAACTAAACTTCAGGTTGATCCTTCCTAGCAAGTTTCAGTGAATTCCAACTGATGGTTCAAAAGAATAAGCATGGTCAATCTTTTTCATTCAACATTAAAAAGATATTTACTTGGCCAATAATCTTCGAATTGGAAAGCAAAAGAAATTTGCACAACTACCTCATACTGATCCTTCCCAGCAAGTTTCATTGAAATGCAAGTGATGGTTTACATGTTAGAACACCCAAGTTATTTAACTCCAGAAATGCAAATAAAAATTATATCAATTCAAATTAAAGTTAATATCTTCCTTGGTAAGATTTGATTAATTCGAACTATTTGATCGGATGCTTTTAAAATATCTGAAGATTATTAATCTGTTACATTTATTGGTATATACATGATATTACTGAACAGTATATATAAATTAAACCTTTTACTTCAATTGAGAAACAGGTTTTGTAACTTTATTATTTTCAATATCTTAATGGGGACTACCAATACTTAATGCAACAAATGTTGATCAAGTTGTTTTGTTCAACACATAGTCCTGGTAGAGGATCAGCACAACATCCCGTTGATGCTCTACCGCTAGAATTATATTTATAGTGTGAAGTTTTCCTGGAAGGTTAACCAATATTCAAGCACATACATAACTTTCCCACTTGAATCAGAGGTGAGAGAGGAATGAAATTGAGACCGATGTGGTATATCAATCATTACATACATGTAGATTTTAGATGGCGGGGATCCAAACTCGTGCTACTGACTGAGCCTGGCTTGTTGATTGTGCAGAACCGTTATATTATTTTGAAGTAACCTACCTCTGTTGAAGAACATGTATCGGACCACACATGACTTCTTGTTGATTTTGAATGGATAGCCACTAATGACTGCTCTCTTGGCAACTATCCTGTCTGGATCTATGGACAGTAATGACCCTTTGGCAACCAATTCAACAGCACCTACAAAACATTGTTAGAAACATTATTTATTGCTGCAGTACGGCTACTTGTATCATTAATTTAAAAGGTTTATATCACATGTATTAAGAAATTTTAGTATAACAGTATATAGTAAATAGGCGGGACTGTAGTATAGTGGATAAAGTGTTGGCCACTCATGCCAGAGGTTGCCAGTCCAATCCCCAGCTCCATCCGATACCTCTCAAAAAACAATACTAAGTACTGGTTCTATCAAGGAAGCAGACTAGAGATGGGTTATAAATAATTATAGCTTTGAGTTATTTTTTAAAATCGAGCAAAAACAAACTAGTGTAAACTAAATATTGTCTTTATAATGTAATCAGTCTTGGGTGCTGATGACATAAGAACCCGACATCGAGTGCAAATTCACTCGTATGTCAAATAATATTTACATACAACTCACCGAATGGGCGGTCCTGGAATACAAGCACTGGAGCTGGTGGAAAAGTTATTGGTGCAAACAGTGTTGCAACTGTGGATCCATCCTGGGGAAGAAATCTCTCTGCCTGTGTAATATCATAAAGGGTTCTTAGATAAATTAATGAAAACACCTGACCCACAACAATTTGATTTAAATCAAAACTAGCTGTACCAATTTGGTGTAAAGACAAATCAAATTCCAAGTAAAATGTGACTGATAATTGGTATACCTTTTCTTTGATAATTTAAAGGCGAATCTATACGAAGTCTGCAATACACATACAACTACATCAATCCTTTGGGTATATCTTACAGAAACATACATTAATCATGTTGAGTTGGTGGTCAATTGTTAGAGCATCCAATCCAAAACCATGGGTTTAATCCTCTGCCACAGCTATGTGTAGTGTCCTTGAGCAAGACACTTTACATATATGCTTGGTATTGGTTCTAATTAGGATGACTTCGAGTGTGATTTGTCTAGGTTGATGACAATAGATTTGTCGAACATGCAAATGTACACATCAATATAAACACGGTGTATATAATGAATTAAGAAAACAATTTTTTTTTAGTTTATTGAGTAAAAGATTACAGGCATATTTACACAATAACTTCCACTGATTTATTAAGCGGTTGGGGAAACAATTAAAAATATACAAATTCCGGATATGCCATGTTCTATATAGGCCAATTTTGTTCAATTAGGACTTTTTTAGGAATTTTGTTACCTAAGTTACATGTCCTGCATTTCAAATGTTTTCATGAATGCGTAAAATCACAGAAACAATAAGGTCAGTTTCTTAAATCTTACAAGTCCTAGCCAAATGTTGACTTGTCATGACGAACAGACGAGTGGAATTTTGCAGCCCTGTCCATGTCAGTGTAATTTGAAATAACAAGTTTCAACTGTATGCAATTTATACCAAATAGAAGATCACATGAGAGACGTCTTCAGTATAAAACCATATATTGTACATACCTTGTGTCTTTTTCCATTTGTATGTTGTGAGAAAATTGGGCAAGCTGAAAACCTGCGGAATCCAACATGGAATACCAGACGGTCCTTTGCCTTGACAGAGCGTCCCACTTCTGGGCATTTCTTTAGAGTCAGGTTAACTACAGACATCTTTTGCTCATGGGGTAGCAATCCAAACACGGTTACTAGTGATGTCGGCTTGCCATCATCTGTCAATGCAGGTTTTACAGTTAGGTAACCACTGACATATTATTGATGCAACCAAGGTTTTGTGTTTACATGACAATTTTGTCTTGAAGACAGATATATGAGGGTCTCA
This sequence comes from Panopea generosa, assembly GCA_029582155.1. Lineage (NCBI taxonomy): Eukaryota > Metazoa > Mollusca > Bivalvia > Adapedonta > Hiatellidae > Panopea > Panopea generosa. Next base: position 18,594,798 of record CM055903.1, read on the forward strand.
AACTGAGTAAAAATGGAGTCTTTTCATATTATTCCCATGTAAAGATAGTTTTTGTAATTTACTCCCTAGTGTAAATCTCATAAATACCTACACACATTAACACAACTAATATCTAAAGGTAACGTAACTTTTATAGCATAATAATCAACATTATATATATATATTGGAAAACAACAAAAGTTCAAAATGTAAAAAGAAGATAATTAATTAATTATTATTATTACTGCAATGACATAGGATGTCGTGAATTACAATTTAACATGTATATTTTGTTGAGGGCTTATTCTAGTGGTAAAGCATCAAACCCAGGATCGTAGTGTTGTGGGTTCAATCCCAACCGCAACCATGTGCTGTGTCCTTGAGAAAGACATTTTATGTACAAGTTGTAAGAACTTGTTACACAATTGATATGAAATACATAGGTTTAATACAATATAAATATGAAATAAGAAGGCTTTTTTTTTTTTAAACGGAAAGATTGATATTGGGTCGCTGATTTGAGGGAATACATATTAAGTGTATGAACCTTGCCTTACTTATACTGTATTAAACCATAACTATGTTTGAATAACAAATACATGTTATAAAACATTAAATTTATTAAAAACAAAAACCTACCCATAAAAGTCTTTGGAACATTGGCAACATGAAGTCTTACATATGACCAAGCCTGAAAAACAACAAAACACATAGACTGTAAACGTTACATAATACAAACATGTATAATGTTATAATAATCTATGAAACAGCTGGGTTCAGATGAAAAATTCATTTATCTACCATGTACCTGTATTATCAGAAGACTTGAGTGGTAAATATGTAAGAAATAATTAGAATTTAATACTGATTCTAATCTGAGGACCTTGGAGAAGATTAGAATTCTCCTAAAATAAAGTCATTATCATCACAAGATCAGTCCTTTTAAACGGTAAATAGAAATGTGTTGCTTCAGAAAATCTCTTTGGTGGTGATCATTTCTAATTAAACATTTTCAAAATCTGTTTAGCGGTTCATGAGAAGAAGAGTTTAAATTTTTTTTTAATTTTTTAATAATGGCGGCCACCTTGAATTTCAGATCGATAAATAAAATCTTATATATAGTCTCACATACATGAGAAAACATCAATGTGAAGATCGAGTATAAATTACCTTATGATTTCCAAGAAAGTCTGCTAACAGACAGACGGTTGACAATGCCCCATTGCATAAGCACAAATTCTGGCCCAAATTTTATAAAACCTTTTTCATGCTCAATATTCAGAAATCAATTAAAACCACAAATTGAAGCGCAAATGCTCGACTTAACCTTGAACTTGAAAGTATTAACGCAGATATGAGGCAGAAAGTTACATGCATTTATATACCGTCATCTGTGGCATTGTGGTTAAGGCGTCTGTCTCGGAAGCAGGAGGCTGAAGGTTCGAATCCCGATGGAAGCACTTGGGATTTTTTCTGATGCGGCCAGTCACTCACCCAGCAGCTAGTTAAATTGAGGGGTACCGAATGTCTAACATCCTGACGCCTAGTAATGATAGCTTTCGGGAAGTAACTGTGTACAGCATAAAGGTGTCTCATAAGCCCATTGTGGCTGACCCTTTCAATAGACCTTTAGACAATAAAACTAAAAATCACCAACTTCACATATCATTCTCACAAAACAACTTCATAGACCGTCAGTTTTTATATATTAACAGACCGGGTTTGCTTATTAATACATTCTAATAGCACTATCATACAGGCATCCCAGTCAGTTTCTGATGCTCAACTTACCGACACTCCGCCCTCTATTTCTTCATCATCTGAAAGAATCCTGTTTGCTGTCCTTTTAAAGTTGTCAAACTGGAATATGCGTGCATAATCTAGAGGTAAGTTTTCCTTTGGGTCCCAGGACGATGTGCGGAAACTCTTCAGTCCTCTGTACCTGGAATATCAATGACAAGGTGTATAACTCTTCCGGTACTTTACTTAAAGTTTCAGATTAAATTACAGAATATCTTTTATAATGAAACTGATTTTTTTATATTCTTTTATGCATGTACCAATATATTTTCAGGGGAATACATAGACTTCTGAGTGTATGAGACTCACAAAAATCTTGTATGGATATCATGTGAAACTCAAATAAAAAAGATGTTATAGTATTTTTTTCTCCCTATCAATAGGAATGTATCTGTTCATAAAAATGCACACTTCAGATTTTATGAATGATTGATTGAATATTTAGTGTCATTGTTTTCAAGATCAGTTAACCTAACCACTGTTTCCTGGGATTCTGAAAGTTTTACCAGTACTCGAGCACACCCCATCTCCGCAAGTAACTGATAACTTTCCCACTTGAATCAGCGGTGAGAGACAAATGATAATGAGACACAATGCCGTATATCAACCATCATGGATATTGTGGCCGGGTGGGGCTTCAGACTCACGACCCCCGAGATGTGTAACCGACTTAGCTAATCGGGCCCGGCACTTCAGATTTTTAAACTCGATAATATTTTTGCACAAATGGACAAAAGCGGATGACCAAAGGCTACGATGACGAGCCCGCAAGCACAGACCAATGATCGAATGTCTTACTATGAAGAACATTTGTGGCACATAATATATCAAAATCTGTCAAGTAGTTTACACAATATGGAATAGACATCAAATATTGTACCTATTTCTGAACTTGAACCTCTAAGTATGACTTTGTATTAGCTCTACTGGCCAATTTTGAAGTCAAATGGCATAAATATTGACCATAATGAGGTGACACGTAGTGCATTAGACCAAGGTCTGTAGCTCAATGATCAAGGTCATACTTAGATGCCTAAGGTCAGGCAAAAGTTTAATGTTTCGTGTCTGCTTCATATCTTGTAATTAAACCACACTACATATTTTGAAAGAACAAATTTTCACCATAGTTACAAAACTTGCCAGACACAAAATGCAGGATCATAGCTCAGAGGTCAAGGTCAGAAATAAGTACAATATTTCTACACACAAAGTCCAAAAAGAGCCAAAACTGTACCAAAATGCAATCCAGAGTTTCTTGTCTGTGTGTGTTCCATTGATGATGGTTAACACACATGCAAAGTTTCATTCACATCCAATTAGTGGTTGCATAGATATCTTAAATTTTAACACAAAAGATTAACCTGGGTGTCTACAGATGACAACGCCAACGCCGACGACATCGGAGTCATGGCAATAGCTCTCCTTGGACTTCATCCCGGCGAGCTAAAAACACCATAATGAAGGGATGTTTTGGCAAAATCCATACATGTAGGTCATTAACTATTCAATGTCTTTTTTTCTCCTTTTCAGCAGTCAAACATCATATGCTTCATGATGTTGACAATTGTTTTACATTTAAGAATCATTTAAGGCATGATGGGTAATTTGTATGGTATAAATATTCAGGTGGAAAACAGTAAGATGGCAAATGTAGTAAAGAGCTACAATCATTACGACTATTATATGAGACAGCTTTATAAACAACTTAGTTGATCAGTAGTGTTTAACCCTTCACTTTATATAGACCCCTTTGGACACCTCTAATATAGAAGGCTTTTGAATTATTTGGTGAATTATGTTTATATTAACTGACAGAGTAGAAAACAGTGCAGGAAGTGTTCATATTGCTTGTTACGAGCAATCTGAACTCTTCCTGCACTGTTTTCAAAGACCTTCTGTCATTGGTATCTATGGAGTAAAGGGTTATTTGGTTTCATTAATTGCATCTTTCTTAAATGAACAATAATTGCTACAGATATCTAATTATGTTATTAATTTGTAACATAATTCTTTTTGTGGTACATTGTAATATAAATTATAACTTCTCTCATATTTTCTAATTATCTCTTATCGAGCAAACAGTTTTCAGACTTTTTAAATTTGCATTGTCTCTGGATAAAGTATGATAAGTAAATGATGGACACTTACTTCTGAAATCTTGTACGAGCAGTGACATCTTTAGGAGTGTCCACTTCATCTGGAAACATTACATGCAATCTTTCTTGCTTCATCTTCTCTAACCTGAAATAAAATGATGAAGAGTAAATTAACACAGAACTAGACCTAACACTGAAGGTTAGTAACATCTCCACATTAATAAAATCAGCATCACTACATTAGTGCCATGCATATCTGCCCTTGAGGTTGATCATGTATACAAAATAAATGAATCGCCTGATAACTGTGGAAATAGATTGTTCTATCAGATCTGTACTATAGTAAACACAGCAGTTTTACTATGTGCAAGGGCAATAACTCTGTATGGAACTAAGTCAGCATCACAAAATTTGTGTTGCACTATCTACACTTGAAGTTGATCATGTTCACAAAGCTTCAAGTCAATCACTTGGAAAATGTGAAAGTACTTCGCTCCATAAAATATGCAATATGGTAAAAAAGAAATTTTACTAAGAGCAGGGGCAATCACTCTACAAAATCAGCATCCCAAAATTTTCATCATTCACTTAAACTCTTGATATTACTTAAGTATGTAATGTATCAAGTCAGTCACCTTAAAACGGTGGAAGAAGTTCACCCTATTAGTATTGCAATATAATAAATACAGCAATTTTACTAAATGCAGGGGCATTAACTCTGCAAGGGATTAATTCAGCATCAGAAAACATCACCTACACACCTCATCAGTCACACACACGTACACTTGATGTTGATCATGTATGCATAGTATCAAGTCAACCATCTAAAAACTGTGAAGTTGTGCACTCCATGAATACTGCAGTAAATACAGCAATTTTACTAAATGCTGGGGCAATAACTCTGCAAGGAATTAATTCAGCATCAGAAAACTTCACCTACACACCTCATCAGTCACACACACCTACACTTGATGTTGATTATGTATGCATAGTATCAAGTCAACCATCTAAAAACTGTGAAGTTGTGCACTCCATGAATACTGCAGTAAATACAGCAATTTTACTAAATGCAAGAGCAATAACTCTGCAAGGAATTAATTCAGCATCAGAAAACTTCACCTACACACCTCATCAGTCACACACACGTACACTTGATGTTGATCATGTATGCATAGTATCAAGTCAACCATCTAAAAACTGTGAAGTTGTGCACTCCATGAATACTGCAGTAAATACAGCAATTTTACTAAATGCAGGGGCATTAACTCTGCAAGGAATTAATTCAGCATCAGAAAACATCACCTACACACCTCATCAGTCACACACACGTACATTTGATGTTGATTATGTATGCATAGTATCAAGTCAACCATCTAAAAACTGTGAAGTTGTGCACTCCATGAATACTGCAGTAAATACAGCAATTTTACTAAATGCTGGGGCAATAACTCTGCAAGGAATTAATTCAGCATCAGAAAACTTCACCTACACACCTCATCAGTCACACACACCTACACTTGATGTTGATTATGTATGCATAGTATCAAGTCAACCATCTAAAAACTGTGAAGTTGTGCACTCCATGAATACTACAGTAAATACAGCAATTTTACTAAATGCAAGAGCAATAACTCTGCAAGGAATTAATTCAGCATCAGAAAACTTCACCTACACACCTCATCAGTCACACACACGTACACTTGATGTTGATCATGTATGCATAGTATCAAGTCAACCATCTAAAAACTGTGGAAGTTGTGCACTCCATGAATACTGCAGTAAATACAGCAATTTTACTAAATGCAGGGGCATTAACTCTGCAAGGAATTAATTCAGCATCAGAAAACATCACCTACACACCTCATCAGTCACACACACCTACACTTGATGTTGATTATGTATGCATAGTATCAAGTCAACCATTTAAAAACTGTGGAAGTTGTGCACTCCATGAATACTGCAGTAAATACAGCAATTTTACTAAATGCAAGAGCAATAACTCTGCAAGGAATTAATTCAGCATCAGAAAACTTCACCTACACACCTCATCAGTCACACACACGTACACTTGATGTTGATCATGTATGCATAGTATCAAGTCAACCATCTAAAAACTGTGAAGTTGTGCACTCCATGAATACTGCAGTAAATACAGCAATTTTACTAAATGCAAGAGCAATAACTCTGCAAGGAATTAATTCAGCATCAGAAAACTTCACCTACACACCTCATCAGTCACACACACGTACACTTGATGTTGATCATGTATGCATAGTATCAAGTCAACCATCTAAAAACTGTGAAGTTGTGCACTCCATGAATACTGCAGTAAATACAGCAATTTTACTAAATGCAAGAGCAATAACTCTGCAAGGAATTAATTCAGCATCAGAAAACTTCACCTACACACCTCATCAGTCACACACACGTACACTTGATGTTGATCATGTATGCATAGTATCAAGTCAACCATCTAAAAACTGTGGAAGTTGTGCACTCCATGAATACTGCAGTAAATACAGCAATTTTACTAAATGCAGGGGCATTAACTCTGCAAGGAATTAATTCAGCATCAGAAAACATCACCTACACACCTCATCAGTCACACACCTACACCTGATGTTGATTATGTATGCATAGTATCAAGTCAACCATCTAAAAACTGTGGAAGTTGTGCACTCCATGAATACTGCAGTAAATACAGCAATTTTACTAAATGCAAGAGCAATAACTCTGCAAGGAATTAATTCAGCATCAGAAAACTTCACCTACACACCTCATCAGTCACACACACGTACACCTGATGTTGATCATGTATGCATAGTATCAAGTCAACCATCTAAAAACTGTGGAAGTTGTGCACTCCATGAATACTGCAGTAAATACAGCAATTTTACTAAATGCAGGGGCATTAACTCTGCAAGGAATTAATTCAGCATCAGAAAACTTCACCTACACACCTCATCAGTCACACACACGTACACTTGATGTTGATCATGTATGCATAGTATCAAGTCAACCATCTAAAAACTGTGGAAGTTGTGCACTCCATGAATACTGCAGTAAATACAGCAATTTTACTAAATGCAGGGGCATTAACTCTGCAAGGAATTAATTCAGCATCAGAAAACATCACCTACACACCTCATCAGTCACACACACGTACACTTGATGTTGATTATGTATGCATAGTATCAAGTCAACCATCTAAAAACTGTGGAAGTTGTGCACTCCATGAATACTGCAGTAAATACAGCAATTTTACTAAATGCAAGAGCAATAACTCTGCAAGGAATTAATTCAGCATCAGAAAACTTCACCTACACACCTCATCAGTCACACACACGTACACTTGATGTTGATTATGTATGCATAGTATCAAGTCAACCATCTAAAAACTGTGAAGTTGTGCACTCCATGAATACTGCAGTAAATACAGCAATTTTACTAAATGCAAGAGCAATAACTCTGCAAGGAATTAATTCAGCATCAGAAAACTTCACCTACACACCTCATCAGTCACACACACCTACACTTGATGTTGATTATGTATGCATAGTATCAAGTCAACCATCTAAAAACTGTGAAGTTGTGCACTCCATGAATACTGCAGTAAATACAGCAATTTTACTAAATGCAGGGGCATTAACTCTGCAAGGAATTAATTCAGCATCAGAAAACATCACCTACACACCTCATCAGTCACACACACGTACACTTGATGTTGATTATGTATGCATAGTATCAAGTCAACCATCTAAAAACTGTGAAGTTGTGCACTCCATGAATACTGCAGTAAATACAGCAATTTTACTAAATGCAAGAGCAATAACTCTGCAAGGAATTAATTCAGCATCAGAAAACTTCACCTACACACCTCATCAGTCACACACGTACACCTGATGTTGATCATGTATGCATAGTATCAAGTCAACCATCTAAAAACTGTGAAGTTGTGCACTCCATGAATACTGCAGTAAATACAGCAATTTTACTAAATGCAAGAGCAATAACTCTGCAAGGAATTAATTCAGCATCAGAAAACTTCACCTACACACCTCATCAGTCACACACACCTACACTTGATGTTGATTATGTATGCATAGTATCAAGTCAACCATCTAAAAACTGTGGAAGTTGTGCACTCCATGAATACTGCAGTAAATACAGCAATTTTACTAAATGCAAGGGGCAATTAACTCTGCAAGGAATTAATTCAGCATCAGAAAACATCACCTACACACCTCATCAGTCACACACACGTACACCTTGATGTTGATCATGTATGCATAGTATCAAGTCAACCATCTAAAAACTGTGAAGTTGTGCACTCCATGAATACTGCAGTAAATACAGCAATTTTACTAAATGCAAGAGCAATAACTCTGCAAGGAATTAATTCAGCATCAGAAAACTTCACCTACACACCTCATCAGTCACACACACGTACACTTGATGTTGATTATGTATGCATAGTATCAAGTCAACCATCTAAAAACTGTGAAGTTGTGCACTCCATGAATACTGCAGTAAATACAGCAATTTTACTAAATGCAAGAGCAATAACTCTGCAAGGAATTAATTCAGCATCAGAAAACTTCACCTACACACCTCATCAGTCACACACACGTACACTTGATGTTGATTATGTATGCATAGTATCAAGTCAACCATCTAAAAACTGTGGAAGTTGTGCACTCCATGAATACTGCAGTGAATACAGCAATTTTACTAAATGCAGGAGGCAATAACTCTGCAAGGAATTAATTCAGCATCAGAAAACTTCACCTACACACCTCATCAGTCACACACACGTACACTTGATGTTGATTCATGTATGCATAGTATCAAGTCAACCATCTAAAAACTGTGAAGTTGTGCACTCCATGAATACTGCAGTAAATACAGCAATTTTACTAAATGCAAGGGGCAATAACTCTGCAAGGAATTAATTCAGCATCAGAAAACATTCACCTACACACCTCATCAGTCACACACACGTACACTTGATGTTGATTATGTATGCATAGTATCAAGTCAACCATCTAAAAACTGTGAAGTTGTGCACTCCATGAATACTGCAGTAAATACAGCAATTTTACTAAATGCAAGAGCAATAACTCTGCAAGGAATTAATTCAGCATCAGAAAACTTCACCTACACACCTCATCAGTCACACACACCTACACTTGATGTTGATTATGTATGCATAGTATCAAGTCAACCATCTAAAAACTGTGGAAGTTGTGCACTCCATGAATACTGCAGTAAATACAGCAATTTTACTAAATGCAGGGGCATAACTCTGCAAGGAATTAATTCAGCATCAGAAAACATTCACCTACACACCTCATCAGTCACACACACGTACACTTGATGTTGATTATGTATGCATAGTATCAAGTCAACCATCTAAAAACTGTGGAAGTTGTGCACTCCATGAATACTGCAGTAAATACAGCAATTTTACTAAATGCAGGGGCATTAACTCTGCAAGGAATTAATTCAGCATCAGAAAACATTCACCTACACACCTCATCAGTCACACACACGTACACTTGATGTTGATTATGTATGCATAGTATCAAGTCAACCATCTAAAAACTGTGAAGTTGTGCACTCCATGAATACTGCAGTAAATACAGCAATTTTACTAAATGCAAGAGCAATTAACTCTGCAAGGAATTAATTCAGCATCAGAAAACATCACCTACACACCTCATCAGTCACACACACGTACACTTGATGTTGATTATGTATGCATAGTATCAAGTCAACCATCTAAAAACTGTGAAGTTGTGCACTCCATGAATACTGCAGTAAATACAGCAATTTTACTAAATGCAAGAGCAATAACTCTGCAAGGAATTAATTCAGCATCAGAAAACTTCACCTACACACCTCATCAGTCACACACACCTACACTTGATGTTGATTATGTATGCATAGTATCAAGTCAACCATCTAAAAACTGTGGAAGTTGTGCACTCCATGAATACTGCAGTAAATACAGCAATTTTACTAAATGCAGGGGCATTAACTCTGCAAGGAATTAATTCAGCATCAGAAAACATCACCTACACACCTCATCAGTCACACACACGTACACTTGATGTTGATTATGTATGCATAGTATCAAGTCAACCATCTAAAAACTGTGAAGTTGTGCACTCCATGAATACTGCAGTAAATACAGCAATTTTACTAAATGCAGGGGCATTAACTCTGCAAGGAATTAATTCAGCATCAGAAAACATCACCTACACACCTCATCAGTCACACACACGTACACTTGATGTTGATCATGTATGCATAGTATCAAGTCAACCATCTAAAAACTGTGAAGTTGTGCACTCCATGAATACTGCAGTAAATACAGCAATTTTACTAAATGCAAGAGCAATAACTCTGCAAGGAATTAATTCAGCATCAGAAAACTTCACCTACACACCTCATCAGTCACACACACCTACACTTGATGTTGATTATGTATGCATAGTATCAAGTCAACCATCTAAAAACTGTGGAAGTTGTGCACTCCATGAATACTGCAGTAAATACAGCAATTTTACTAAATGCAGGGCATTAACTCTGCAAGGAATTAATTCAGCATCAGAAAACTTCACCTACACACCTCATCAGTCACACACACGTACACTTGATGTTGATTATGTATGCATAGTATCAAGTCAACCATCTAAAAACTGTGAAGTTGTGCACTCCATGAATACTGCAGTAAATACAGCAATTTTACTAAATGCAAGGGGCATTAACTCTGCAAGGAATTAATTCAGCATCAGAAAACATCACCTACACACCTCATCAGTCACACACACGTACACTTGATGTTGATTATGTATGCATAGTATCAAGTCAACCATCTAAAAACTGTGAAGTTGTGCACTCCATGAATACTGCAGTAAATACAGCAATTTTACTAAATGCAAGAGCAATAACTCTGCAAGGAATTAATTCAGCATCAGAAAACTTCACCTACACACCTCATCAGTCACACACACCTACACTTGATGTTGATTATGTATGCATAGTATCAAGTCAACCATCTAAAAACTGTGGAAGTTGTGCACTCCATGAATACTGCAGTAAATACAGCAATTTTACTAAATGCAAGGAGCATTAACTCTGCAAGGAATTAATTCAGCATCAGAAAACATCACCTACACACCTCATCAGTCACACACACGTACACTTGATGTTGATTATGTATGCATAGTATCAAGTCAACCATCTAAAAACTGTGAAGTTGTGCACTCCATGAATACTGCAGTAAATACAGCAATTTTACTAAATGCAAGGAGCAATAACTCTGCAAGGAATTAATTCAGCATCAGAAAACATTCACCTACACACCTCATCAGTCACACACACGTACACTTGATGTTGATCATGTATGCATAGTATCAAGTCAACCATCTAAAAACTGTGGAAGTTGTGCACTCCATGAATACTGCAGTAAATACAGCAATTTTACTAAATGCAAGAGCAATAACTCTGCAAGGAATTAATTCAGCATCAGAAAACTTCACCTACACACCTCATCAGTCACACACACGTACACTTGATGTTGATTCATGTATGCATAGTATCAAGTCAACCATCTAAAAACTGTGAAGTTGTGCACTCCATGAATACTGCAGTAAATACAGCAATTTTACTAAATGCAAGAGCAATAACTCTGCAAGGAATTAATTCAGCATCAGAAAACATTCACCTACACACCTCATCAGTCACACACACGTACACTTGATGTTGATTATGTATGCATAGTATCAAGTCAACCATCTAAAAACTGTGAAGTTGTGCACTCCATGAATACTGCAGTAAATACAGCAATTTTACTAAATGCAAGAGCAATAACTCTGCAAGGAATTAATTCAGCATCAGAAAACTTCACCTACACACCTCATCAGTCACACACACCTACACTTGATGTTGATTATGTATGCATAGTATCAAGTCAACCATCTAAAAACTGTGGAAGTTGTGCACTCCATGAATACTGCAGTAAATACAGCAATTTTACTAAATGCAGGGGCATTAACTCTGCAAGGAATTAATTCAGCATCAGAAAACATCACCTACACACCTCATCAGTCACACACACGTACACCTGATGTTGATCATGTATGCATAGTATCAAGTCAACCATCTAAAAACTGTGAAGTTGTGCACTCCATGAATACTGCAGTAAATACAGCAATTTTACTAAATGCAAGAGCAATAACTCTGCAAGGAATTAATTCAGCATCAGAAAACATCACCTACACACCTCATCAGTCACACACACATACACTTGATGTTGATCATGTATGCATAGTATCAAGTCAACCATCTAAAAACTGTGAAGTTGTGCACTCCATGAATACTGCAGTAAATACAGCAATTTTACTAAATGCAAGAGCAATAACTCTGCAAGGAATTAATTCAGCATCAGAAAACATCACCTACACACCTCATCAGTCACACACACGTACACTTGATGTTGATTATGTATGCATAGTATCAAGTCAACCATCTAAAAACTGTGGAAGTTGTGCACTCCATGAATACTGCAGTAAATACAGCAATTTTACTAAATGCAAGAGCAATAACTCTGCAAGGAATTAATTCAGCATCAGAAAACTTCACCTACACACCTCATCAGTCACACACACGTACACTTGATGTTGATTATGTATGCATAGTATCAAGTCAACCATCTAAAAACTGTGGAAGTTGTGCACTCCATGAATACTGCAGTGAATACAGCAATTTTACTAAATGCAAGAGCAATAACTCTGCAAGGAATTAATTCAGCATCAGAAAACTTCACCTACACACCTCATCAGTCACACACACGTACACTTGATGTTGATCATGTATGCATAGTATCAAGTCAACCATCTAAAAACTGTGGAAGTTGTGCACTCCATGAATACTGCAGTAAATACAGCAATTTTACTAAATGCAAGAGCAATAACTCTGCAAGGAATTAATTCAGCATCAGAAAACTTCACCTACACACCTCATCAGTCACACACGTACACTTGATGTTGATTATGTATGCATAGTATCAAGTCAACCATCTAAAAACTGTGGAAGTTGTGCACTCCATGAATACTGCAGTAAATACAGCAATTTTACTAAATGCAAGAGCAATAACTCTGCAAGGAATTAATTCAGCATCAGAAAACTTCACCTACACACCTCATCAGTCACACACACCTACACTTGATGTTGATTATGTATGCATAGTATCAAGTCAACCATCTAAAAACTGTGGAAGTTGTGCACTCCATGAATACTGCAGTAAATACAGCAATTTTACTAAATGCAAGAGCATTAACTCTGCAAGGAATTAATTCAGCATCAGAAAACATCACCTACACACCTCATCAGTCACACACACGTACACCTGATGTTGATCATGTATGCATAGTATCAAGTCAACCATCTAAAAACTGTGAAGTTGTGCACTCCATGAATACTGCAGTAAATACAGCAATTTTACTAAATGCAAGAGCAATAACTCTGCAAGGAATTAATTCAGCATCAGAAAACATCACCTACACACCTCATCAGTCACACACACATACACTTGATGTTGATCATGTATGCATAGTATCAAGTCAACCATCTAAAAACTGTGAAGTTGTGCACTCCATGAATACTGCAGTAAATACAGCAATTTTACTAAATGCAAGAGCAATAACTCTGCAAGGAATTAATTCAGCATCAGAAAACTTCACCTACACACCTCATCAGTCACACACACCTACACTTGATGTTGATTATGTATGCATAGTATCAAGTCAACCATCTAAAAACTGTGGAAGTTGTGCACTCCATGAATACTGCAGTAAATACAGCAATTTTACTAAATGCAAGAGCAATAACTCTGCAAGGAATTAATTCAGCATCAGAAAACTTCACCTACACACCTCATCAGTCACACACACGTACACTTGATGTTGATTATGTATGCATAGTATCAAGTCAACCATCTAAAAACTGTGAAGTTGTGCACTCCATGAATACTGCAGTAAATACAGCAATTTTACTAAATGCAAGAGCAATAACTCTGCAAGGAATTAATTCAGCATCAGAAAACTTCACCTACACACCTCATCAGTCACACACACGTACACTTGATGTTGATCATGTATGCATAGTATCAAGTCAACCATCTAAAAACTGTGGAAGTTGTGCACTCCATGAATACTGCAGTAAATACAGCAATTTTACTAAATGCAAGAGCAATAACTCTGCAAGGAATTAATTCAGCATCAGAAAACTTCACCTACACACCTCATCAGTCACACACGTACACTTGATGTTGATCATGTATGCATAGTATCAAGTCAACCATCTAAAAACTGTGAAGTTGTGCACTCCATGAATACTGCAGTAAATACAGCAATTTTACTAAATGCAAGAGCAATAACTCTGCAAGGAATTAATTCAGCATCAGAAAACTTCACCTACACACCTCATCAGTCACACACACCTACACTTGATGTTGATTATGTATGCATAGTATCAAGTCAACCATCTAAAAACTGTGGAAGTTGTGCACTCCATGAATACTGCAGTAAATACAGCAATTTTACTAAATGCAAGAGCAATAACTCTGCAAGGAATTAATTCAGCATCAGAAAACTTCACCTACACACCTCATCAGTCACACACACGTACACTTGATGTTGATCATGTATGCATAGTATCAAGTCAACCATCTAAAAACTGTGGAAGTTGTGCACTCCATGAATACTGCAGTTAATACAGCAATTTTACTAAATGCAAGAGCAATAACTCTGCAAGGAATTAATTCAGCATCAGAAAACTTCACCTACACACCTCATCAGTCACACACACGTACACTTGATGTTGATTATGTATGCATAGTATCAAGTCAACCATCTAAAAACTGTGAAGTTGTGCACTCCATGAATACTGCAGTAAATACAGCAATTTTACTAAATGCAAGAGCAATAACTCTGCAAGGAATTAATTCAGCATCAGAAAACATCACCTACACACCTCATCAGTCACACACACGTACACTTGATGTTGATTATGTATGCATAGTATCAAGTCAACCATCTAAAAACTGTGAAGTTGTGCACTCCATGAATACTGCAGTAAATACAGCAATTTTACTAAATGCAAGAGCAATAACTCTGCAAGGAATTAATTCAGCATCAGAAAACTTCACCTACACACCTCATCAGTCACACACACGTACACTTGATGTTGGTTATGTATGCATAGTATCAAGTCAACTATCTAAAAACTGTGGAAGTTGTGCACTCCATGAATACTGCAGTAAATACAGCAATTTTACTAAATGCTGGGGCATTAACTCTGCAAGGAATTAATTCAGCATCAGAAAACATCACCTACACACCTCATCAGTCACACACGTACACCTGATGTTGATCATGTATGCATAGTATCAAGTCAACCATCTAAAAACTGTGAAGTTGTGCACTCCATGAATACTGCAGTAAATACAGCAATTTTACTAAATGCAAGAGCAATAACTCTGCAAGGAATTAATTCAGCATCAGAAAACATCACCTACACACCTCATCAGTCACACACCTACACCTGATGTTGATCATGTATGCATAGTATCAAGTCAACCATCTAAAAACTGTGAAGTTGTGCACTCCATGAATACTGCAGTAAATACAGCAATTTTACTAAATGCAAGAGCAATAACTCTGCAAGGAATTAATTCAGCATCAGAAAACATCACCTACACACCTCATCAGTCACACACACGTACACTTGATGTTGATCATGTATGCATAGTATCAAGTCAACCATCTAAAAACTGTGGAAGTTGTGCACTCCATGAATACTGCAGTAAATACAGCAATTTTACTAAATGCAGGGGCATTAACTCTGCAAGGAATTAATTCAGCATCAGAAAACATCACCTACACACCTCATCAGTCACACACACGTACTCTTGATGTTGATCATGTATGCATAGTATCAAGTCAACCATCTAAAAACTGTGAAGTTGTGCACTCCATGAATACTGCAGTAAATACAGCAATTTTACTAAATGCAAGAGCAATAACTCTGCAAGGAATTAATTCAGCATCAGAAAACATCACCTACACACCTCATCAGTCACACACACGTACACTTGATGTTGATCATGTATGCATAGTATCAAGTCAACCATCTAAAAACTGTGAAGTTGTGCACTCCATGAATACTGCAGTAAATACAGCAATTTTACTAAATGCAAGAGCAATAACTCTGCAAGGAATTAATTCAGCATCAGAAAACATCACCTACACACCTCATCAGTCACACACACGTACACTTGATGTTGATCATGTATGCATAGTATCAAGTCAACCATCTAAAAACTGTGAAGTTGTGCACTCCATGAATACTGCAGTAAATACAGCAATTTTACTAAATGCAAGAGCAATAACTCTGCAAGGAATTAATTCAGCATCAGAAAACATCACCTACACACCTCATCAGTCACACACACGTACACGTGATGTTGATCATGTATGCATAGTATCAAGTCAACCATTTAAAAACTGTGGAAGTTGTGCACTCCATGAATACTGCAGTAAATACAGCAATTTTACTAAATGCAGGGGCATTAACTCTGCAAGGAATTAATTCAGCATCAGAAAACATCACCTACACACCTCATCAGTCACACACACGTACACTTGATGTTGATTATGTATGCATAGTATCAAGTCAACCATCTAAAAACTGTGGAAGTTGTGCACTCCATGAATACTGCAGTAAATACAGCAATTTTACTAAATGCAAGAGCAATAACTCTGCAAGGAATTAATTCAGCATCAGAAAACATCACCTACACACCTCATCAGTCACACACACCTACACCTGATGTTAATCATGTATGCATAGTATCAAGTCAACCATCTAAAAACTGTGGAAGTTGTGCACTTCATGAATACTGCAGTAAATACAGCAATTTCACTAAATGCTGGGGCAATAACTCTGCTAGGTATTAATTCAGCATAACAAAATTGGCGTCACTCACATCTAGTTCTACAGAGAAGATTTTTTCCAAAGATTTGATCATTTCCTATGTAAGCCTAGCATGTTAAAGTCGGAACCATGGAGCAGCGCCAAAATTGATCCAAGGATTGTGAATTTAACAAAGTTGGCAGGGGGCCATATTATTACAGGTATGAACATTACACTACATGACCGATGAAAAATACTAAAACTAGTATTGGTATGTAGTCTATGTACCAATCACTTCCAACATTTATTGGTGGGGGCACTTCTTAACATACTTTTTAGTAACAGATTAAATTTTTCAATAGAAAACCAACTGAACAGATATATATCTATAAATGCTACATGTATAACTGTCACTAGTGTACATAGTGACCTCATTCTTGCTTTGTATTGCACAATTTGTAAGTTAACTTAATGACATTTATTGATTAAAAGAACAATGGTATTAAATGACCAGTATTTCCATTGGGGTACTGGTATATGCTATTGTTAAAAATATGAATTATTATTTTTCTATCTATACACTATGTAGTAAGAATGACCACCGAGCCGATTAGCTCCAAATTAAAGCTACACAGACTGTACGTATAGTTTGATTATAAACTTTTGTTAAGTTTACAAAAAAATTCTTTGGTTTTTTAAACCTATTTCCACAGATTCCCCCCCCCCCCCCCACCACCAAAATTGTACATAAATTAATGTGTTTTTTCTCAAAACCAAGGAATTTGGTGTCTCTGAGGTTCAACCCTTGGAAAATTTTATCTGGGTTATATAATACACTAAGAGTAAAAAGTATTCTATACACTTTTAGACATGTGCAGTATTTTGTTTTATTATCAAGTTTCCTCATTTTTACTTGAACGTTTTAAAATTTAAAAATTTAAAAAATTAGTTTTCTACTTTTATAAGCAAAATAAAAAAATCTTTCAATGTTTCAACTGAAATTATTTCAAACCATGACCTAAAGTCCAGATCTGGTCTCATCTCAAAATTACCCTTTATTAATTAAATTAAATGGCTGATAAATCAGCATGTTTAATTAACTCCTATATTGTTGCCATTATTAAGTACCAAATACATTACAATACAATGTAGTGTTTACTTAGGAGACTGTTAGCTTGTCTAAGAAAAATGGTGGAAACAATATTGATCGCTGATTGGATTATCGACTTGTTTGATTGACAGCCCTTGTCAGGTCAATTGTAAGTTCAGGGGGAGTAATCTGTACAGGTTTTAATATTAAAATAATTAAAGGGGCATAACTCTGCTAAAAAATAATGACCCCGAGAGCTACCATTATATGCACGACTGAACTTCATGCTAATACTTTGTAGCAAGTTTGATAACTTTAGGAGAAATTTGGACAAAAGGGTTTGAGGTCCATTTTTTTTTTAGATAAACATAAAGATAAAACGAAAAAGAACTGTTTAGCTTAAACTTATTTATTTCATTTCGATTATGAAACAAGTTATTACAACTAAAGATAAATCATCCTCAAAGACTTCCTGGGCTGGACCAGTATGATGCATATATGCCGTGGAAGAGGATCGAACCCACAACCCTCCGATCATGGGTCTGATGCTCTACCAGGAGCTCCACAGTAACAAGATCAACTCTCGTAACTTTGAAAGTGCGAGTGTCACAAATTAAAGCACTAATATTACTATTAGGCCCAGTTCAAGAATTTATGCAAGAATGCATGATACATTGTAACATATCAAATGTGCCAGGGTGGTTGTCGGTTAGAACTAATGTGATAATCCAGGTCCGGTAACAGTCAGTATCACGTCTGACTATCAATTCTGAGGTCACATGTTCAAATCCCTTTCTGACCTCAATCTCTGTGATGTATATTAGGCATTCTGTCTCACTGTCATTCCTCTCTGACCATTGATTCAAGTGGAAATGTTATCATTTACTTGCAGATATGGCTGTGTTCGAGTACAGTTTAACCTTCCACGATCCCAGAAAAGAGTGGTTAGCTTAACTGATTGTCTGTTAGCCCTCGACTGTACAATGCTTTATTTTAACATAAACAATCAAGTATTGAATACTTGTCTAATATTAAAATTGATTTATCCAGCATGAATCAATAAATACAACAATGTTTCATTTACAACTATTGGATTTTACAGCTTTAACAGACACCCAGTACTGGTAGAATAAATCACATTGACTGTATTAAATATTGATCATTATATTTCTGGTCTTTTATAGTTAAGGAGGTACTTAACTTTCAAAACAGATTCAGGTATTTGACCAAATGGAGGTGAGTAACATTTTCCCATTTAAATACTACTATCTTTGTTTTATACCAGAGAATTATATACAGGTTTAAGAGTGGCTAGAATGTGAAAAAAAAATATATATATAATATTACTGCATGTAATTTAATAAGAAAAAACAACAACCTGTGTTTAGGGATACTTGACCAAAATATTGGTAGGTAGGTAGGTAGGTAGGTAGGTAGGCAATTTTTTCTTTTCTAATTTTTATTTCATGCATTAAACGTCATAATAATGTGCTATTATATGCAAAAAATTAAATATATCAGTAAATCAATAAATAGAAATACACATATAATTTTCTTCACACATTAAGCACATTTTTTCCGCAATTTTTGTTATTTTTCAAGATGAAAAGGGTTGAGACTAAATTTTAGAGTCGGTTTGGTAACCCCAAACACATGTATTTTTTTATCTGGCCTGAGCAGTTTGATTATTTTCACTCTAAGGTGACAATTATTTTATCAAATTATCATCATGCTGTAGTACATTTTTTTTACAATGGCTGTAATGGAGTACACTTTTTACATGTACCTTTTGTTGCATTTAATTGTGTTAGGTTAGGATAAAACTGAAGGTCCTATGGTGTTACAATTAATGCTTTTTTTCTGACCCTGAATTGATTTACCTCTAAGCACAGACAAAATTTCATTAAAATATTTAAAGAAAAATAAAGTTATTGACTGGAAACCATTTTCTATAATTTTTTAAGAATCCAAGGTAAGACGGCCACTTTTTCCCTAAATCACTATGGCAGAGGAGACCATGCCAAAAAAGGCAAGTTTTGATAATGTCTAGGGCCTTGTAACCTCAGACATTTAAATTTGGTCAGCTGAGATATAATAGATATATAACTATTGCATAAGTTTGGTGTTAACTATCAAATGAAATTGCAGGTGTTAGGGAGCACATAACTTCCAATAACACATTTTTGACAATTCAAGAGCCACGATTCAGACATTGATTATCCTGATTTAACCAGTTCATGCATATTAAAAACTTGTTCAAGATATTGTAGTTACATTAATACTACATGTTAGTTTTGTGAGGATCAAATTAAAATTGCATGAGCTAGAGTGCACACAAGGTCAAGTAGAGCAAGTTTTGACATTAACCAATTTGACCAATTCAGTATCTTGTCTAAGATATTATGGTTATATAACTACTGAGGAATTGTGCAGGGATCAAATGGTGTTAGAGTGCTTATTATGTCAAAAAGTGCAATATTTTACAATTCAAGAGACTGCAGAGGTGTCCAAAAAAAAATACTAACTGTAAACCCTAGACACTTAACTACTCAATAATGACATTTGTGTGTGCTGACAGATCAACTAATAAGAATTTATTTTTGAATAAAGTATTAGAAAATTTAAAGAACAGTATTGGAATATTAAAGGAATGATGATGTTGACCAATGGATAACATAACAAGTTCAAATGAACTGAAATCCTGATTTAATTCTTGTTTACTTACAGGCAACCAAAGAGACGGGTATGTCAATGGAGAACACAATAAAAGAGATTGGTGCAAAAGCTACAAACTTCATTCGAATAAACAGTACACGGACCTTCCAGATAGAGTTTGTTTTTCAAAATCTTTTCAACATAATATGTTGGATCACAGGCAGTCGTTCAGAAGGTGTTCACTTAACTGAGTCTGATGCTGATTTTATAGTTTGCGCTCCCGACATTGCAGCAGGTGAAAGCAACACAGAAAGTGTCAAAGTAAAAATCACCGATGAAACAACAAAACCTGGATTCGCAAAATTACAAATTCCAACACAGGATCTTGAGAAGGTTGTCCAAATATCAAATGCTTTAAATGGAAATATTAAAGACTTGTGTCACGAAAATAATGGATCATTCTATCTTTCAACAAGTAAAGTTCTCGAAGCTTGGAGCATTCATGCAGCTTATATTCTCCCTTGGACTGGTGGATCTCTCATAAAGCAAGAGGATAACGGCCCTGCTAAACAAGTAACTATTTCAATGGGGAATGAAATAAAAGATTTAGACGCTCTTTATGCAATACCATGTACTTCCTTACCACAAAATATTGCCGACTTTTTCCAAAGAAATCGCCATTGGCCTTCATGTCAGTTTGTTTCCAAACTTAAAACAATGCAAGTTTTCCTAGTTCCTGTTGGACATCCAGAAAGTGACAACCAAAAACGTTTCATGGAATGGCGATTTTCTTTCAACTTACAAGAAAGAGCGCTAATGCAGCATCTGACAGGTGCACAAGTAGTTTGTTTTTATCTCTTAAAGACTCTTCAAAACCAAATCAAGAGAAAGTTTGGCAGCATCATCAAATCATACTACATTAAGACTATTTTCTTATGGATGATGGAAAGTACTCAAGAACAAGACTGGTGTGATGAAAAGGTCATCTTTCACGCAACTGAGTGTTTAAGACGCATACATCAATGCATGAAACAAAAGAAATGCAGACATTATTTCATTCCAGAACAAAACATTTTTGAGGGTAAAAAGATCAACACAGAAAACAATTCAGCCTTAGAAAAGTACCTTGCATCCCTCTGTGACGCACAAGACGATATTTGGCAACTGCTCTTAAATCAAGTATCAGGTATCTTAAAAAAGAATTATGTTCACAAACAAGCCATGATAGACTCTATGTGCACTTGTCGCCATTTGCTACTCTCAAGTATACCAATAAAAGATCCTGAAACTGCACTGAAGGAGTTGGAATATAAAAAGAAATTAGTTGTAGAGATGAACCCAGAAGGAAATGCTTATGATTCCGACTGGGTCAATCACATGCAACTTTCTATACAATCTCACACGGGAACACTCAAAGCTATTCTTGATCATACTTTGGTAAGGGACTCGAGAAGGAACTCTGAGGAATTACTTATGAACGGTAACAAATTTGACTCCTGTTCAGGAAAATTAAAAACTGCAACAGTCCAATACTTCAAAGGAAATATAAATGAAGCTTTGATAGAATCTGGCAAAGTTATCAAAAGAAATGGAGAGAATATAATGTACTTTACAGGCTTCACATACATCAAGGACAAACTGTTCGACGATGCCGCAAACAAAGAGAAAGATTGGGAAAGTCTGTTAAGTGGAAATATTTGTTTTGATGTAATATTTCTGCCATCAGAAATGAGCATGTGCCTTCCTGGAATTCAGCTTCAGCTTAGTGAAGGACGGATGGTGCCTGTCAACCCTCTGGTTTACGCATATTACTTACAATTCTGTATCATCTCGTCAGACAGATCAAAACACCAAGAGACCAGGCAACTTTTGATAGAATTCTTCAAAATAGTAAATGAGAAAGAAAAGACTGGTATGAGCTACATAGATTGGGAGCTGCTAGGTTTTTGTTATCTCAAAACCGGCAACCACAACAAAGCATTTGAATGTTTGGTAGAAGCAAGAAAGAAAAGAGATATTGGCCAGGCTATATACTGGCATCTGGCGTTGCTACTCTATGATATATTAAATACAGATTCATAAATAACAAATACCATGAACTCAACAGGGTCAGAATTGAGGACCCAATTACAACCCAGTAAGGGTTTCGTCTGGGGTTTTCAAATGCCCTCCCACAGTGCTTTAGTCAGGCAGGTTACTGGAAATCATGCAATTCTTTGTCGGAGGGGATTTTAAGCAGTCAGTCCCATGTACAGGGTGAGGCATAACCTATGGCCATAAAATACCTTACTGAGCTTCTATATTAATAAGTGATTCAAATGCCCGAAAACCTCCCTTTAAAACAAGTCATCCTATAATAAACTAAAATTAATTGCTGGAAGTAATGGAAGAAAAAAAAAAATCTGACTTTGGGGGACTATGACACAGACTTAAAATCCTATAATTTTTGCAAACCATACACAAAACATCAAAATTATGTGCAAGCAATACAATTTTCAAACATTTTCTGTTAACCGTTGACAGCTGATGATTCTGCGAGAAAAGGTAGTCATTTTCTTGTTTAATTGACTTGATTTGGATTGGAACAAATATGTATTAATATGAATGTAAAGTTTATTGGTACAAAGGTTAAGTTTTTGTATATAAAATGTTCACTCATCTCTAACTTTGGTACAGATTCTAATCTGAACATGCGAATGGATTTTTTTAAAATTCCTTTTTACTTTTTTTAAAAGACGAGTCTATCTGCATTGAAACATTGGTCTATCAAACTTGATAATAACTCCAGTAAAGTCCTGAAAACCAAGAGGACCAAAACAGTCCAAAATTGCTAACCTGTGGCACATAGTCTTTTCCAAATAATGCAAATTTGATAATTCAAGGCCCACAACTCTAATTCTCGAATTAGGACTACTCAATAACTTATTTAAGATTTTACAGTTATATAACACTGTTGTTTTTTTTTAATCAAAATCAGGTGATAATGCATACAACCTAAAAGCTAATGGACAGACAGTGAATATCCAAAGATTTGTTCTATGTACGGCATCATTCAAGTCATTTTGTGAAAATCAATTTTGATACAAATTTGATATATTCTGTGATTATAAGAACATACATGAATGATAGGATTGTTGCTGTCCACACATGGTATGATCAGTCACATTATACTGACAGGCCTAGAACTATCCTCTAAATACTGAGCGACAAGCCAGGAAGCCACTAGTTCCATTTTTTTTAAGTCTTTGGTATGACTCGGTTGGGAATTGATCCCACAACCTTCCGCATGCAAGGCGGTTGCTGTATCCCTTGACCACTGCTGTGGTGAATGAATGATAGGACATTTAATTCTTAAATGTACTACAACAGTAACTAGTTAGAGTTGTTTGTCTTTGTTTTATTATAAGTTAATTTTAAGTATGAAGTCCATATAGCTACTACAGTCACTATGTTGAGACTTTGACATTTATTTCATACATGTGAACCTTTTTGGAAAGCAATGAGGGAGATTGGGTTTTGAAATGAGGGAGATTGGATGCAAATGAGGGAGATTGGGTTTTGAAATGAGGCTGATTGGGTTTTGAAATGAGGGTGATTGGGTTTTGCAATGAGGGAGATAGGAAGCAAATGAGGGAGATTTTTTTTCGCGCCATAAAATTTTAAAATATTATCATTTCTGTACAATTTTAAGTAATTCATTAATATTTCAAGTATATTAAACCATAGAAGATGTTGTTTTGTCATAATATATAGAGAACATAAATTAATAACAAAAATAATACAGTATCATGATTTTTTTATTTAAATTTTTGTTTCCTCATTAAAGCATAAAAATTATAAAAGTTTTGTTTTTTTAACATTTTTTTTTAACCTAGCATTCTAACTTTCAAATGAGTCTGAATCCTAATTTTATTTCACCACCACAACTACTGTAATACCACAAATATGTTTTCTGAATGAATATTTAAAATGAAATGAAAAGGAAAGTGGTGAAAGCAACATTCTATTTTATTTTGTTTGTAAAAATCCAACCATGAAAGTGTGATTTTGTCCACAAAAAACATATTTATTTTTTATACTTGTTGTATTCATGACATATATATATATTCACGAATCTATCTATCTATCATGACTTACATGATGCGTTCTTCTTCCATGTCTATCTGCTCATCATACTTCACATCTTCATCTTCTTTTATCGTCACCTGTTGTGTTGGTCAAATAAAAGTGTGTCA
Organism: Panopea generosa; assembly: GCA_029582155.1. Classification (NCBI taxonomy): domain Eukaryota; kingdom Metazoa; phylum Mollusca; class Bivalvia; order Adapedonta; family Hiatellidae; genus Panopea; species Panopea generosa. Next base: position 18,619,634 of record CM055903.1, read on the forward strand.
GTATATATATGTGTATATTTGTATGAAATTCTCCAGTAACGTATTTTTCTGTTTGAATAATCAAACTTCAAGGAATATTAGGCATGTCAATAATTTCACTTTTCGCAAAGTTTTATAGAATCATCCCACATAAGATTGGTGTGCTTGGATTGCTAAGTTATTATTTGAATATTAAGCATCATTTTTTTACACCATTGAGGCTAACAGATAATCAATTAACCTAGCCACTCTTTCCTGTGATCCTGGAAGGTTAACCAGTACTCAAGCACACCAATCTCCACAAGTAATTGATAACTTGAGAGACAAATGACAATGAGATGTAATGCCATATATCAATCATCACAGAAACTATTGCCTGTTGGGAATTCAAACTTACGACCCACGGAATGATAGTCAGCCACGTTACCAACTGAGCTTACCCAGTTCAGATTTTTTAAAATCAGGATTTCAACTTTCGCACTTACTATGACCATGTGATGAGCATAGCTTCAAGAATAAATCACAGAATAAATCAATGATCTTCTGATGTAACTCAGGAACCTCGTCACCAACATTTGACTAGTACGAGAGAAATATCAATTAAACAAAACACCTGATCTCAAACATGCCCTCTAAATGAGAACCACACTCCATTTTAGGACTTGAATGCATACTACATGTCTCATGTAGCTATTAAACATATCAATTTCAAAGTAACACTTCATTGTATTAGAATGATTGATCAATTGAATATTTAGCGTCATTTTTATGCCATCGAGGGCTATCAGACGATCAGTTAACCTAACCACTGTTTCCTGAGATTAACCAATACTCAAGCACACCCCATCTCCGCAAGTGACTGATAACTTTCCCACTTGAATCAGTGGTGAGAGACGAATGATAATGAGACACAATGTCGTATATCAATCATCACGGAAACTGTTGCTGGGCGGGGAATTGGAACTCACGACCCCTGGATTGATAGTCAGACGCGTAACCGACTGAGCTAATCGGGCCCACCATATTAGAACTAAACACAACAATTTTACATAAATCTTCATGTAAGTATTTAACAAGACAATTTTACGTACATCTTCATTTAAGTATTTAACAGGACATTTTTACGTACATCTTCAAGTTCCTCCTCCTCCTCCTCCTCATCATTGTCATCATCACTATTGTCTTCAGCAATATCACTATCCTCATCATCATCATCAATAGCTTCCATGTCTTCATCACTGAGGTCGCAATAATCATCATCCTGCTGCAGAAGAGTTACAAATGTATTCAAAAATAGATTTTGAAAACTAAAGATATCTTTAAAGGGAATTTATCAGGATTTTTCAAAATTTTAAAATTGTCTATAAAGATTTTTTCCCAGTATATCATGCCTTTATATACTAAAGGATATCTGTTTAAAAATTATATATTGTAATGGGATTTCCTAACTTGGGCTACCTGCCTAGGTTAGGCTAAAATAGATTTTCTGCTTAAAATTGCAACATATTTTGTGACATATCAAATGAGTCCCGTGATTTCATTTTAATTTCAATCTGATCCATTATACAGGTTTACATGTAGTTAAAATTGTTTCATCTTAATAGAAAGAGTCAGAATGACGATGCGATAGTTGTCTGGCAGTATTCAAGTGCTGCCAATTTTTAGAATGGGGATTTTGTTTCAAGTTTACCATTCTGACTTAAATAGCGATTTTGTTTAGATAGATTTGAAATACGAAGCCATTTGGATTTTATTTATTAAGGATAGTGAGATGTGTTTTAACCATTTTAAAAATCATTTTAATTTTAGACATTTATAGCATTTTTTTCCTGTCAGATCAACTCCCTATAACATAGAATTTTTTTTGAAGCTTATAGTAAAACTATTATAAAAGAATAATATGTGAAGCTTTTATTAACTAATGGGCACCCTCAGTGGACATGTGGTCAAATGCACTCTGTTTCAAGTTCATTTACCCTCACTGCCTATGTTGTGGGTTTGTGGCCATCTTCGTCCAAAAACATGATCAGATATTAGAAGACAGTACTAGGTCTGGTCTGCCCAGTGTCAGTAAAATGTGACTGGGATGGGTATCATACCATGTGTTTGTGGCATGATATTCCGGTGTGACATCACTTAGAATACTGTCTCAAAAAAAAAGAAAGAAACAAATGCGAAAACGAAAGTGGTTTTGTATTTAATTTTCAGCTCGTCTCTCATAATTACTTTTGCTATTGCGTCACCATTGTCAATAAGTGAACCATTAGATAAAAGGAATACCTCTTCTCTCTGTTCATCAATGATCCAGGAAGCTTGATAATCTGACGTACCCTTTGGTACACGCCGCACAACCTTCTTTCCTGTATTCTCTGAAAATGATAATAAAGCCTTAATGATATGATACATATTAATATTATATTATATCAAATACAGCTTTACAGTGTAAAATTAAAAAGTCATTACTGCTTTTATATTGGTGATTGGTTGCACACCATTTTAATGATTTATCACACAAATGATATTGTATGGGGGGGGGGGGGGGGGGGGGGGGGGGGGTATGGTCACCTTTTGTTACAAAGTACATGTAATATATTTGAATGGGGTGGCATTTTCTTTTGATGGGTGGTTGGTTCACTCATTTATTGTAGTTGATGGGTGGTTAGGTCATAAAAATCGCTATTTATAATAGATGGGTGGTTGATGTTTTTTTAACAAGAGTTGTCAGAAGACAACAAAGCTCGCCTACTAGATAAAACTCATGTCAAGATTGAGATTGGAGGCAAACATCAAAACTTAAACACAACTAAACGCAATAGTTTAACCTGGGTGTCTAAACGACGCGGATGCTGGGGTCATGGCAATAGCTCTCCTGGGCATTTGTCTCGGCGAGTTAAAAAGTGTCTCTCCCCAACCCTGCACATTTAATAATGGCATATTTAAAGTACCAGCTACTATGAAATTGGATCATAGATACCACCAAATGAATATTGTTACCAAGTTTCAATAAAACCTGTTCAGAGACAAAATGATTTTAAGAAACTGTGGAAGCTGAACACAAGTTGATAAAGCTAGACATTGGATGATGTATAGCCAATAGAAATAGCCTAATAGATGAAGTTTCCTCTGTGCATTCCTGCAACCAATAATAATATTAATAATAATGTACTATATAATGTACTATATAATGTACTATATAAGTCGAATTAAAATATAGTATGCCAGAATGGGTTTTGTTAGTTTAATAAAAACACAATTACTGAGCCACAGTGTCAAATAAACGTAGAAAAATTATATTAGATATAATTTTAATAGACAATTAGAACCAATCTCTTCACACCAGACCTGCATCGTATCCTGCCATAAACAAGACAGTCAGTGGGAGTTTAATGGGGTCCCGAAATATAAGAGAGAGAGGTGTTCAAGGAAAATTAACATTTCAAAAATCTAGGGCAAGTCTGGACCTCCCATGTCTCCCTTAAAATCTGCCAAAGTACCAGTTATAATTTCAATTATTGAATAAGTAAAATAAAATAGGAGACGATAGTTGAACATTTCCTTTTGAGGTCACCTTCAGCTTCTGCCAGTTCCTCTTCTGTTGGCCATGTCTGTTCCCCTTCCATAGGATCAGGAACAACCTCGGACACCAGGGTCTCTTGTTTAGTGGGGTTTGGACGCTCCACGCTGGTGGCTTCAGTTGTCATGTCGTTTGAAGTCATCTCAACATCCTAATAAACAGATAATATGATTCAATATTCTTTTAAAACAAGTCTGAGAAGTAGTTAAATATATGTTTTAAACTGATTTATTTTACATCGATTCTTACAACTTAGATAAATCATGTTCAAAATCTTCCTGGTTAGAACCAGTACCAAGTATTTTCAGATAAAGTGTCTTGGTCAAGGACACAACACATAGCCGTGGCAAAGGATCGGACACACGACCCTCAGATATACATGTATATAGTTTTGATAAAAAGTTCTTTTTTTTTTTAAAATTCTGTCACATAAGTCTTCTTAAGACCATTTATATACAAGATGTTTCAGGGCCAAACTCCAAGCTTATATATATATAAAGGGAGATAATTAAATTCACAACAACGGAATTTATGATTTTTGGGATCTTTTCAGATGCTCATTCACAATGCACGATATATATATGGAGATAATTATTTGTGAATAACCAAGCATTGTAGCTAGGCGCGCTCGCCGTAATCTAGTCTGTACATTTATGTCTTGGTTATTCACAAATAATTATATATATATATATATATATATATAAATTCATTCCTGCTTTTTTGAAAGGTATGTTTTGAGGGTACTGGTGAAATAAATCTACAATTTGGGAAAACCCATTCATGCTATTTTTATAAATCATATTTAGCATACATCAGTGTTTCCCTCAAAAATAGAAATTGGGGGTCATTTGTCCACCACATCATGAGACTTTATAGGCAGGTTGTAGAATTTTAAGCGTCATTTGATTAAAAAGTGTGACAAAAAAAAAAATGAGGGCCATGGAATCTAGAGCAACTACAATTTGTGTAAAACTTAAATTGTTTCATAATCACCTCAACACTCAATTTCTTGTTTTTCTGTTTATCTGCCCTTGGGTGAAGAGGGTAAGGATCCTCCAACACATCTATCTGTGACAGCTGGAAATCTCCCCAGCCGGGAAGGTGCACCAGTCTGTTAACTGACATAGTCTGACTACGTACGTACCCAGTCAACCTTAATGTGCCATCGAAATCCTGAAACAGAAAGAAAACCAGTCTGGCTACATACTTGCATACATGAACAGTCAACTTACTTCTGTACCTTTGACAGTAACAAGCAACAAATCAGCTCAATATAGTCATACTGCTAACATACTTGGTTGAGGAAATTCAGAAACAAACTGTAAACCAGTCAGACGTAGTTAAACAACTGACATAATTATCACAGACATACCCTTTCAACTTTTAATAAACCATGAAAAACCTTAAACAGGAAACTACTAGATTATATTTGAAACTGGGCTGACTAGAGTTTTCTTTGTACGTACAAGCATTATAGGTCTCATTGAAGACTACTGGTGCAGAAAGTATATAGTACTGTCAAAACAGACTGTCAAAACAATCAAATCAAACAGTGAGAGGTTAGTGATCATGAGATGGCGCTTACATCGCTCGGCCACCAAGATCCCCCTCCATCATATTAATCAAACACAAGGTAATATTTTCGATGATGTATTCAAACCCCCTTTTTTTATCATATTTTGCTCTCAGATAATCTTGCAATAACTTAACAACATGTTTTGTATTAATTGATTTTTTAGCATCAGTTAATATTGACAATTCTTCTTCATTTATAAGGCAAATCTTTTTATTTTTGTCTTCGGGCAGCGTAAAAGTCACAAGATTAGTGTGTGATAAAATTAGTACACCCATAATATTACACATTTTACACCAATATATTAATGGGAAGCTGTCCATTGAACTAGGAAATATGCCATTGACATAAAACAATATTGCATGTAAAAGTTTCCCGTTATGTGCCATATGAACTATTCAGGAAATTTAGATGCCAACAAGTGATGAAGGCAGTCTCTGTCGACTTCACATGTGTCCCCTCAGAGTTTTTTTGCTATTCTTAGCCAAAAACATGTTTCTTTCAAAAGTTTCTTAGAAAATCCACCCTCACCTGAATCTTTTTTTAATTCTGAATGATTTTAAATGCCATTAAGCCAGTTTAAAACAACAAAGAACAAGGAAGTTGACCTGTAAACATACATATTTACATGTTTTCCCCCCCACTTTCGTCATACCGATGCTATTTTCCAATATGGAAGGGATTTATTCCCCTAAAACCAAAAATAAAACTGCCCCAAATTGGGTCACATTTAACCCGAGGGACACCATTTGTACAAATTTGATAGAATTATACCGAGTGATCATTTCTAATAAAATATTTTCAAACTCTTTTCATGAGAAGAACAATTCAACTGTTTTAGTAATGTGGGCCATGTTGAATTTTAAACTGAAAAAAAAAAACCATCTAGTGTGTAGTGCTACATACATCAGAAACATCCATGTTTAGTCCGAGTGTAAATGACTAGTGGTTTCAGAGAAAGTGCTGCTCATGGACGACAAATGATTGATGACAGACAACATGCCAACACATAACATTTTTAGCCTTTGGCCATGAGCAGATCTAAAAATCTACTTGTTTTTTTTAATACCTTTATGCCAATAAAGGATGTGTATCAGTTGATCAACGAGACAAAAAATACTCACTGAATTATCATCAAGTTCAAACTGTACATTCTCCGCCAGCAAGTGTGGTCGGTTTTCTCTGAAGTGAACGACCTTTAACTTTTGTTCCGTAATATGCCGCAGAACCAACATACCTTCCTGAGATGTATCTAAAGTGTGAATCTTGTCTTCCGGAAACCTTTAATACCAGAATAACATAAATTATTTATATTTAGAAATAACAATAACTGTCCTCCAAATAGTTGTATGAATAACTCTATCTTTGACTATTTCGAAAACCACTACAAATAACGTAATAATGTAATTCCGAGCTATGAGATGTCAATTTTAATACACATGGTTATCAAGATAAATGTAAGCAGGCAGTGGTGTAGCAGATAGAGTTTTGGCCGCTCATGTCAGAGGTTGAGGGTTTGATCTCCAGTCTGATACTTCTCAAACAACACACAGTACTGGTTCTTCCCAGGAAGCCAACCTGAGAATGGTTCATAGAAGCCTTGAGCTTTCTTAACCCTTTACTCTATAGATACGCGTTTTTCCGCACCAATCACAGAAGGCCTTTGAAAACAGTGCAGGAAGAGTTCAGAATGCTCGTAATGAGCAATCTGAACTCTTCCTGCACTGTTTTCCACTCTGTCAGTTAATATAAACATAATTCACCCAATAATTCAAAAGCCTTCTATATTAGTGGTGTCAAAAGGCGTCTATTTTAGGGGTGTCCAAAGGCGTTTACATGAAGTAAAGGGTTAACAAAATTAACATGCATGCAATAAAGTAATATATATTGTCTGGCAGACATACACACCATTTCTCTATTCTCTTCTGCAGCTGTTTTTTCGCTTCTTTCTGTTTCTTCTGCGGTATACTTTTCAAGCCCTGAAAAAACAAACAGACTTTTTATACCACTTTATTAAATTTTATAATGATGTATCAGAATAATTTCTGAAACAAAGTATCCTATCAGAAGTATTATAAACAAAGCAAGTAGGCATGTTTACCATAGTGACTACATGTATGTAGCTACCATTATTGTAATGAGTTTTTTTTTAAGTTCAAAATTCAAATTTATTTTCTACTGGCGCAAGAATCGCAATTGTATTGAGAAAAAATGATGCCTGTGCATGTATATGTACCACATCCATCATGCATTTTTATCAATTTCAGTAAAAATACAGCTTTATGTTTTTATTATTGATGTTATTTGTATTACTCAGTGAACTGTCCCAATGTATGTATTGAATGATATGAACATGTTTGATTTTTCTACCAAGTAGCTAACAAATTAATATATACATGTTTATATATATATTTATATATATATATATATATATATATATATGACACAATACCTGTACAGTAATGGTGACAGCAGGTAGCCCTTGACCAAGCAGACACGAGACACAATAGTCTCCAAACTCGTCAACTCCGTCCTCTGCAGACACTATCAGAATAAGTGAATCCGCAACCTTGGCTGCATCCAGAGCCTCGTATAAGTTACCATATTGTGTTGGGAGAAACTCCACCCTCTGTTTGAAGCGAGGAATGCTAAAATTAAATTTAACAATGAGTAATAAGTCATACAAGAGATTGTAGATTTTAAATCAGACCAAAAGACTTGGGACAATTGACCCGACATGATAGTGATTGTTGTATTGCTCCGACCACTGGCCTCATGACATTGTTAGTCCAAGTAAACACAATGTATTACAATGTAGTGTTAACGCTTGTTTAAGGAAAATGGCAGCCCTGAAAACATTGATCGCTGATTGGATTATCGATTTGTTTGATTGATTGTATCAGGTCAATTGTACAGGAAGCATCTTTACATGGTGCTCAGCAATCAGAGGGTAGTGTGAGGACTGGTGGATCCAGCGTTAATAAAATGCAAGATGGAAGGGCATTTTACCATGTTTCTGCAGCAAATAGATATTGTCATGATGTCTGACAGATTGTTCAAGCAAATTAATGGAGCAGTATAAACTACACAAAACACATAAAATACAATACTTGATTCATAACAACAGTATATATTCACAACCATCTCACAATTTCTAATTGGTTAAATATTATCATAATTTTTTGTCTATGTTAAAAACAATAGGTTAGTTGACAAAAGATTTTTGTTCTTTATTCACATTGGTATACAATTATTATAAGCAACTATTTTTCTATGTAAAAACTTACAAACATATTAGGTTTTGTACACTACTACAGAAGTTAATGTTTACCTCATGTGTGTTATTCCGCTGTCTGTGTGAGTGGAGGTAGCCGTATCATCACATGAAGTTATCATCTGTACCACACTCGACACGGAAACTCCAGCGTGGAGGGGGACAACTGCCTAAATAGGACAGAAATTTACATGTGGATGAGAAAACAAATTGAAACATGATGTTGTAAGTCATTGTTATGTTTTCCATTATAAAAAATGTTGACACTAAATTATGTAAATCAATAAAAAAAATATCAGTTTTTAATTATAAAACATGTTAAATCAGATAACAAGACAAATAACTAAACAAGGCCGTCCTTAAAAAATAAATTGTTTGCTGTGCTCCTACCTACTCACTCAAAATTGCAGCCACCGAAACCTTTTTATTCACTTTCAAAGCATTTAATTTTCATGATTTCTGTCAATTTTGCTTTAAAATGTACTATGCAAAATAAAAATTTAGCAAAAAAAAAATTAGCTGCTTACTCTGCCTGCATGAAAAATACTGGGTTGAAGCCTGGCAAACAATTTTTTTTTAAGGATGGCCCAATAATAAGTGTTTATTTGGAGGAATATGGAACTGGTTTCTGATAAATGAAAACCAAGAGATTGTGATTATGGAATGCATTAAAAATAGAAATATAAGACAAGGCATTTATCTGATGAACATTCGCGAAATATGAACTTACATGTAACATTCATGAGATATGGACTCACATGAAACAAACAAAAGGGTCCTCTATGGTGAAGTGGTCTCAGGCTCTCTATAAAGATCAACACTAAGGTCATAGGTTCGAATATCACTTGCTTCAAAATCTTCCATGTAAGAAAGTTTGCTCGTTACTTGTGGAAGGACGGTGGTCTTCTCAGGTCTTTCTCAACAGAATATGCTGTATATAATCTGAACTGTGTTGAAAATAGCATTAAACTCCATTAAAAAAAAAATGAAACAAGCAAAGATTACATGAACCTCTTCATGGTGCACATATTTTACACATGGCACATTGCCTGTTGCACAGTAAATGGGCCAATTATGTTAGCATCTAAGTAAAAAAAAAAAGTTTAAGATATTCATTTGTTTTTGTTTTTTTCTAATACATTTATGTTTTAAGTATGTAAGACAACCGAAGAAGAGATAAGTTTCAACTTAAATTTTAAAAAAAATCTTATATTTCTCTAGGCAGGTAGGCAAGGGGACGGACGTTACAGCTTCATGAGTTATGTTGATGTGTGCCCTTGTTTTTAATGTCTAAGTCTTTAAAATAGGTACATGTATTCATCTTGTGTATCTGTAGTAACACATAAGCAACATTTGAAAAAAATATGCTTTTGAGTATTTTTTTTTACATTTTGTAGATTCTATACGGGCAAAACAAATATAACCATACTTTTACCTTTTCTTTAAAAGATGGTTTTACTTGTTTAATCTGTATAAAATTAACATTAAAATAAAGAAGTAACACAAATATAACATACTATGAACATTTATTACAGTCTCTTTTATGTCAATTTTAATAAATAGCATATGTACAACATAAGGGCTCAGGGGACGGACGTTACAATATAAGGGGACGGACGTTACATTAAATTTGAACATCACTCTAAGAGAGATACAATTGTTTGAGTTCATACAATTCTTATTTAGTAAAAGTAATGTGTAAAAGAAATGTAGCTACTTATAATTAAAAAAAAAAATGCAATTTCAAAATAGTATTTTTATAATATATTTCAATTAAAATATGCTAATTCATGATTTTGTCATGCATTCATTGAAATTATTCCATTTGAATTATTGGTTATACTTGGTCATACTATTACACAATATTTAATAATAATGGGACTTGTTTTCAGCATCCAATACCCTTTTTGTCCAAGTTTTAGTAATTTTAGAGGAACTTAAAATTGTCTATAGCACAAGGGGACGGACGTTACAATTAAAAGAGATGATATTAAAACTACATTTTAAGGAAACCACTACTAAATTCTAAAACTTTTAAACTAATATATAATTAATCCAAGTAATTTAGATGCAACAATGCTTGTTGTGGATTTTTGTTTCTCTTTTCGGTTTCCTAATTTCTGCTTCAGGGATTCAATGATAGAGAATTGTGTGTTTAGTTTTTTTCGAGTCACTTTTTGGTTTAACACAGCCTGTACAGAGAGACTCTGACTTGACATCTGGCGAGACAGTGGTGTCATATTTTCAACAAGTTTTTCAATGATTCACGCCTTCTTAGCTGGAGTTCCAAGCAAAGTTTCTTTAACATGTTTGAATGCTCGAGCCTCACTACTTTTATACTTGTATGTTTTATCACTGTCAACTATCGGGGAATTTGAAACCGATTTCTTACTGTCCTTTGGGTGAACATGGAGTTGAAAAATTGTTAGCCTCTTTATCAATCTTTTTCTGGCTGCGTAGTAGTTTCATATCTTCCCTATGTTGTTCATTCCTTTGTCTTTGGTTTTGGGGGTTCGGGGTTGTAGACATGATGGTCTCATTTTTTTGGTGTTGTCTTTCCCTGAATTTACTAACGGTCTGCTGTTGCTGATTTAATTTTCTCTATTAAAGACAGCTTTGAACTTTCTAGGTTGATTTTCAGTAGTGTCATTCAATTTTTGTCTCTCTGCTTTCTTCCTAGCTACATCTTTTTTCTTAGTTTCTGCATGCTTTTCCTGCAATTATGTTAAAGTAAAATATTACAAAATGAACTAGTGTTTACAATACATATAATTTGAACAGCATAGATCCGATACTGTTTTTCAATATTTTATTAAATTCAATACTTATGTCTGTCTGTTGTCTATCTCAACTATACACACAATATATGGTATGTATTTACAGACAGTTTAGTTTACTTATTTAAATAATGTTTTTAACTTATTTTACATCAATTGTCAAAAAAGAGTTATTACATCTTAGACAAATCATGTTCGAAGTCTTCTTGTGTAGAACCAGTACTAAGCGTATGCAGATAAAGTGCAGTAATTACCAAGCAACAATGATTATAAAATATTAAAATAACCTTTAACTAGCAAACATGATTATAACATATCAAAATAACCCCTAACTAAGTAAAAACAACTTAAATGTTTTTTGTGATCTGTGTAGATGTTGACCCAGATCAGCCATCCATGAAATCTGAGCAGGGTCTACACTGTTTGCTACTCAGTCAATAAATTATAAAAAAAAACACCCTATAAATCAGGTATAAAGAATGGGCCATTTATAAACCATGTGATTAATAAAGGGATAATATTAAAATAAAATAATCATATAATTACCTTATTTAGCTTCAATTTTTCTTTGGCGGCACTTTTTGTCTCTTTCTTTCTCGTGTTAAGCTTCTGCATCCATTATTGCACGATAAGAAACGAATGATAAGATTTTTATTTCATACCCTTTTAAACTAAATTTAGATGAAGCCAAGTTGAGCAGTATTTTTTGACATGCCACTTTGTTATTTATACTGTGTATTCTACCTGCCATTTTACCCCCATTTAACATCATTACCCATTCTAGTTCCCAGGACAAATATGAATTTCTCACCTTTTTAAGAAGTGCCAAATGGAATATAATGTCTACATCTATATTGTACAAGGTATATGCTACTGTCAATCTACCTGACATCCTACTGTGCTCTCCTAATTTCCCCCAAGGACTACATTCACACCATGTGGTAATATACACTGGAGACATAATGCCCCCCTCTGTCTGCATACTGCACACAGTGCCTCCATAGATCACCCCATGTTTAATAACCCCTGGGTTAATGACAGGATGTATGTAATATTACATCATTTTATGGCCTATTGCTAATTTCAACATTTTCAGTTAAATAAGGGGGTTTGTTTCAATTGTACATTGCTACTAAAAATCATGTAACGTCCGTCCCCTTTTTGTAACGTCCGTCCCCTATTTTTTAAAGTGAATTTAAACATTCAATTTAAATGCAAATTCTCTTAATTTTTGTTTCCTAAACAAACATGTGTATAAGAAATTTAAGAAAGTACTCTTCCATGAGATTGTAGCTATAAAATTTTATTAAACACCACAATTCATTGATCTTGCATTATGAATTTATTAAAAAAGTCTATAATATGGTCAATATATATATATATATTGATTTTTTTTTTTTATTCAAGTCTAAACAGCACACTGCTAACATAAAATACTTTTATAAAGTGAAAAAAAATGTGAAAAGATGATAAAAACATAGATTTATTATTTGTATATATAGGGGGACGGACGTTACGGGGACGGACGTTACATGTCAATTTTACATTTTAGTGTATATTTTCCTTAAATATGCTCAGACCAAGTTTTATTTAACTTTTTTTTGGATAGTACATGGATATGTATGTCAGCAGGTGAATGTATTATTCTGTTTATCTTTTTGGAAGAATATATGGCGGGGGGACGGACGTTACAGTTTTTTTGTCACAAATTGAAATTTTCTGATGTTAGGTATTTTTTTCACAAATACACTATTTTAACAGTAAAAATAAAACTCTCCTTTTGAATCACATACAATAGCAAAGCATAGGAAGGAAAATAAACATTCATTTAGTACATATTCATATATTTATGAATAAATAAGAGAACAAAGGTTTTAATTTAATTTTTTCCATTACGAAGTAGTGGTATCGTTCAAAAGTCTACATAAGAAAAACGACTTAGTTGATTATGAGAAGCTATACATCAAAATAAAAGTAATTAAAATATCTATTGATAAATTCTAATAAAATGGGTAAATGAGCAACTAAATGAATTTTATGTGTATTTAAATAATGGGTAAATTTTAGATGCTAACACATTACGCCCTAAAACAGTAGTTTTGAGCCATTAAAAGCGCTCTTAAAAAAAAATCATGGATTTTTGCATGAAAAAAAAAAAAGTACACTTAGGTAATTATGTTATGTTATAGAAATAATGGTTTAATTTAGAATTTAACACATATATATTTTTTTTTATTCATTTACCTGTTTTTTTAAAAAATTGGCCCATTTACTGTGCAACAGGCAACATGCAAGTTCATATCTCATGAAGGTTTAAAAAATACAATTCATTCCTAAATGAATCTTTAAAATAATTATAACAATCTATACCACACAATGGGGTGGAGATCCTGAAGCCCCGATGCTGCGTTTCTTTGTCATCACTTCTTCCCTCTTCTGTTTACGTAATTGCTGGGCCTAATAAAGGAAACAGTTCAAGTATAAAATGTGTGTTCAACAGCACTGCTTTTATCCATGATTATAAAATAAACATGAAGACACCTACTTATCTTGCTTTCCTAAAAACAAGTCAGAGTTGAGTTAAAATAATGATTCTATCAATAAAGGACAATATCTTTAGAACATGCACACTGATTTTTAAAACAAACAAACAAAAACAGACACTTTCTTTCCTTGACTGAATTTCACTGTCTTTACAAAACGAAAAAAGATATAACCTTCAAACATAAAAATTTCAAACCCTCCTTCCAAGAAACAACTATAAACCTGGACAGAAAGAAATGATCCATCTATCTTCTTATTATCTTGGCTGTGGTTTGTGAATATTCCCATTTTAGATTTATCCATTACAGGTAAAGCTGTGTTTTATAGTAGTTTAAATATAATAATATTCACAATAGTATACATATGCTTATCTTGTCACTTAGTTTTAATACTATAGACAAAGAATTATATAGAGAAGGAAAGGCAACTGATTGAGATTTTGTGAACAGTTTATGTACACGAAATCAGTTGCCTGTAAATTATGAATGATTTATTTGCAAATTATGAATCCTTCATGTGCTGTTTCATCAACATATAGTCAGGAGATGCAAGATTCCTATTCTTCTATACAAGTCCTTGCTATAAATAGCCACATTGAAAGATATTGACAATAAAATAATTCCATGCTGTTAATTATAAGTAACATTCAAATGAAATATTACCTGATATCTTCTGTCATTTTTCCTTTTCACTGCCAGCGACTTTTTGGACTGTAATTTGACATTGACTCTCCCTAAATGAAATAGAAATAATGAATACACAAAACTATAGTAAAACATGTTACAATAAAATTTAATATGCAGTTCAGTTCAAATAAATATCTGTGCAGTGACCTTTAAAGGCTTTCTATTAATCCATGACAAACTGCAACAAATACAATTTGGGTGCAGACAAGCAAAACATAAAACTGACAAGGCAATTTACTGTTTTGAAATTCTACTGTTAAAAATTAATAATTTCTACCTGCAATAATGTGATGAAATGTTAAGGAAAAGATAATCTAACAAACCATTTTGGGCAGAAATGCTAACATTAATGTATGTACAAGTGCTTTATACTAAGAATAATAACTGATCTCTTGAGTAGTGTTTAATCTGTATTGACTTGTTTGTATGTTTTGTAGTTGAATGCAAAAGTTGAGTGGATGGGACAGTTTGCAATTTTTGAACCTTTATTATGAATTTTTAGTTGTAACTCAGCTGTATGTAACATACTTAACATTCTTTTAAACAGTGAGATGTTGCAATATCAATTTTTATACGCACAAAAAATCATTTGTCCGAAATTAAACCATATAAATGTGTTCAAGCTGAGCCTTTCTATATTGCTTGTGCCAATCAGAGTTTCCAGGCCAGGAAAATCGTTAAATTTTGAAAGAGGTTATGACTGCTTTGTGGCTATCAAGAGCAATTATTCAGCAAGTGTTTTATGGAACTTGTAGACCATAACATTGAACATTCAAATTTGATTATGCTATTTTAAATGTAAACATGGGTCCCTTTACTATTAATATAGCGAGCGAATATGAACGAATGTGCAGCAAAGCCATGCATTCGCAAGTATGCAAGCTCATATGGTAACATGTAGGATTTGAAAACAAAACAAAAATAAACAATGTACAGATGTATACTAACGTTGAAAATCGGAAATGACAACTCCGTTTTTATGGGTGATTTGGAACACTTGGATATATAGGCTGCTATTAGTTTGATTACATAAAATATAAGAATTCTTACAAAATCTTGTATTACAAATTCACTTTTTTTATTTTGAACCATCAATAGTTATTTTGAACGCTCTGCTGATATTCATGCATAAAATATATTATATTATAAAACAAATTATACCACTTTTAAATGTAAACAAAATGTACACAAAGAATAAATATTTTCGTGCCGCCAATAATTAACAAAAATAATAAAAAAGAATCGCAGCGTCTCAGAAATGTCTTAGTTTTTGTATCTAAAACCCAGCGGTTTTATTATTTAAAACCCGGCCAAGGTCCAACTCACATGGCCACATTGTGGCTGGATTGAAAAGGCAAAAGTGGTGTGT
Source organism: Panopea generosa (assembly GCA_029582155.1). Classification (NCBI taxonomy): domain Eukaryota; kingdom Metazoa; phylum Mollusca; class Bivalvia; order Adapedonta; family Hiatellidae; genus Panopea; species Panopea generosa. The sequence goes on from CM055903.1 coordinate 18,635,410, forward strand.
TTAATATTGACTGTGGTGTTCTATTACACTAATTTCAATAATATATCATTGTCCTTTGCATATTTAATAAGAAAATATCGAAAAATAATATAAAAAAGGTCTATTTAGGTACAGAATTATACTTTTGACGATTTTTCACCTTATTTTTTTTACAATTTGACAGGCAATTTAAAGTAAGTAATTTTTAAATGACAATGGTCTCAATCCCTCATTATTGAAAATAATAACGTAAACATGAAGATGTAATTATTTATTTTGCTCGAAACAAAGGATATTTTCTTCTTAGCAGCGGATTTGTTGGTGTGGTGTTTTTTCAGCACATATAAAGAATCAGTTGATAATTATCGTACATTATGTATTGTATTTGTATAATGTGAATATCTACCTATTAGCTCACCATTTAGGTTTTACCTAGTTCATATTATAGAATTATTTATGGTCATGTCATAGAAATAATATAAGCAACAGGTATGCTCCCAGAGGTGTAGCAACATGGGATAACGTTTACATTTACCTATCTAAGTCGAGCAGTGGAAATAACGGCATGTTCGAAAGAAAAATTCAATACAGCGATGAAAAAATATAAAAGAAAAATTCACAATACGAAGACAGAGAAATCATCGGATAAAACACCAACGGAATTTATGTTTACCTTGTAATGTATTTTCGCGACTTCCAATGTATCTTAAAGAAATGGTTTACCTTTTACATCTTTATCAAGTTGACCTTTACTTTTATGTTTGCCATGTTTATGATGTTTATTTTGTTGTTTACACGCACCAGGTCGATGCGCTTCTTGTTCATCAACTGACATTTTTATTTTGTAAACAAGCACGTGTATGGATGAGCGTTCACGAACAATGATCAAACGCTTGTTTAGCGCGGTGCGTTTTAATTATAATATTGTAAGAATCACACTTACTTTTCATAAAAAGTATAAATAAATAGAAATAATACGTGTATAGATTATCTATATACGCGCTATTATACCCAAGGACTTATATAAAAATTGAACAAAATTGGCAATTAAACACTGTTTACGAAAGGTAGTCAGTCTGCTTATAAATCACTGCTGCTGGTCTCCACAAAGAAGTATATAGTATCTCTATTGAAATAGAGAGTCTGTCATAATTTTTCACAGAGCCCGACATAATATTTCACAGATGACGTTACTCGCCATGTCTGTCAGTGATTAAACACCACCTTTTCGTAACACATTGCACCCAGCCTCTTTTCGCAAAGGGGCATAACTTTGGTAAATGGTTGAAAGGTGTCCACCCTATTTCGGACATTTGTCGTACTAATATGAAAAGAAGTGACTAATTATTTCGAAACTAGCATCATCCCACGCGTGCGTAGTGATGACATGTCGACACTAAGTTTCAGAGCAATAATAATAATAAATACATTTTTAACTAATTTATTTTGCTTGGATCGTGAAACAAGCTCTTACAGCGTAGACAAATCATGCTCGAGGTATTCCTGGATTGAATCAGTACATGTGTACTAAACATATGTGGATTGGATAAATTGTCTTGCTCATGGACACTGCTGGGACCCAGTTGCGGTTTCAGATCACAGATTTGGGACTGGGATCGGAGCTGGGGCATAGCTTTCAGGCAAGCTATCCTGAATATACAAAGGGCTATGACAAGAATTTTAAACTAGAAGGGCTTATTTTTAGTGCATACTTACTTTCAATATGTGGGGATTTAAGCAGGGGCACGACTGTTCCCACCCACGACTGTATCCGCCAGTGACTTGTGTAGACAAGAAGAGCACACCCCTTCCGCGCGGAAGGCTTTGTTTGTGATACCTGTTCGGTTATGAACAACTGATTTTAAAATGTACTATAAGTTCGATTGTATGAAGATCAATATTTTGTGAATAGTTTTGGTTCACTAACGCCTTCGTGCTTAAGTTAAACTTACGAAATAAAACCGCGAAGTTCTTTAAATCAAGTTTCCACTATTATCACCATAAACACCCTAATACACCTTGTAAATAATGTTTCTTTTTAAAAATATACTATAACTTTGCCTGAAAGCTATGAAACATCTGTTTGTGTCTGCATTTTTTTCGTACGAAAATCTTAGATATACAATGATTGGCTGATTGATTGAATAGTTAGCGTTATGTTTATGTCACCGAGGGCTAACAGGCAATCATTGAGTTAACCAGTACTCAAACACACCCCATTTCCGCAAGTAACTTATAACTTTGTCACTTGAATCAGCCGTGAAAGACTTTAGATATACATAGTGAAAACGGGTCCTCGCTGGCTTGGGGTCAGCACGATGTGTCACCATGGTTGATATGGTTGAGAATCATAATGTTTTGGTGCGTCAGCATCTCGTATAATTATAATAACTAAATGAAAAAACTGAAAATTACACCAAATTGCACCAAACAAAATGTATACACTGTCATTCTTTGAAAATGGCGACACGTACATGGGGTGTAGCTTTCTATCGGCACTGTAGGCACGTGCTTACACTTTTTTGATAAACAGTGGGGTGGTGTAGGGGGGTGGTGGTAAACAAATAGTATCAAGTGTAACACCTGTAGTATGAAAATAGTAGCTACTTGAAACCATGAGACAGATGGCTACTTCATTTCTCCCTTCCTAATTCCTACATTATATTTATTATCATTTTATATGGTTATAAAACAGTGAATTCAAGGTTTAATGAGATAACAAGGACCTTAGAATCATACGCCAAAGGACACTTATGACATGTCACAGTCTAGTCTAGCTCTTTTCTAACAACAATAACATTTGCGCTTAAATATTTGTTTACTAATTCAAATAAATATCAAATTTGTTTTAACATAATGGTACGACATAAAATTCCAAATTCATTGATTGATTCATTTATGCATTCATTCGTCCTTTTATCCGTTCGATCGTGCACTCATTCATTCATTGTTTCGTACATGCATAATGTAATTATAGCCAAACAAAATCAATAGCTTATTTATCATATATAAATCACATTAATATAAAATTGAACCCATTTTTATATTAAGTAATATTGCTATTAATTTATAATTTCTAACTTATTATACAAATATGTCGTTCTCTTGTTAGAATGTTATTATGCTTTTGAATCTGGTGTAAGCTTGTATATGAGTTGTCGTTGATGATTCTAAATAATGTATTGCTTTCAATTGAACGGATTTATGCTTTCCACACTGTAAAACTGAGTATTAAATAAAGGGAAATAAAAAATATATATATATTTAATATACGCATTTTAAGTTGACCACCCCACCCCCTCCCCCCTGGTAGGTAAATACTACTCAAGATGATGGAAAACGTCCTCGGTCTATGTGTATATACCGCAGCTGGTCCAGTGGAAGAGCGTCCGCCTCGATCGTGAGTTCGATCCCCGGTCGGGTCCTACCAAATACAAAAATGGCACTGGAAGCTTCCTTGCAAGGCGCTCAGCATCTAGATTATCGTTCTAGATCTGGTCGTTAAGATTTGACTGATGATGAAATGTTAACAAGTCTTAAAAATATGTCTAACAATAAGAGTCCAGGTTTTGATGGCTTTACTGTCGAATTTTTTAAATTATTTTGGAAAGGTATAGGTCAATTTGTTTTACGTTCTGTAAATGAAGCAGTTGAAAAAGGCGAGTTGTCTATTTCACAACGACAAGGAGTCATTACATGCATTCCAAAAGGAAATAAAGACAAAACATTCTTAAAGAACTGGCGACCGATTTCACTTTTAAACATAACATATAAATTAGCATCAGCCAGTATAGCAAACTGATTGAAAAATGTTTTACCTTTAATTATCAACGAAGACCAAACAGGTTTTTTATCTGGTAGACATATCGGAGAAAATATTCGATTATTATATGACCTCATGTTTTATGTAGAAAAAAGACAAATACCAGGAATGCTACTCTTAATCGATTTTGAAAAAGCCTTTGATTCCGTTAACTGGAACTTTCTATTTGAAGTCCTTGAATTCTTTAATTTTGGTCCGTTCTTCAAACAATGGGTTAAAATATTTTACTCTTACATAGAATCTTGTATAATTGTAAACGGTCACTTGTCAGAATGTTTTTTCTTGAAAAGGGGATGTAGACAGGTAGACCCTTTATTGCAATACATTTTTATATTATGCGCGGAGATTCTTGCTGTTCTGCTTCGAGGTAATCCAGATATAAAAGGAATACAAATAGGAGTAAAAGAAATTTTAATAATTCAATATGCTGATGATACTTCTCTTATCCTTGATGGGACTGAAAAATCATAACAAAACGCCCTCAATGTTTCAAAATGTTATGCTGACATTTCCGGCCTTAATACGAATATTGATAAAACAAAAGCAGTATGGATTGGATCAATGAAAAATAATAATCAAATGCTCTGCGAGCATCACAATCTTTCTTGGGTTAATAAATTTACGGTATTAGGAATATATTTTTCAGTAGATCTTAATACTATGACCACATCAAACTACCAAGACAGAATAAATGATATCAAAAAACTTTTTTTATAAACTGGTCTAAAAGAATTTTAACACCAATTGGCAAAATTACAGTAATTAAAAGTTTAGCAATGTCTAAAATTAATTATCTTATATTGTCTGTCCCAGACCCCAATGAAGAAATTATTAAAGAATTAATATTGACATTTTTCAGATTTTTATGGAATGGCAAATCCTACAAAATAAAACGTACTGTTATCAGCAAGTCATACATTAACAATGGACTTAAAGTGCTTGATGTAGATATTTTGACGAGTTCTTTAAAAAATACGTGGATAAGAAGACTGTTAAAGGCAAATAAGAGCTACTTGATCATTTTTAAAGAATTATATCCATTTATGGCCAAGTTTTCAAACAATGGTGTCGATTTTATTAATACAAACTTACATAAAATTGATAATCAGTTCTTGAAAGACGTTTTTATTAAATATAAACTGTTTTCTACAACAGTTACACATGAAAATTGGTATAATTTCTGTTGTATTCCACTGTGGCAAAACCCTAATGTTAAGGTCGGAAATTCTAGCGTAAATTATCATAACTGGGTCTCAAAAGGAATACTATTAGTAAATGATTTAATAAATGAACATGGTGGTTTTTATTCTTTAACTGAATTTAGTAATAAGTATAATTTAAATTTAAACTTTTTAGAATTTGAAGGTATATTTGCTTCTTTAAGACGTTATAAAAAAGTTTTATATTTCCGCTGTTTAGACGTAAATGCCCAAATCCTTCGTCACCATATATTATCTCAATGATAATGAGAGACAGAAAAGGATGTCGCTCAATATATAATGTATTTTTAGTTGAACGAAACATACCTGCTTCAAAACCTAATTGGGAAGAAGAACTTAATATTCGTTTCAGTATGAAATTTTCTAAATTCTATGCACTCCCCGTTTTAATTACAAAAGATTCAAACTTACAATGGTTCCAATTTAAAATTAACCATAGAACTTTAGGAACTAATTCTCTGTTAAAAAAATGAAAATTACTAAAACGGAACTCTGTACTTTTTGTAAAAATGCTACGGAGACGATTAAACACATTTTTATAGACTGTGTGATTACTAAACAATTTTTCATTGCTTTATGAGAATTTATAAATACCAAGTCGCAATATATTAAAACAAATTGGAAAGACACTGATATTATTTTTGGAAATAATAAATTTGACACTGTTCTAAACAAAATACTGTACACAGCAAAAAAAACCAAAACATATTTAATCAAAGATTACAAAAAAGAATCCCTAATATAGTAAACTTTAAAAATACATAACAGTATTATACAATACAGAATACCATATTGCCAAAATTAATTTTAGTTCTAGGGAATTTGAGACCCAGTGAAAATTATACAAAGTGCGTATTCCAAATATCTGATTTAAACTAGTTTACGTGTATTTATTTGTACCTTTATCTTACTGTCCATGTCCGAAGTGAGAATTATTTATGATGTTTTTTAATGAATCTGTAAGATACATATGCGTGTTTACATGTGTATTCATATAAAATATGTATGTATGTATGTATGTATGTGTGTGTGTGTGTGTGTGTGTGTGTGTGTGTGTGTGTGTGTACACATATTTTAGCCATAACTTTAATGTTTAATTTAAAGCACGATCGCAATAAAGACTAAAACCTTTTCCTTATGTACAAATATTTGAAATTGATATAAAAATACAATATTCCTTACCAAAATATCTAACGGTATACTTAATAACATACTTTGTTGTGATTGAGAGAAAAATGTAAAGAACTACTAGAATATACAATTTATATTAAGTACTGGTCGTTCGAAGTCTCGCGATGATTACATATATGGATCAAATAACTATCGTTGTTTCAAATAAATATATAATCTATATATAGATCTACAAAAAGCTATGATCACTGATTCAGGTGTTCTTTTTAAAAAAAATATCTAAATGTGTATGTAATGTATAATTGTAAATGTTAAGACGAAGTGAGCCTTCGATCAACCAATACAACAAACTCAACTTTACCATATGTTGTAATACTGTGTACTGTTATATAATGTTTTCTTTTACAATGTATTTTTGTATAAACCTATATAAACATTATATTGTTATTCTGTAATATGGTAATTCGAAATAAAAAAAAAAAAAAAAAAAGATTTGAATGCAGAAATGATGAAAGCGACACTAAACACCATGAAACATATACTGCAGCATTCGGTTTAGAATAATTTAAATCGGTAGCATCGATTGTCATTTCAAAGCCCAGACATAACAGATACGAGACAACTCTGGTTCCAATAAAAAATACATGGCTTTAGATTTAAATAAGCGGATCGCTTTAAATGTCATCACGTTCTGGATTCTTTATAATACTGTTGGGGATCAATCTGCTATTAAACGTGCGGTAAAAATAACTGCCATGTCATTTATTGTGTTGAACGGCATCTGCCTTTAAAAGGTTAGTACAACTGTTCAAATTCAAAGCCTATAATTCAGCACCTGATTTATCACAGGCAGTGAGGGTGTACGCGCTTTTTCGCACCCGTGAAAAAAAATGTAGGCGGTTATTGACGTCTGTATATTATGTATAGCGTATACGCAATTCGGCACCCGTGACTACATAATATGGCAGCCATGGAACCAAAATAGTCAGGGTGTTTTGAAAAAAAATGAGGATTCTCTTGTCAGGTATTAAAGTTTTAATTAATTTGAATGTTTTAATATATTTGCAATTGATATATGTATGCACTATAGTCATTTGCCATTGGAATAAGATGTTAAAGTAGAAAAAATACATAAAACATTAATTTTTACGCGGATTAACAAAATAGAAGAAGAAAACCGAAATAATAAGAGTGTTGCATTATCATTTGTTTTAATCTAACGATGTATTTTTTTTATTAAATTTTGTAGAAGGCACTTAATGAAAATCGGTTTTATATTTATTACCGAGTGAATGGCACCCGCCAGTCAATAATACGACGCTCGTGAATTTGCTAATAGAAAAAAAAATTAAAGACACGTGTGTTGTACAAACATTTGCATAAAAGGTTTGTAAACGATGCTTTTGAGCTTAATGTGCGTCCGATAGCTATGCAAATTTGCAGGTATATAGGAGAGTAATTCTTCAAATTTGTGCTATCACAGATTTAATCTTATATTATGTCAATGTAACACTATACCACGCATATGTATGTTGTCAGGAATTGGCGAATACAAAGCAATTTACGATAGCATGGTACATATTCAACTACGGTTTGGATATAGATGGACCATATTATGTTAATAATACAGTTACAATTCACCTTAATGGGTGGACATTGTTGAACATGTACATACTTAGATCTGTTCACATACATTCGTAATGTAGTTGTAAGTGTTACTTATTTCAACTTTTCAATTAATCAATCAATCAATCAATCAATCAATCAATCAATCAATTAATCAAATTATCCAGCACCCAAAGACTACGTAAATGGTAAAGAAATGGCTGCATACCGACCCGACAACAAAACAGCGCCAATCATGCCTTTTGTACGGTGTCCCGTTGGGGCCACTGCGGCATATTTCTTAAATTAAGTCAAGTCAAAATAACGGAATAACGAAACTACGATGATGAAATGCCACAACTACGATGGTGAAAAGTCGAAAAATCGAAACTACGATCACCATCGTTGTTTCGACTTTACACCATCGTAGTTTCGACTTTTCACTATCGTAGTTTCGACTTTTCACCATCGTTGTTTCGACTTTTCGTGGATCATATCTTGTTGGATCTTCAAAATTTTCTGTTTCGTTCTACATGTTTCATTATACAGTTGTGCCCCTTTTACGTCACGGTAGCAAGATTTTTGCACTTAAAAAGGTCCTTTGGTAATTTAGTTTGAATTATTTTCAAAATGGCCAATAGGGGCTGCGATTTCTTGCTGTAGACGAGAAAAGCAAAAGCTCGCATACCATATACTGTAATAAGACATCACTGGTGTTAAACAGTGACCTGTATAGGATGTTCACAGATCCATGTATTAATGAGCATTTCATAACTTCTTTTTATAAAGAAATCTTAGGGTGCCAATGCACTGTCTTTAATACAGCATGTGCATTTTAATGTGCGGATTCATTTCTGATATGGAAAAATATTCAAAAAGACTATGTGGAAATTTATATTATAAAGTACAAAGACAAAATTTAACTGTATAGTGAGACCCGAATTCATTCCTCTCGTAACACGAACAAAACGACCCCCAAATAACTTCTCCTTACCGAAAAAACAGAAGAAAGAAGAAATGCAGATGACTGGACAGCAGAATTATTTGAGTTTACCGTTCATCAATTTAAAGTTAACTGAACTAATTTAAATTTCAAAACATACCGACTTTTGGAGGAGACAGCTGATTTGTATTAAAAGCATTCGTATGATAGGGTCGGACTAATTCATTTTTTTATCTATTTCTTTATGACGTTGTCGTCTAATGACTTCTTATCTCTCACCGTTGAGGTCGGTGGTTCGAGTCCTACTCGATCCAAAATCTTTATGTGAGAAATTTTGTAAATTACTTGCGGAAGGACTGTGGTTCAGATTCATTATTGTCTTCCTCCACCAATAAAACTGGATATACCATATACATTTTGTATAACCTGTCGTGTGTTGAAAGTCAATAAACCCTTCAAAAATCACATTTTATCTATATAGTATGGAAATAACTATTAAAAATTAATGCTTTTTTCATTTTTATCATACAGTAATTTCTCTTAATAATGTATTTTGACCAATAAGATGTACTTATTACTACATATTGATTGGTCCCTTGTGTGGCTGTTTGATTGACTGCCACTGGTATTATTAGTTATTTATTGCATTGGACACACACACAGAGCATACTATCTATTTAGATGATATGAAAAGCAATCAGTTATATCTAAAATATATTTGTAATAACTTTAAGCTATTTTCTTTATTTTCCTCCGGCACGTTCAAATATGTCTCCAGACGTACAAGTTCGTTCTGGTTGTCGGTCACGGAGGACCCCGGCCTTTTCTATTGGTGTCGGTAGTATAGGTTTTGATCTATTATTTCCGTCTAACGGAAGACGAGTTGTTCAAAGGACGCAGTCACCAATGCAACGCAAATACAAACGCAGTATAAGTAATGAAACAGTTCGGGATGATTCCCTCAATTTGCGTTGGCTGGGATGCATTTAGTCTCGCTACCTGCAAACAACTGGCTGCGTAGTAGCCTAAATTTGTCGTGTAATGGTGTAATGGTGAAGTTGAATCAGCGTCCAAGAAAATATATTTGCTCCCCCACCCCCCCCCCCCCCCCATGTTTACATGATTCTTACGCCGCTTAAAAAGAGTCCTATGTAATTTGGTTTGAAATATTTTCAAAATATTTCATAGTGGTTATGATTTCTTCTTACTGCAGATGAGTAGAGCAAAAGCTGGCATATCATATATTGCAATAAGACATCACTGGTGTTAAAAAAGGTTACTTTTATAGGATTTTAACATTTATTTATGAGCATTTGAGGACTTCTTTTTTTAATAAATCTTAGAGTGCCACTGCATTTTCTTTAAAAAAACACAAGCTGGTCAACCTACCAGTTATTGTGCAAGTTTATGTGGAGATACATTCCTGCTATGAAAAAAAAAACCTTAAAAAATTTATTTGGAATACATTTTTTACCATGGAAATCCTAGGCCTTATTTTATATAGAACAAAGAACAAAATTCAACTGTGTAGTGAGACATTTAAATATAAAGACGTGAAACAGAAATGTTCAAATGCAATACATCATGCTAATTGCATTCAGTTAACCATTTTCAACACTTTTCTGCCAAATGATGTCACAAATTAAATAAACACATTGTTTTTTTATTCCCACGCATGCAAAATAATTAAATTATGTATGTCTAAACTATTCCATTAGTAACTTAATACACCCGCATGTCGCTTTTATAATCTAAATCAATATTAACTATAAAAACACTTAAACACTATAACCATATTGGTGTATTAAAAATGGAATAATCGTACTTAATGGTTTGCCTTGGTCCCAAAAGCATTGCTCACTTGTTTGTTTTATATCAGGATCAACGGTATTCAAACATTTCCTAGCATCAAACTGACAATTAGGTGTTCAGTTATAACTCTAACATTTAAGTTATTGTATGGTGTCAACACTTCCTCGGTCATATGGCGACGGTGCATATCTGAGACATTATTCTGAGCGCTGCCACACTGGAGTATCATGCCTTAGATACATGGTATGATACCGCTCCCTCTCATTATACTGACACTCGGCCGACCAGACCTAGAAACGCTGAGCATCAAGCGAGGAAGCTTCAATTTTTCAAGTCTTTGGTATGACCTGGCCGGTGAACGAACCGACGACCTTTCGCATGTGAGACGGACGTTCTCTCAACATGGACCACGCTGCGTTATCTTATATTTTAGTATTCGCAGTTAGCGTTCAAACGTTCGTTAAAGCAACACTCCTCTTAAACCAATTTAATTGTATTTGTTTTACGAACTTAACAAAATTAAATTTGATAATTGTTAGATATGCGACATTTCCTGAGATGCTCATTAGAAAAAATGCATAAAACCAAAAATCGCATTAATTTCGTTAAGATCGTTAAACATATTATTTAAACATTTCAAAATAAGACAAAATAGACAAATGCTATAAATTCTCATATTAAACTAATTACATATAAGAATTTTGAACTTTAATATGAGTGCGAGTTATATGTTAAAAAACCTTAACAAAAATTTAAGATCGTGTATTACAGAACTACGCTCCGCTACCCTTCCAATTGCTATTGAGTTAGGTCGGTATGTTTTCACATTTTGGTCTCCTAAAGTTGATAGTTTACGTAAACATTTGAACGCAAAAGATGATGAATTATTTGATACATATTATTCATGTATAGGTAAAATTGACATAATATCAAAACATAAAAGTGGAATAATATCTCTCGCAAAATTTATAGAAAGCGCGCTTAAAACAAAGCAAATTTAAATATTTCTTTCTTTTTACATTGTATTGTTGGATAAATGTTATAATTCATTTGATTTCTTCCTTGTTGTTTTGGTTTTCTTTTTTTGCCTTCTATGTTTAATAATAACGTGTACGTTTTATTATATATGTGTTGAAGTAATAGCAATTTTGATAAAATAGTGACTGATAAGCATTATCATTCTGTTTTTTTTTCATAACATTAATTTTATAAATAATTTTGCAAATGTTGTAACACTAATATGTATTGTACATGTCACTTTAATAAATAAATAATATATTGTATATATATATACTTCACTAACAGTAATAAACTAAATATAATGAGTCAAGATGTATACGGGAAATGACCTTTTAAAAAAGTTAGTGTACGATTTTAGTAAAACATGTATAACGACCAAAACGTTAGTATAAAATTTCCGTCATGATTTGTTGTATAGAAGGCGACCATAAAAAATAATGAGCATAAAAGTCACGATTTTTTAGTAAGTATGAAACTAGATAAATTATAAGTGCAGTTTGAAAGTTGCCATGTACTTTGACTCGCAGCGTGGCGGGCGGCATCGGTGGTGTTGAGTATTTCATGACAACTCAGTGATAAAAACGTAAATAAAACCGAGTTTGCTATTTTCGCCTTTCGATTACGTTAAGGGCTTTTACCAGATCCCCTCCCCTCCACCCCACTCCCCACACACAAACACACTTATGTGATATTTAATCCAGGGACTGATCTCAGATTTTGCGTTTGGGGACCCAAACCAGAGACCAGAGACCCCCTTCCCCCCCCCCCCCCCCCCCCCCCAGATACGGATCTAGAATCTCAGAATCCGAGTTTGGTGCCCAAATTTTGCAGCATATTCCAAATCAGAATGAAACAAGTTCTTGCCAATATTGACATTGCTTCCATGGACCCTTCTGAATAACATTTGATATTTTAGAACCCAGGTACGTATCTAGAATCTCATAATCCGGGTTTGGGGCATAGTTCTATCAGAGTGTAACAAGTTCTAGCCAATGTTGGTATTGCTCTGTATGCGCATATGTCTCAATACAAGCCAAAACTAAAGAGGAGAGCAACAATACGCTCAAACACCTTTTAGTTAAAATAACGCAAACGTTCCCTGGTTTAAAATGTAATCCATTCCTTAGACGTATCGGCTGGTATGGAGCCATTACCGTGACAATAAACATATTGGTGTTGACAGTTTTGTTTCTGGTTTATTGAAACTGTATCTTTAGGAGCGAATATTGATCCAAGTTGGCTAATTAAGCGCTTTAATTGCTTACTTAAACCAGATTCGCAAAGAAACATTTCGTGTACATGGCATATCGTAAATGAATTATGGAAATTAATTGCTTATTTGCGTTTTTATGTTTTTATAAATCGTTTCACGTACTCAAAATAACACAACAATGTATCTGTGCTTTTGTAATGTTTTCTCTAAGGAACGTTTTATTTATGTTTCTTTTCTAGAAATTTGTGTTTAAAACTGATTTCTAAAGAAGGAATTAGTGTACCCAAGACAATATTTATCTAATGAAGTATGGAAGTAAACTATTTTTTACCTTCACTCTAATATATTGCTTCATGTTATAAAATGCTAACACAGCGGATTTTTAACGTTCATTTTTTTTTCTTTAAAGGTAACATGATAGAATAATCCTTATGAATGAAAAATAAAATCGTTTTCAAAATAAATACTAATAATCTCATTAACATTTATAAATAAAATACGGATGATTTGGACTTTGGAATCCTCCAAAACGTGACAAAAAACAACATTTTAATCGGAGTGGTAAAACTAAAATAAAATCCTTCTCCCCCACATTCTAAAAATAAATATCACTTTCATACTGGTTGGCGACCATCGCCTGGTCATTCGGACTCTTTCTACTATAACCAAAGTCAACAATATGTATGCATTTTGACGGATCAAATTGCAATCAAAATTAAATCACGTGACTTATTTAATACGTCACAATGTACGTGGGAATTTATTCAAAAGTAACATTGGCGTGCAGGATATACTAATTTGGCATGTTTTTAAATATTTATTCTTACACTCATAAGTGCTCAATGATTATATATGCACGATGTAGGCATTATATATACATGCATAAATTTTACAGAAAATGCTTTTTTACTAAATTGAATTTTTTTTTTTAATTGGAAAATACTGAGTAAGGAAGGTTTATTTAACAGATAGCCAAGCCGTCATAACGTAACCAGGATTCCTTTTTGTAACGTCACGGACTACTTAATGATTGCGCTTATGTTCTTGTCCTCCGTTTTGCGAAGAGCGGGAGACACCAATCAGAATCCGTCCGTCCGTCCTTCCGTCCGTCCGTCTGTCACACTTCGGGTTCCGTGTAATAAAGTTTCGATTTGACTTCATTGGTGATACAAATGATTTTTTAATGTCTCATTAGCTGGAAAACAGTGAACTTTTCTTGGTAATAGTGTCTATCGATACAGTGTGCAATGTAATAACTAATTAGTACCCCTCTGTACTTAAATTTTTATTTCCATCTTTCCTTACAAGACGCCGATGTGCTATCGTCGGTCTTGACCGCCGACCCCACACACAATGCTGGCTTGTCCGGGGGTGTTGGCAATAACAGTTTTATGTCCGGCCGTCTAATTAAATATTTCCCAGATCTACGTTTTATATATATTGTCTTTTGAAACCTCGTTTGTTGATATATATATTCCGTGTAGTCTAACCACTAGAACGCATTCAAACGAGCTGTAGGCGGATAAGTAGTACCTATATCTCATGTAAAAGATCATGCTGATATATCAAAGTCTAATCTACTGTGGAGCAATTAATAATTAAATACCATATCATTCAAAATCACCACAGAGATAATATCTTTAAGATTTTATGTCACAATTATTGGACACTATACAGCAATTGGCCTGTTTGAAGTGTGTATCAGTAAGTGATCGAGTATTCTGAAAAGGTTGGAATGTAACACATCGGGGTTCTTATATTTGTTGGTTTCCAAAGTTTAAAGTAAGGTTTGAATTTATTTAAATGTATTCAGTTCACTAAACAAAACAATCAACAACAAAAAACAACAAAAAAAAAAACAACAAAAAAAACAAAACAAACAAAAATGCGTGTAAATAATAGAGGATCTTTCAAAGTAATTGTCTAATGTTTAACTCATTGAATGGGTTTTCAGTCATTTTAAACATATTTCTGGTTATATATTGCATGTCCAGTTTTATTAGTTGAGGAAGAATGGATCTGAGTAGAATCGCTGTCCTTCCGCGAGTAACTGACACATTTTCTCTCCTAAAGTCCTTTTTAGCGAGTGTGACTTGAATCTACCTTAGCGGCGACAGAGACGGTGTCTTAGACCACTCGACCACATTGAATAGGCAAACTGTATACGGGCATATTACGAGTGGCTGTTACTGAGTATATTATCAATTTTATTAAAGTGTTCAATAAAATACATAATTAATCACGTAACTCAGAAAAAGACTGTTACATATACTAATTATATTTCAGGTCTTCTTTAAAAGAAATGGAAAAAGATCGGTTTTCTAAGATTCTATAAACAGTAATCTATTTATCTAAGTTAGCCAGTCATCGTATGACTTAACGACAATTGAAAGTGATCCGGCAAAAGGAATATGAGTTAAGGTACAAGAGTCGAGTTATATGGACGACAAACAGTGATGCTTCGATAGTCATATTACACTACTGGTAGGAAATACAAAAATATGTCTTGGATTAATTACACTTCTGCACCAGAACGTCATTTGGTTTTATGTTTTGAAGATAATTGCCTTGAATTCTTTAAAACACAATAGTTATTATTTTACATTTACCGTGTATCATATTTCTACAACCTTTTTTACAGAATAATTAACGATTGTTTGCTATCAGTTCCCAACCTTCATGTGCGTTCTTTGACGATGGTATCTGCATTATGTGTTTTCATAATTAAAGTTCATGTTAACATTTCGGCAAAAACCTTCATAAACATGTAAATGATATAGTATGAAATCGACTATGAGAAATCAAATAATACGACAAGATGGCCGTATCGAGAAGTGACTACAATTCAAAACTATTTTTTTCGTATATTTTTTATGATGAAGTTAAAGTTAATGTCAGTTTTTAACCATTGTAATATATGTTGTTCTATCTCTGTTGTTTTTTAAATGATATTGTTGAATAGCTTGTCTTATTTTTTGTATATCCACGTGAATTGTTGTATCAAAAAACAGACTTGTCTATCGCGATGTCATGTTTTATGCATAGTAAGTATGCCTTATGATATTTGATGTCAAATAAAGGTTTGAAAGGGTCCTCCGTGGCCGAATGGTCTAAGGCGCCATCTCAAGATCTCTCACTGTTAAGGTCTTAGGTTAGGGTCCTGCTCGCTCGATAAACTTTATGTTAGAACGTTTGTCAGTTATTTTACTTGCAGAAGGACGGTGGTTGTACCGAGATTCATTCTTCTCTACCGATAAAAACGGATATTAGTATGCCACGTATAACTAACCTGAAAAGTTGAAATTTGCTTGAAAGCCCATTCAAATAAAAAAAAAGAAATAAGAAAAGAGCGAGGTCAATGAGAGTTACACTTCTCAGTGGCGGTTTTGCAACTGGCTGTTTTAAGGCAGTGACCACTTTTATCAATTCTTCCGTATAGTTGTATAGTACTTTATTTTGATTGTTTTATGTCTTGATTGTGATTGCGTTGCTGTGAATACGGTGCCCTCTGAAAAGTCTATGAATGTTTATCTTCATCTTTTTTTATTGTATATATATACACAATTTCTAACTTGGAGATTGACGTTCCACAATATATACACTCTTTAAAATATATAATTCAACTTTGATATTTAATTTTTTTAACATATATACGATATATCCTCAGGTAATCTTGGAGAATGGACATTTTTTTATGTTTATAATTCACTGGATTGAACGTTCTTTGATTTACATAATATAACTTGGGGATTGGACTTCCTTTAACACAGATATTTGAACTTGATGATTTACCTTTTTAAATATATAAAAATATACAATTCAATTAAAGATTGCACTTTTTAAAGCATACATTTGTAGATCATCTTATTGATTAATTGTTTTCTAATAAAACACAATAAGTAAATTTAGATATTGATTTGGTTGGATATAACTTTGTATATATAATTATAAATTGTCTTTGAAATATTACATTTAACTTATCTGACTTGTTAGAGACTGAACTGCGAAACATTATTTTACAATTAAAAATACTTAATAAAAGTTAGTTAAAATGGACCATTATCCTGTCTTATGTTTTTTCTTGTACTCGTGCCACAAAGTTAGGTTAATGGTAAAATCCAACCACTTTTTGTCAGAATGCTTAAACAATTGTCCGGGCAATATCTGATACAAATCTTATTATTGCTTCCCTGGTGTCAGTAGTTTTAATACTTAGATGTTCATTTTAGATAATATATACGTGGATCCTTTCCTTTTGAAGAGACCCATATTCATGCAACCTAAATACCCTGGTAATTCCATTCCTTAAATTGTACTCTTTGTCTCCTATATCTTAATTATTTATAATAACCCTTCCTAAACGTTGACATCTATGATAGCTGATTTTGAATAAAGGCTTGCACTATTGTTTCAATTCAACTTCAATTTTCTGCTTAATAAATCACAGGCACGTTATAATAGAACCTCATGTATCTATGCTTAATTAAGAAGGCGGTAGTAATAATTATGGTATTAACATTACTAATTTTGTTATAAATATTTTATAGATATTTCATTTATTTCCACGAACTGTCATTGATATAAGCGCCCCGCACTATGAAGGTCATTTCTAAACTAGGCATACTTTTTTTCGATCTAATTTTCTCCGTTGATGTAATAGTTATTTGAACTTTCGTTTCGTAATGTGGAACAATGTCTTTATATGTTTGTTATACCCACGCAATCGACGCTTTTAACCTATATCGGCAACCGAAATGTGGAGTTTGCTTAAAGATTCATAAACGCATGAGGATTGCAAAGGCAAACGATTCAGATTTGTTCATAATAGTTGGATCTCTTAGTCTTAATGGTAGAGGCGGGGACTCAAAATGTAACAAATATGCAATTTATTTTCGTGTTTTCCCTATAATAACAGGAAGTAAAAAAATGCGCATATTTTGTATATTATATTTAAGGACTTTTCAGGTTCTACAGGAACCCGGTTAGTCTACTTATAAAAAATCACCACGCCTCAGATAACAAATAAGATACATTAATGTTTAGGCTATTGAAGAGAAACTCATGTATCTTGTAGCGTTTAAATGAGACATCAATACAACGCCTAATGTGGCTGTGAGACTGATTTGGGGAATAAAAAAGTCAGCATCGGATTAAAGTTTTAGTCCTAAACTATCATAGTTGTTTTACTTGTAGCTTTGAAAGGTACGTGACATTTTACAACAAAATTCCATTAGAAATTAAAAATATGTCGTGATTAATGTTTGTTCCATTAAATTATATATAAGGTTATATTAAAACTCTGTCAAACGAACTTAGCTATTTGTTTACGAATAAAAAACGTTAATTTTCTACTTTATTGTGGGTTGACATTGGTCTTGTTAAGATTTTGAAACAATATCTATAAAACATATATAAAACTTACCCCATTAACGTGTGTGTTCCTTAAAATGGTCGTCGAGTGAGGCTGCAGTAAACGGCGCAATATATATCAAACTTACCCCATTAACGTGTGTGTTCCTTAAAATGGTCGTCAAGTGAGGCTGCAGTAAAAGGCGAAATATATATATTATCATTCTCTGTTATACGAGGAAAATATTTTCTGGATAAAAATTGTTGAATTAAAAACCCAACATCATAATAGATTACACAGCATTCGTAGGACATAGCCATTAAAACTAAAAACTAAAATCACTATGTTGAAATTATCGTAATAAAAACAATTTAAAAGAACAAAACAGAAAAGAACGGAATTTTGTTCCACTTGAACATATACAGTTCATCGTTATTTACACAAACAATACAATACATGCATGCAACAATACGAGAGTGAACGTAAATATCATACATAATATTGATAGATATCGTTTATTAAGAAATTCCAATAGACCTTAGGATACAACATGTTACAATTTATATAACAAATGGTGAAATAATTATACAATAATTTGCGCATTTCATAAAAGTAATTTAAACTAGAAACATATCATTTTAGTTGTGATTAACTGATTATACAAGCATAAACATATTTCAGAATTAATCATATAGTTAGAGTGCATATTAACAAATCAGTTGTTTGAATTTAAAGCATTTGTTCTTTACTTGATACATAATACAGCTAATTTATTTAAAACTCTTAGTTTAGACACGTTTAAAAGGTCAGCAAATTTATACATACTCGGACGATGGTAAAATATTTAAGTACGTACTGTATTTTTAATTATTCATAGAAAGGACATATAATCACAAAATGATATTCATCTTCAATGTCATTAAGGTGACACAAAATTCATTTTCTTTCAGTTCTATTTTGGTTTGTGTGTCTACCTATTTCAATATTTAATTGTTGCGAAGACAACCTTAGTTTTGCTAAATTGTTTCTTAATTTGTAAGATGCCATGTTACTTATATAACTCGATATACTATAAAAGTGTTGTAATTGTTTTATATAGTGTTACTGATGATCATGATGTTACATCTTGTCGCCAATTGTTTATATATCTTGTCACCAATTGTTGTTATATATATGTCAATCAACCTCTTCCACAGGAGCGGTATAAGTTTGTCGATTTTTATGGATGAAGGAAACAAACACACTTCTTGAAAACCAGTATTTTGTAAGAGTGTGCTAACGTTAGAGGCCAAGTTTATTATAGCTGGATATTTGTTTCAATTTATTTCATGCATAATTCACACATAAGACAATAAACAGTTACTACTTTTTGCAGAATAAAACTTTAATTATTCTTATTTGCCTTACAATATGCAATGGGTATCTTCCGAATTCGTTATACAACACAGAACATCTTTATAATGAAATAAGACTGTTATGGGCAAAATTAGAAAAAAACATTAATTGACTCCTGAAATATTGTATATGTTTCATTGTAATTAATCTTGAGATTTGTTAGTTGCATATTATCTGTTTTAATTCATGTTTGATATTTCTACTTTAATCACGTTTTAAAAGTGTCAATATTTCTCTGATGGACTCATCAAGAGGATATCAACAAATATGATAGCATTCGTAGTTCATTTACTCTGATTCAAAGTTCACTTCATCGTCTTTAAGTGTCTACTTTTTCTACACAATGTGTGTCTTTTCCTACTAAATGCAATGTTTCTCTAACAAGTTTCAACTTACTATATACGAATTTTCCTGGGGTTTTTTCTTGACATTGTTCATCTTTACCTAATTTTCATGATGATGATGTGATTAAAAGCTTTGTTATATCTTCGGTCATTGTCACGTTTGATCCTTATTTGCAAAACATATCAAGACATTCATTAAAGCGGTTAATTCTCTAACGTTCGTTACTAGTAAACATTACACTTTTCTGTTTGATTGGGCGACCATTGGAAGAATAAATACTTGGTTATATTGCGACCTTTCGTGAAGTGTAATGAAATATTCAGATACAACATATTAAACCAGCAACTAGCAATAAAGGTCTCACTTAAGAACGACCATCCTTATATGACGGTAGCACTATTCTTACGCCCATGAACTTAGAGCTGTGTAAATCGGCTGGGCATATTTTTTGTTAAAAATACTTACAATTGTCATATTTCGTTGTACGTATGAGAACATTGGATCATTTTTATGATTTCTGCCAAGTTTTGATAAAATTGGGTACATTTTGGTGAAGCTAGAACAGTTTAAAGATACACTGCAACAAAAAGGCAGAAATGTCATAAACGAAGTGGGTTTTAACAAACCATCAAAATTGTGAAAAAGCAACCTGGTCAACCCCATGTTTCATTCTGCATATTTAGACCAACAGAGGACGATCTATGGACACACGGCACTTTTAGAACCATTGGTAATGTGTCCAGTGTTCCAGAAGTGCATTTTTTATCTATGTATAAAATTGTGCAAAATTGTTTTGTGACACGCTAAGAACAATTCTATGTTCGAGACCGATCTAATTAGCCCCATGTTTCTGAATAACCAGAAAGAGACCAACACTTAAGTACTTTTTTTCAAAGTTCTATTTGTTTATGTGCAAATTAAGTCCGTAAACTCGGTATAAATCCATTATTTGCATTTGTCTATAATGACCAAGTAAGACATAAAAAATATCAAAATACAATAATAACTACAATGTTTAATTAAGATGCCATTTTTGTACTGGCAATCCTTTTACAGTTCAGTAGGCTTGCATCGGCAGTTATGAAGACATACGCCGTAATTTACACTAGCAACTACTCAAACGTCCTCTGCACGAAATATGATATACGATCAACGTAATTGGCAAATATTAATTGACCACGTGCTTTACTTGGTTTATTAACGTTCGAGAGCCGTTAATATACGTAGCATTATTTCCTCCACAACCACTCTTCTGTGAGAGTACGATGTCATGATTATATATAATATTTTAAGGTCTCACTAAACAGTTGAATTTTGTTCTTTCATCTATATAAAATAAGGTCAAGGATTTACATGGTAAGAAAAGAATTCCACATATATTTTTTGTAAGTTTTATTTCAAAGCAGGCATGTAAACCCACATAAAATGCATAATAACTGGTAGGTTGACTCCTGGTTGGATTTTTTAAAAGAGGGTACAGTGACGCCCTGAGATCCTTAAAAAAATAAGTCCTAAAATGATCATAAATACATTTTTAACACCCGTGATGTCTTATTGCAGTATATGCTGTACCAGATTTTGCTCTACTCATCTGCAGCACGAAATCAAAACTACTATGAACCATTCTGAAAATATTTTAAAACCAAATTAGATAGGCCTTGTTTTTAAGCGTAAGAATCATATTACCGTGGGAATAACTGTGTAGTGAGACGTAAACAATTGGCAGTCTGTGACTATCCTTCCAAGCTTCTGTGCGAAGATCATTTATTATTTGCTATATTTGATCTGTATAACTACAACGCTTTATAGGTAAATAGTGTTTTTCACGGATAATGAATGTAATTATTAAATTATTAACTATAAATAAGGTTTTACTGAATTCAATTTACAAGTTTAGGTTTGAGTTCTAAAATGAAAAAGTTATAATGATGTTTGCAAAATATATTTTTTTTACAGAAATAGCTCTTAATTAACCCTTTACTCCATAGATACGCGTTTTCCCTCACCAATCCCAGAAGGCCTTTGAAAACAGTGCAGGAACGAGCAATCTGAACACTTCCTGCACTGTTTTCTACTCTGTCAATTAACATAATTCACCCAGTAATTCTAAAGCCTTCTTTATTAGAGGTGTCCAAAAGCGTCTATATGAAGTAAAGGGTTAATCATGAAGAAAATGACTGTTCAAACGTCAATGATCTCTTACTGTTGAATCACGGTTCGGTCTCAAAGGGAATAAATCAGGATTTTTCAAAACTTTGAAAGTGGCTTAAACTTGTTTTGCCAGTAAATCATGCCTATATATACTCACTGAACTCGTATTGTCAAAAGAATATCTTTTTTTAAAAATGCCAAATTAACTTGTGCTACACGCCTATGTTAGACTAAATTATATTTCCCGCTTAAAATTGCAACATTTTTTGTGACGTATTAAATAAATCACGTGATTTCATTTTGATTTTAGTTCGATCCGGTTATACACGTAGGTTTGCACGTAGTAAAATGTTTCATCGTTAAAAGTGTCTGAATGACGATGCGGAAGTAATCAAGCAGTATTTAAGTGATCTCTATTTATAGAATAAGAATTTCGCTTCAATTTACAACAATAACACTTGATGGCATGTTAGGTGTATCTAAAATCGCGATTTATTCTATTGGGTCAGACCCACCAACAATACGGTCTCAAAAGACGCGAGTACCCAACTTTCCATCAATTTTAAAACTATAAACAAATTCGTTAGTACAATTTATATAAATATAAAATATATGGTAATATACAGCGGGGTGTACGCTTCTGTTCCTACAGCTTTAGCAAAGATCAATCCAGAACCAGTTTCAGGACAACAGTTCAAGTACAGTAACCATTCATGCAGTGGAACACGTCAATGACGTACATATATCGTGTGGTATGTTTCATTTCTCACTCATAAACCTATTTGATAAAGGCAAGACATCTATTTACATGTTTTGGTTGCCTTCTTTGCACACAATGGGTCCTTATATCAGATACTCGTATACACAGGTAATACCGTACATCTTTATTGTGTTTTAATTTCTCACTTCGTTCAAGATGTTAAGTTATTTTAATTCCTAAACTTCTATATATGATGATTAATATCGATTTCACGTGTTTACTATTTAAATTTCACTGCATGACTGTAAACGTTTTGATGTTCTCACATTTTAGCATCCATATCTTTGCATATGTTTTAAATATTCTCTGTTGTTACCTGGAGGGAATGCTTGAATTCTTTTTTGTTACCTGGAGGGAATGTTTGGATTCTCTGTTGTTACCTGGGGGGAATGCTTGATTTCTCTGTTGTTACCTGGAGGGAATGCTTGAATGCATTCGTCTTTGATTGAATTTGTCTAAAATGTTAGTTCTGAATAACGGAGATTCTTTAATGTGTTTGTCTTAAAACATTTGATTAAACAACAGCATTTTTTCATGTCTTATTATTAGCAACGACTGTGAACGAGTATGTAATAATACATTAATGGTTAACCGAAGAAAATTTCAGACGAACATTGTACATGTATTTGATAAAACTTCATCGTTGGACCTTTTATATAAATTTTAAAGCCCAAACTGCCATAAAAAAGTCGCAAGATGGCTCATCTCGGGCAGGTTTTATATAATTGTGTACATTATTCAAATTCGTTTTAAAAAAAATTCACAGTCACCGATGTATTGTTTTTGTAACCATTTTGCATACTACTAGATTATTATTGGTACATTTAATTGGCAGAAAAATAATTTCCAAAAAGTGTTTGTTTTAGGCAGTTTGAAAAAAGGTTAAACTCCAACTGCCAATAAAATTGAAATTCGAGGGAGTTTACACATGAATCTGTGTTAATTGACAGTGTTGTAGATTGCATGGATATATTTAGAATTCGCATCTAAAGATCTCTATCGCAATTTCAACAAGGCCGATTGATCGTGTAAGAGTACGGTATTATCTTGTTTAAATTTATTCTAGGATATTTTGGGGTTTTAACTTCATCACCTTAATCATCCAAGTATACTTTGAGTGCTCACGGTCACTTCACAAACGTTTATCGCTCATTTATTTTAAAGAGAATTGAATAGGTGCTAAATATTGTGTTTATAAAAACTTGATAAACTATATTCTTATAAAAATGTGTACCAAGTTCACAATTGTTATTTGTTCAGAAACTATTTACCGATGTGACATTTTAATCTAATCAAAGACCCTCCTTATAAGACAAGACACGCTTTGTAATCAATTTGTTGTTCTCTCCATTCAAACTCAATTAAACTCACAGTGTCGGATGGCATTTTCTTTTTTATTTTGATACATTACCTATTTTGTATTCTATTCATTATTTGATTTATCATATTGTAATGGATTGTTAAACAGCTGCTGCTGTCCAAAACAACACAAGTGACGTCATTATGATGCATGTCACGGTATTGGTGTACTGAGATCAATTATTTTCTATTATTTTTCAATAAAAATAAACATATTTACATAGCAATTTAAAAGCTTTTATCTGGATCCATTTCACTGTAATTGGTTTATTTTGGTTTGTATTTATTGTATTTAGAGCACAGTTAATATAGCCCTTTTTTATTTATAGTTGCATCAATACTTATAACTAACACGGGTATATATGAATGAAAACTGTCTTTTTAACTTTTATGATTGCAAAAGTAAATTTTTTAAGCATCGTTATCAATCTTATTATTTATCAAATATGGCTAAATACACAACGATAATAAATTAATCAATACAGTTTATAAATTAACATGAGAATTCACTTCTAAAGATGTACTAGATTTATCGCAATTTCAACAAAGCCGATAGATCGTATAAGACTACAGTATTAATATATTGTTAGAATTTATTTTAGGACATTTTGGGGGATTAAATGTCATCACCCTTAATCATCCAAGTATGCTTTGAGTGCTCACGGCCACCTCACAACCGATTATGTCTTGTTTATATCAAAGAGAATAGAACAAACGCTAAATACTTTGTTTATTTGATCTTGATAACCTTGGTTAATAACCACTATCTATCTTATTACTAACTACGTATACCAAGTTCATTATTGTTATTTGATCAGAAGCTACCTACCGAATTGACCATTTAATCTAATTAATGACAATCCTTATTAGGGATCACCATATGAGCCATTTGTTGTTGCCTTCTTTTTACTTAATTAATCTCACAGTGTTGGTGTCTATTCGTCATTCGATATATCATATTGATTTGGGCGGTTTGCTTCTATCCAAAACATTACAAATGACGTTATTATGACGCATGTCTGATCGATGTTTGCCACTATGAATCATGATTATCATGTTACGGTATAGGTGGATTGAGTTCAATTCGCTTCTGTCATTCAATTTGAATGGAAACATATTGATATATGGAAACTATTAACAAAAGCTTTCAAAAAAATTTTTTTCTGGCTCCGTTTCGCTGTTATTACTTTATCTTAATGTGTGTATTTATTGTGAAATGTATTCAATCATAAAGATATCTTGCTTTACAAAATCAATGTTGTGTCCACATAAATCTTCCCATATTATCCTATGGTATAATTAATGCGAATTAATCAATACAAATTCAACAATAATAAGAACTTTGGAGTTAAGGGCAGACTGAAGTTAGTTTAATATTCGCCTTTCGATATTCGATATTCATCATGAATCTAACGCCGCTAACCGTCATCATTACCCTAACCTTTAATTTGCAGAGTTACGTCTTTAGATATCAAAAGACGAAAAACTAATATCAAACTTACTTCTAACTGCTGGAGTAAAGATTGTTTTACAATTGGGCAGATGTTCTTGATTGCAATAGTGTCCTATCTTTGGTGTTTTAAATATGAAGAATCCTTCTTTGACCTCATTTACAAGAAAATTATGATTTTTCTCAGTTTTGTCATTTTGTTAATTACAATTTATATATTACAAATCATTTCAGTGTCGTGTTTTATGTTGGTAATACCGAGCTTTATCTATAGTTCTCACATCAAACAAAGCGTAACTTTGTGAGCGTATTTTCAGAATGTTTACACCCTAATATACACACAAGTAATATGCAAATTAACACATATAATCACTGAAATGTGTATATTTTATTTTTTAATTTAATTGATTTTTAGATAAACATATTCGACCAAAAGGAAGAAATTCAATGATCTTGACGAAGATGAAATACAATACCATTCTGTGGACATATATTGAGCCTTTCTTAAATATTATCATTATATAACAAACGGAACAGCTAACCAGCCTTCTGACATTTTGTATACCTTTCATTTTATGTACATTCTCAAAAAGTATCAAAGCAATTTCCTTGAAATTTGGACTTGGATAAGAAAAGAACGTTAAGGCTATCTAAAATCAATACATATGTATATTAATGTCGCAGAGTCATTTTTATAATGCTACTCAATACTATGACGAAGACATTGGAAAAACAACATGGCGGTTTAGCTGTTCCATTTAGTACACATACACTACACGTACGTGTACGAAAAAGACATGTATGTAGCTGAACAACACAAAAAAGAGTTAACGAAAGTTAGTTTTTATATTATAATTTACGCAAGCATTGTTACTGTACCAAATGTACCTGACATGGATGCTAAACCAATGCAAACAATTTTACTTTATTTTATTTTAAAAACATTATGTTCCAACGATTGTATCACTTTAAAAAACAGATTAAACGATTTAGTTGCGGTCGACATATATGAACCGTTAAAAATGATAGCAGATCTGGAATAAAAATATATCCAATAAGTGTAATCTTGCGTTTTAAAGGCGTTAAGTATTTCTCGGTGTTTGTTAACTTTCGGTTTAACCATATTTTATTTCAAAAGTAGCATACTTCAAATTATACAAACAATAACATTGAAGGTTTAAAGCTTAAGCAAAATGGTTATAGAGGGAGTTTCCTTCCTGTTACTTTTTTAATTACATGGGAGGTGGATTGCAACATAAACTGTATTTAAGCATACATTGACTTTATACATATGTTATACAAGTAGGAGTAGAAGTAAATAAATAAAAGAGGCGGTACAGGTACATTACGTGTACGTTTTTTAGGTTTCAAGTATAATTTCGAGAAAGAAAAATGTTTTTATAGTCATTAATAATTTCTACCGTTTTTTTTTCTTCAGTTTTTATGAAAATAGATTTTGAAAAAAATCATGCGATCATTTGGCAGGGTATTTTATTATAAAACTGGGACCTCTTCCTCTGATACGATTTGGCCACTTTTAGTTTCTTTGAAATATAATATAGTTGCATAGTTAAACCGACAGAAAAACTTAAAACTTAAATTTCTTTGTTCTTTTTTGTTCTTTATTTCTCTATCTTAAACGGAACTGTGAAAAAGATAAAACCAATTTTCTCACGTTTGTTTGTTTTAATTTTTTATAATCTGATATTAATTCCTGCGAATAAAGAGATATATTATATAGTGAATAATGGTTTAATATCACCGGATAAGAACATATAAAACCGCATCGGTGTTTTTTTAATTGGTATTAGAAGCTTTCTGGCTTGGTGCTCAGCATTTAGAAGATAGTTCTAGGTCTAGTCAGATTATTGTGACTTCAATTAGCAAAAATACACACAAAAAAGACAAAAAAAAAATAATCTATAAATTAAGTCAATACAAGACTGAAAAAGAATCGATAAATCTAATGTTAAGCACACGTAGTTGTCAAGATTACCGTCAGCCAATACCATATACGAGGATTCATGTATTAAGGTTTCAGATACTGTTATATTTCCAAACCATTGTTGAGAGTTACAGCCATGAAATATTGGTTTAAACTACTAGTATGCGATATAAACTATTCAGTCCACAAGACAACATTAGAATTAAGCTGTCACTCGAGATTTACGTCTGACTTCAAGCTCCGTATTATCATATAGTACTAATTATACGGTACATATTGAACGTTTTCAATCATTTTTAATGCACTGAACATTGTATGAATAAAGCGTTGGCGGTTATATATTGCAATTATAAATCCATCTATCCAGCTGTAACAAAATTACCAAGGGCCAACAACTCACTAGGGTAGAATACAACTATACTCAAAATAAAATTTACAATTTTATTTTTACATAAATAAAGTTATGAATATATAATTATACAATATATACACACATTAACGAGATTTACTCAACATGAAAAAAAAAAAACCAGGTCTATTTATGTTCTAAGCTGTAATTACGTTTTACTAGTGTCGCGATATAACTTCTTTACCACTTCGCTGTATGATTTGCACTGTTTTATCAGATAATTACACAGACACTTCGTCCGCGTTCGGATGCGTATGTATATCTCCAACCGTCCGTTATGGCGATTGATGTATCAACATGGTTCTCTTCCCGTGTTCTTTGTACGACTGAGGTTTTATGGCATTACGGCGTCTAATGTCGATTTCGCTCTGATGTCAGGATTTTCACGTCGGCCATATGTGGGTTGCGCGTCTTTATGACGATATTACCACCGGCTGACTCCTGTGACGTCGTTAACGTTACGGGATATACGTCACACATACGTCAATAAACGGCTACAAATATATATATATATCTATATATTAACTCAGATTTACTATTTACTCAATATGTAATAGTATTACGTTTATCACTTACCGTCTCTCAATTTCATGGTAGTTTTATCAATATATCATAACAGTACATTCGTTTCTTACCATTTATCATAGCAGTACATTCAGTTATTACCATCTACAACGTTTCATGGTAGTTTTGTCAATAAATCAACAGTAAATTCATATAACACCGTCTATTAAATATCGTGGAAGCAAATACGTCTCTACATATTTCAACATTATACAATATAAACACTGACGGACAAATTCTATATCTATTTGCTTTGTAAATTACAAAATAAACTAACACAATTTCATAACATATATCTTACGCTTCAAAATGCTGATTTTCAATACTTCATTATAAACACAATATAAAGATCTCGGCCTATATCCTAATCAACAACTTTCAATACTGCAGATATGAAATTAAACACATTCTAGTCTGAATATATTTAACAATTTATACAAAAATTACTTAGATCCGATTATGTTGTTATATAGCTATCGGACGTTTAAATTATTAAACTATAGGACACATTATATAAAAAGTACTCACTCAGATACCGTATGTCATGGTCAAGCTCTAATATTGTATTTACTCTTGTCACAACGTTTCCGCATGATGGAAATTTGCTAACTTACAGAGACGATGGTAATCATACGTGTATATATACAAACATAGCCACATACCACAGATGACTCTGGAGTAAACCCAGAACTAACCAGTTACCAAGATATCGTACGATTCAAAATGTACAAAAAAGACTACTTGTAAAATGTAGTTTTACAATAATAAACGCATTTACTTTTTATAAAATGCTTATTGCTCAACGGATGTTTATGAAATAATCGTCAAAATGGCTTATTCTTTAACCAAACAATGAATACGTAAAATATCTTTAAAATGTTTTATCTATCTGTACTACCTGATGCTATACATGCCTATACAATGTACATACTTTGTTCTTGTTGACTAGCTATTTTGTTACACCATCCATCCATCCATCCCTCCATCCCTCCATCCATCCATATCAATCCATCCATCCATCCATCCATCCATCCATACAAAACCCACCCACCCACCCACCCACCCATCCATCCATCCATCCATCCATCCATCCATCCATCCATCCATCCATCCATCCATCCATCCATCCATCCATCCATCCATCCATCCATAAGCTTTACAGGTGTTTGCGCTTAAACCGGCTTTACAAGTGTATGAGCTCAAACCGGCTTTATGGGTGCATGTACTTAAACCTGCTTAACGGGTGTTTGAGCTTAAATCTGCTTCAGGGGGTGTTTAAGCTTCAGCCTGCTTTACGGATTTACGGGTTTTGAGCTTAAACTTAAACCTGCTTAACGGGTTGATGAGCTGGAACCAAGCTGTACGGGTGTATACGGTTAAAACTGCTTAACAGAGTATGGGTTTAAACCTGCTTTACGGATGCCTGAGCTTTAACCTGATTAATTGATGCATGAGTTTAAATCTGCTCTACGGGTGGAGGATTTTAAACCCGTTTTACGGTTGGAGAAGCTAAAACATGTTTTACGGATCGAAGAGCGTAAGTCTGCTTTACGTATTTGTAACTTAAACCTGCTTTACTGGTGTAACAGCTTGAACGAAATTATTTAAAAAAATAACCTTCCTTAACAGTAACAAACATTTATGGAGTACTTTTATTGGTTTCAGATTTGTTTGTAATTCAAAGTACCTTTCGTGTTTTGATGGAATAAACCGGATAGTTTCCTTATTCCTCGCTTAATGAGAAGACAGCGGAGTCTTCACAAACGACCATTATTTATGTTTTGATTGGGCTAAACGCCATTTTCAACACATTTCAGGTTATATATGGCATAATCAGTTTTAATGATGAAAGAAGACCTCAGAATGAATCTGAGTCGAACAATTATTCTTCCGCAAGTGACTGGCAAACTTTCTTACATAACGGTTTTCGACTGAGCGGGACTCGAACCTACGACCTCAGCGGTGACAATTATTAGTATTTAAAGATGGCAATATTTAAATAAGTTGTTACTCGTGTTTACGAATCGACTCACTCTGTTACGTGTTTAACCATTGTGATATGTACATCTCCACAAACTACAACAGTGAAACCTGTTTCAAACAGTCAGTCAACCGAAGAAGTAAAAATGACCTTTTAAAACAGGTTGTTGCCTAATACAGGCTTATATGCTCTGAAAGCATATAAATGGGAAATGGCAAATTTGGCTGCCTTAGACAAGTGACTGCTAGATAGAGGTTTACGCAGATTTGAATGTTTATGAATCTTGAAGTTCATGCTTAGGAAATAATTAAACGTTTGTTTTATAAAAGTAGTGGTGCCACGTCACTAGCATTTAACACAACCTGATTATTCTCTCTCTGAATACAAATGTGCGATACGGAATGCCTTTCAACTTTTCACCAGTGTTTTTTTTTCAAAATTGGAATAAACTTCAAGGGATTATATTGGCAAGTAACACAAACACGCTGTTAATCGCGACTTTTAATGTATGCAGTGTGCACAAAATAATGCTTATGTATTGACGTATAACCTTTATTTCCTTGAAAGTTATCAAATAAACAGTAATTGAATATTTGCCAAAACTTTAATACGTCCCGCAATAAAGTATTGCGCAATGTTTACATTGAACTCCGTAAACTTCCCGAACAAAGCCTCGAAAGCGAGATCGGGAACGAGTCTTCACGATGTTATACGATGATTGATCGGAAACCCTAAAGCGGTTCGTTGAAAATGGTGAATGAAAACAAAAACAAAAACGTGGTTTCAGAAACCCGATGTTTGTAATAAAGAGGTTATGCATTAAACACTTTAGACGCGTATATCTCTGAGTTATAAGTGTATCTTCATGCTGGGCGTGTGTATTTAGGACAGGGAATTGACGGTACTATGCCAATATAATCCCTTAAAGGTCTGCAAACATACAGGTTTATTTTTATTTCACATTTCCATCACAGTGTTTAGTGAAAATCTATCAAAATTGACATGTGTACCTTTAACATTATTACAGTGAAAGAAAAAAGAAACCCTTGGTGATTTTCAAATTCAAATTATCAAACTACTGTAAGCGACATTTCCAGTTTTAGAACATGCAAACTAATTTAGTAACGATTTACCAATATGATCAATAGTATTTACAAATTCATTATTGGAATATCATAACATACATATTCTAAAACCGGGCATATTGCTTATAATAGTTTGATAATGTGATTCTGTAATTTGCCCTGCGTTTATTTATTCTATTGGTATATCATGTCTTATTATACGCGTGTAAATGCCATTGAATCTTGTTTCTTTAATTTTATCGTTTATTAATAATTTTACTTTTTGAATATTTGTACATTTTTGTAATTGAATGTTTTGATAAAATATTTCATTGTTTTAAGTGGGCGACAAACTGACTGTTTTATAAATAATAAGAGTAAATCTATATAAATAACCAATCATTAGCTATTAAATACTCAATATTTTGTATGAACTAAATACCACAATCAAAATCAGATAAAATATTATACAGTTTGTTCTCGTTAAACAACTCTTACATTATAAATATACTAAAATGTCGTAATTGTATCATAAGTTAAACAATTCTGATTAAGCCTACTTCTGTGGAACACTCCTGTGTTTGGCTGCTATTACTTCACAGTTAATGGAATATTAATTGCTATCTCCGTGTCAATCTTATATTGAATGCGTGGTATAAAACGCAACCACAGCTGAAAAGGCAACCCTGCAAACTGTACAGAAGGCATTCCGAATGGTTATCAACAAGACGCTCACTCATTCCCATATAAATTAAGTTTTTTTCCAAAACCAATCCGTAAACTTATAATCATATCCCGTTTTCTTAACATTAAGCCATTTTGTCTTTGTTTCAGTTTGAAACTAGTATTCCTAATACCCTCTCAACAATATAATCAGTCTTATTAATTTTAGCATGTTGCTTGTTCAGGCTACAGTTAATTTAAGTGTGGGAAGTGTTCTAAACGCCATCAACGCCTATTGCAAACAATGAAAATCATCCGGGCTGAATTTACGGCTTGAATAGTGACAGTCTTTCCATTACAAATAGCAAACTTTATTTTTTTTTATATCAAACTATCTTTCAAATAAGACAAACATTAAAACGTTTGAAACGTGCAAAAATTAAGTCATGAATAAAATGTTTTTGTAATACCCGACATAAATGGACGCTATTAGCAGCAGGAGTCACAGTCAAGATACGTAGACTGTAGTCACAGTCAAGATACGTAGACTGTTTACTGCATGTAGGTTACAATTCGGCATCATAAAGGAAGAAAATATAAGCCTATATTGTATATATAAAAAAAAGACAGCAACAATATACAGTTTTCCGCGTTTTCAAAATTATACCACCACAATCTTGAAATTAGTGTTTAGAGGGCATGTTTCAGACACAGTATTTTTAGTTTTCAAATATACATTTTCAGTGGCATAATTTATATAAATGCATAAACCAGTGATCAAACAATCTGTTTAATATTAAATAAAAATGTTTTTTCTTTTGAAAATCTATCAAGCAACACATTTACCGCAAAAACTAGTTTGAAATGGGCGAAATCAATACAAAGTTAGTGTTGTCAAAACAGCAAGCAAACGTTTAGATATTTTATTGTGTTATTTTATCAGCATTTTAACCAAGTTTTAATATAAAGTTCTAATTTTTTTTACTAAATTTTTCATTCATCAAAATTAAATTCTCAAATTTGCCATCAATAATATTTTGTGTTTTTTGTTTTTGGAACTTCAAGTTTTTTTTTATTTACCACTAAATAAATTGTTCAACTGGCACATACTTTATTAACATGTTTCTCCATTACTTGTGCCTATCAACACCCTCGCCGAATAAAAGTGAATCTACCACAACTGATTATTAGCATTTTAACCAAGTTTTAATATAAAGTTCAAATTTTTTTTTTTACTAAATTTTTCATTCATCAAAATTAAACTCTCAAATTTGCCATCAATAATATTTTGTGTTTTTTTTTTTTTTTTTGGAACTTCAAGTTTTTTTTATTTACCACTAAATAAATTATTCAACTGGCACATACTTTATTTACATGTTTCTCCATTACTTGTGCCTATCACTACCCTCGCCGAATAAAAGTGAATCTACCACAACTGATTATCAGCATTTTAACCAAGTTTTAATATAAAGTTCAAATTTTTTTTTACTAAATTTTTCATTCATCAAAATTAAACTCTCAAATTTGCCATCAATAATATTTTGTGTTTTTTTTTTTGGAACTTCAAGTTTTTTTTATTTACCACTAAATAAATTATTCAACTGGCACATACTTTATTTACATATTTCTCCATTACTTGTGCCTATCACCACCCTCGCCGAATAAAAGTGAATCTACCACAACTGATTATCAGCATTTTAACCAAGTTTTTATATAAAGTTCAAATTTTTTTTTTTACTAAATTTTTCATTCATCAAAATTAAACTCTCAAATTTGCCATCAATAATATTTTGTGTTTTTTTGGGAACTTCAAGTTTTTTTATTTACCACTAAATAAATTATTCAACGGGCACATACTTTATTTACATGTTTCTCAATTACTTGTGCCTATCACCACCCTCGCCGAATAAAAGTGAATCTACCACAACTTTTAGAATACTTTCATCTAATACCAAAAATAGTCGTCAAGATAACCCGCCACCAGACATTTTCACTGATATAGTCTAGCCTGTCTTATCATGTGCTTTTTCTAGATTCTAAATTGTCTGAGACAATGCAATACAGTGTATTTGATCATTTACAAGCTATATCTAATTCATTTTAATGATCTCGTTGCTAATGCAATGGTTTCTTAATATGGTAAATAATACTGTAGAACCGAATATTGATTTTAAACACTGCATGCAATTATCGTCAAATTATGCCATATCCTAGATGGTGTTTGGCATTTTCCTCTATCATTATTTTGGAATTTTTTATTGAATTCTTCTTAAACAAATGACATTATATGACAATGAAACTATTGTTCATTTGAGAGAAGAGATATCTAACATCGGTTTTTAATTCAATATGTCATACACAGTGGGTGTTAATAACCGTGTAAGACACAATAAATTAGACAAATATAGGATCATTAAGAGACGTGAACAGTCGTCAGAACAGTACACCTATAAAATAAGAAAATAAATTAGCAGCGGGACATGTTATGTTCAAAGGAATTAGCCATACAAGCACCGCCTTGGATCGGTCAGCAGCGAAAGATGCCACTAAGGAGGTTTGAACCTGGTTATCGGGTACATCCTACATCGCTCTTTGCCCGTCGTAACACACATAAATAATTATAAGACAGACATGTATGAGTGGTAACAATTTGGTGAAATCCATACTTTTATCTAATTTTTGTTTAACATATTTTATTGTCATAAATATACAATTGGGTCGGGTCACAAGTTCTTACAACGTTAACTTAGCATATAGGTCTCACTTTAGAATTACCTCCCTTACATAACGGTAGAAAGATTCTTCCGCCCAAGATATTAAAGCTGTGTAAAGCGGTTGGGCATTTTATTTTGTTGAAAATGCATAAAATGTCATATTTCTTTGTGCATATGGGAACAATGGGACATTTTTATGATTTCTGCCAAGTTTGGATGTCATTTGGAACTGTTAAGTGAAGCTATCACAGTTTCAAGATGCGTATTGATACACTGCAACAAGTGGGCAGATTTGTCAAGCAAACCATCGAAATTATGAAAACGCAACCTTCTCAACCCCATGTTTTTTTCTGTACCACCAGAGGGCTGTCTATGGGAACAAGGCACTTTTAGAACCATTGGTAATGTATCCAGTGTTCCAGAAGTGCATGTCTCTATATGTAGAACAATACACAATTAATTGTTGTGTGAGACGTAATACTAAATCATTTTAACATTTACTATTTTGATTAATGACACGTTTGTTGTTCTCCATTGTTATTTGCCGCATATTAATTATATGCTCAAGTTACTTTGAATTGCCGTCTATCAATTAGATTGATTTAATTTAATTATAAGAAATTAATTAACAGTATTTACAAAGTAATTTATCATTTACAGAAATTTGCCTTGATGATGTATAGTGTTTATGTGATATTTGGCGTTGATGTACTGATTTAATTCCATTTTAACTCTATAGATATCGACTTATACTAAAATATGACATAAGTATGCACATGTCCCTCGCCTTTAGGAGGTCGCCACTGCTTTTCAAAAACAAGCTTTATTTATTTTAAGCGGAACGGATTTATATATTTAAATATAAACATTATTCATAAAACCTTAGTAATTGTTTGTAAAGTGAAACATGCAAAGGGAAAATATTCCAAACTGTCGCGTTATATAAAAGTACAACCGACACTTCGTTTGATATCTTGAGCTCCTGTTCTCAATTCGATATGACTCTAACTGTTGATGTGTTGTAAATCAAGCATATTCACAATCTATCGTTCATACGATTGCTTTATATGCCTTGTGTCCCATTCAGTGTCTTTTTTTTTTAGAAAGTATTGCATTTAATGAGAACCATAACAGAGTATTGGCATTTAATATTATTGTTTCTTGAATTCATCTGAGAATAATCATTTTGTTAAAGTAACATAGTCCTTTGAATTTTCATTAGACATAAAACAAAAGTGATATGTATTTTTGTAGGTACCCTTTAAAACGTTTTAGAAAATGACGGCCTCTTTCATAGTATTGTGTTTAAGTTTTATAGCCACAGTAACTTCAATTTGCCATCAAATGTCATCTACAGACTCATTTTCGATTTTACCGGAACGTGATCCTACAGCCGACACATATATCAGTGTATTCTAAACACAATACATGCCGTAAGGTGCCATCATCATTATGTGCCATTATCATTATGCCACATTACTGTTTTGTGCCATCAGATTAAACAAATCCTTTTATTTCACTTTTATTATCATACTTAATTCATCTTATTCGTCTTACACTTGGAGGCACTGCTAACTATACATTTACATTATTTTTGCATTTTCTCGAAAAATCCTGGGCCAATTAAAGTAAAATTCCAATGATAGAAATATCAGACACTGTATAATTTTTAGAAATTTCATTCAGAAACAGTGAATACGTTTAAATATACTAGTTTTAGATGTTACCTTTGTAAACCGCCCACAGTGCTACGCAGAAATGACTTTAGAAAATTTAATTTTATATTTTTACTTACGTTAATTTTATTTCACCGTTTAAAAATTTATATAAAAAAATAATATATAACATTTAATCTTTATATCCTCAAAATTTTCAACCGGTACATGTTTTTCCAGAGAAAATGCAAAAAAATGTAAATATATAGTTAGCGGTACCTCTAAGTGTACTTTGGTAACTATTTTAATGATACACCATTTCATAAATAAAGATAATTTCAATAGCACTTTATGTTGACACTCTTTTTAATTCCAATTTTGTTTTCCTTCATCACACCTGACCATTGTTTAAACAGGTGATTTTCTAGTATTATATCAATTGTCAGTTGTCTGTTTTTATTTTTCTTTCTTTTACTTATCATTCAAACATTCAATGTGTCCTTTCACTCAAATATTGTACATTAATACCATTAAACAAACCTATTTCGTACAATCCTAAATTCATACATTCATTCCCTTCAATTTCCATCACCTTTATAAGAATTAACTATTGGGTGCCTTTTTATTTGAATCTCTGAATGGTTACTAACCTTATCAGTTATAAAATTCCATCGTCCAGTCAACTTGAAACCGAGTAACAGTTACATAGAGAAAGATTAAGCCTAAGTAATGAATACAATGCTACTCCGAAGAGAGTAATCCTATTTAATATTTATGATCTGGAAACAAAATATAATTTCTGATTTCTTGAAACCGTGGAGCTCATTAAGTGTTATAAGATAATGGAACATTGCGATTGCGGTGTTGGAGGGTGTGAATGGGAACACCGCTAATGCGGTGTTAGAGGATGTGAATGGGAACACCGCTATTGCGGTGTTAGAGGGTGTGAATGGGAACACTGCTATTGCGGTGTTAGAGGGTGTGCATGGGAACACCGCTATTGCGGTGTTAGAGGGTGTGGATGGGAACACTGCTATTGCGGTGTTAGAGGGTGTGCATGGGAACACTGCTATTGCGGTGTAAGAGGGTGTGCATGGGAACACTGCTAATGCGGTGTTAGAGGGTGTTCATGGGAACACTTCTATTGCGGTGTTAGAGGGTGTGCATGGGAACACTGCTAATGCGGTGTTAGAGGGTGTGCATGGGAACACTTCTATTGCGGTGTTAGAGGGTGTGCATGGGAACACTGCTAATGCGGTGTTAGAGGGTGTTCATGGGAACACTGCTAATGCAGTGTTAGAGGGTGTGCATGGGAACACTGCTATTGCAGTGTTGGAGGGTGTGAATGGGAACACCGCTAATGCGGTGTTGGAGGGTGTGAATGGGAACACTGCTTTTGCGGTGTTAGAGGGTGTGCATGCGAACACTGCTAATGTGGTATAAGAGGGTGTGCATGGGAACACTTCTATTGCGGTGTTAGAAGGTGTGCATGGGAACACTGCTAATGCGGTGTTAGAGGATGTTCATGGGAACACTGCTAATGCAGTGTTAGAGGGTGTGCATGGGAACACTGCTAATGCGGTGTTAGAGGGTGTGAATAGGAACACTGCTATTGCGGTGTTAGAGGGTGTGCATGCGAACACTGCTATTGCGGTGTTAGAGGGTGTGCATGGGAACACTGCTAATGCGGTGTTAGAGGGTGTGCATGGGAAAACTTCTATTGCGGTGTTAGAGGGTGTGCATGGAAAACTGCTAATGCGGTGTTAGAGGGTGTCACGGAAACATTGCTATTGCGGTGTTAGAGGGTGTGCATGGGAACACTGCTAATTCGGTGTTAGAGGGTGTGCATGGGAACACTGCTAATGCGTTGTTAGAGGGTGTACATTGAAACACTGCTAATGCCGTGTTAGAGGGTGTGCATGGGAACACTGCTATTGCGGTGTTAGAGGGTGTGCATGGGAACATTGCTAATGCGGTGTTAGAGGGTGAGCATGGGAACACTTCTTATGCGGTATTAGAGGGTGTGCATGGGAACACTGCTATTGCGGTTTTAGAGGGTGTGCCTGGGAACACTGCTGATGTGGTGTTAAAGGGTGTGCATGGGAATACTGCTAATGCGGTGTTAGAGGGTGTGCATGGGAGCACTGCTTAGGCGGTGTTAGAGGGTGTGCATGGGAACACTGCTAATGCAGTGTTAGAGGGTGTGCATGGGATCACTGCTTATGTGGTGTTTGAGGGTGTTCATGGGAACACTGCTAATGTGGTGTTAGAAGGTGTCCATGGGAGCACTTCTTATGCGGTGTTAGAGGGTGTGCATGGGAAAACTGCTAATGCGGTGTCAGAGTGTGTTCATGGGAACACTGCTAATGCGGTGTTAGAGGGTGGGAATGGGAACACTGCTATTGCGGTGTTAGAGGGTGTACATGGGAACACTGCTATTGCGGT
Organism: Panopea generosa; assembly: GCA_029582155.1. NCBI lineage: Eukaryota > Metazoa > Mollusca > Bivalvia > Adapedonta > Hiatellidae > Panopea > Panopea generosa. The sequence continues at coordinate 18,674,406 of CM055903.1, forward strand.
GTTAGAGGGTGTGCATGGGAACACTGCTAATGCGGTGTTAGAGGGTGTGAATGGGAACACTGCTTATGCGGTGTTAGAGGGTGTTCATGGGAGCACTTCTTATGCGGTGTTAGAGGGTGTGCATGGGAAAACTGCTAATGCGGTGTCAGAGTGTGTTCATGGGAACACTGCTAATGCAGTGTTAGAGGGTGTGAATGGGAACACTGCTATTGCGGTGTTTAAGGGTGTGCATGGGAACACTGCTATTGCGGTGTTAGAGGGTGTGCATGCGAACACTGCTAATGCGGTGTTAGAGGGTGTGCATGGAAACACGTCTATTGCAGTGTTAGAGGGTGTGCATGGGAACACTGCTAATGCGGTGTTAGAGGGTGTGCATGGGAACACTTCTATTGCGGTGTTAGAGGGTGTGCGTGGGAACACTGCTAATGCGGTGTTAGAGGGTGTTCATGGGAACACTGCTAATGCAGTGTTAGAGGGTGTGCATGGGAACACTGCTATTGCGGTGTTGGAGGATGTGCATGGGAACACTGCTAATGCGGTGTCGGAGGGTGTTCATGGGAACACTGCTTATGCGGTGTTAGAGTGTGTGCATGGGAACACTGCTAATGCGGTGTTAAAGGGTGTGCATGGGAACACTGCTAATGCGGTGTTAGAGGATGTTCATGGGAACACTGCTAATGCAGTGTTAGAGGGTGTGCATCGGAACACTGCTTATGCGGTGTATAAGGGTGTGCATGGGAACACTGCTTATGCGGTGTATAAGGGTGTGCATGGGAACACTGCTTATGCGGTGTATAAGGGTGCGCATTGGAACACTGCTTATGCGGTGTTTAAGGGTGCGCATGGGAACACTGCTTATGCGGTGTATAAGTGTGCGCATGGGAACACTGCTTATCCGGTGTATAAGGGTGCGCTTTGGAACACTGCTTATCAGTGTATAAGGGTGTGCATGGGAACACTGCTTATCCGGTGTATAAAGGTGTGCAACATAACGCAGATATTATTATGCATCATGAGCAATAAAACTGCGTCTTCAATATTCTAATTTGGACGCGTTCTCTGCCAAACCAGTTCTCCTATTATCAGATAGAGTTACTTAGAAAAAATTAAACTTATGTAATACTATCATGACAATATCAATATGATGACAATGACGCCCCCATTGGGAAGATATATATTTGTTGATAATCATAGTGAATATAAAATATATTGCTGACATTGCATTGTCATTTTTAAAACTGTTGCATAAAATGAAACCAACGATATAATAATATCAATCACACCAGGAAGGTGTTTGAAAACCCGACTTTCAGTACTTTAAAGTATTTTAATTCAAAATGATACACTATATTAAAATGTACTTTTCACCTGGTATACATTTAATGTGTCGATCTTTTTCAAAGTTAACAGACAGCCAACGCTTTATTTTAATGCAGACGTTTTTGCCATTTTATGACATACGATGAACATTAAAGATTATAAATGTGTCAACTTCGTCAAATGTTAGACATTTAATTGTCTGCAGCGATTGTTTATAAATTTCAATGAACATTTGTCTTCCATTTAATGAACATTTTTTGTGATGTTCCATATCAATTTCAATAATGATAAAAATGATAATATTATTATAAACAAATCTTTATTTTCAGAAGGCAACATATTAGCGGTATAGATTATATCTACCATATGGCCTTTTAAATATCATCAAGAATAAGCCAATCATGGTATAAATGACAAGCAATTGTTAACAATTAAGCAATTAATGTATGTACATGTTTTTATAGAGCAAACATCTGTTTAAGAGTATTTCATGTCTGAACCGATAAAGCCACGTAAGATTGTTTTTCTTGCATACCAAACACATTGAATATTTATTTTAATTTAAATCATTATTATAATTTACCACGATGACTTTTAAAACGTCAAATTAAATATGTTACGTCATATGTTTTAATACATCGTGTTAACTGTTCCGTGTCACAGCAGGGTAAGATGAACGCGTGGAGGGAGTGTAAGATGAAAATTTCGTACCCGGTAAAAATACATAGAAATTCTTGTCAGGTATGCAAGAAAATAAACGTATTTGTACAGGAATAGAATTCCAGACATCGATATATCAATGTAAGGATTGCAGTTACCCTGGATAAGACAATCACACAATGAATCTATATAAATGTTATATAAATTTTATTTTCAAATTAATGATTGAATATTCTGATAGAACTCTTATAAACGTCATGAATTTAAATGATGCACTATTATTAGCAACAATTTTGTATTTTGACCCAAGTAACAGACAAGCTGTTTGAGATATATTTAATGCCATGTTTTTTTCAACACACCATCTTTCTGCATCGATACATATTTTATAAAAAAATAGAAACATATAAAGTATAAGCCTTCAACCGCACTTGTGGCAGTCATTGACAAGTCATTTACAAATAAAAGAAATAAATGAGAACCATGAGGAACTTGAGATATGATATAAAGATTTAAGACTGATATTGACACATTTAACACTGGACGTCTGTTAATGTGATACGACAGATATCATTATATAGTTGTAATGAACAAATGATAATAGTTTCGTTTAATTAGCACGATGTCGTGATCTACCCCTTTTCGAAAATAAAAGCAAACACCTCCGATAAGTTTACCTGAATCAATCGCCTTATTACCAATTAGATTTGTTAGTGCATTTCGACTAGAATAATTTTTACAAAACCCAGATTACGTATGAAAGAAATCATGTAACTGATTTGTAACATATTTCTAAATTTATTTCCATACGGTTGGTACTGTTACAACCATTGGTGTGATATAAGAAATACTCTATTATTTTTAGGATTTCGCAAAGATTTCTTGTGAATATCTACAGTTAACATAAAATTTAAATACAACATTTATTTCATTCCTCGATCAGGTATATTAATGAATAAAAAAGGAGCTTTCTTTCATTTAAGGGGAACCATATATTTGTGCAATGTCCCTTTGGTACTACTGATTTCATAATTACTTATTTCTATCACTTAGAGCAATTACATGGACTTTTTATGCGATGGCTTATCACTATAGGATACTTTTGTAATGTATGGGCGATGCTAGTAAAAGACAGTGTATCAGTATTGATTGAGTTACATTGCGCTACATAGCATGCGTATCTTAACTTGTCTAACCTCCGAGATTAGATTATTTTCAGTACAAAATGGTTAAATCATACACCAAGTTTCAACTCCCAAGTAGCAGTTTTTGCTAGCGACCGTTCCAATACTGTGATCCTTGTTGTCACTTCTTATATGTATATTTATGTGTTATGGTCATTCTGTATATCGAGTTTTTATGTTTTTTTTGGTGGTGGTATTTTTTAATACTACGTCTTTCGTTGGTCAAAAAGATCAGCAAATTGTTATTTTATGCTTATGTTTTAAAGCATGTCATAAAAACGGTTTCAAAATTTTCAATAAAACTTGCCGGCAAACAGTGCAGATTTAGTATTAAAACAGAAAACATCAATAACAATAGAATGATTGATGCCATTTACGCATTTACCTCGAACATGACATGCGCAGAACCTAGGGCTTACATCGTTTGATCAAGTATTACCATTCAACTTTATTTATCGTGTGATTTAGAGCAGACAAACGTTGCGCAAAATACGAAAAACGATAAAGACGCGTGCGATATTTCATTGCACGGCAGTGACATTAAAACACAACAAAACAAGTATCTTGTTGAAATCGTAATCTAAACAATCCCAATAATAGGTATTCCTGGTATTGTGTACTTCATTCTGACAATGACAATACGTCATTAAGTAATAAAGGTCATAATGATAAATCAAAGATAAATATCTGTATGGTTGAATATCACTCAGGAAAACAAGGTCGTATATTGTAAGTTGTATAGGAACTTTTCTACAGAATGCGAAAACATGTAAAGAAAAAGAAATTGTTTATTAAAAGGTTGTTTATTACAATGTATTGAGTACTTATCAATTCAATAATGATGAAAACAGAACCGTCAACATTAAAGATGTATTGATTGATTGATTAATACTTTTGTTTCCTCCAATTATCCGGAAAGCTTATAAATAATATAATGAAACGGATGAACAAGTACAAGTCAATATATCTGCACGCATGGACAATATATAAACATATTAAAACAAATTCATAATTAAATACGTGCACATGAATAGTTAACCCTGGTACAGTATGCACCTTGTTCAAACGAAAGCAAAAAGAAAATACCCCAATATGTATACAGTCCCTTAATTTTGCTGCTCTTTCAAAAAGGGACATACTCCTGGTAAATAATTAAAAGTCGCCCCTTTTATTTTAGATATCTGGTTATATGCTATAAAAAGTGTTTGTTTTGCATTACTTTTTGTCTAGATGGTAGAAAATAAATCTCAGGAAAAAAACATTATATTTTAAAGATTTTACTAATTATTGAAAAAATTAGTGTGACATCACTATATATAAAATATGTTTATGTACTTATTTCTTCAATACTGACTTGTAGAGAGTATAATTCGGAGATTAGTTCCACCATATGCATTGGTGTAAAAATGATTTGGTGTTCAAATATAGGTAAATTCTATATTCCGTTGGACACTTAAGTATTAGCTATTCACATTCATATTAACTATTGTCAAGAAACAGATCACGATTAACAAAGACAACTCATTTTTGCCTATTGAAACAGATTTACACAAGCTTGAAAAGGTGTTGTTTTTTTCCAGGATTTAGTTCACTGTATGCAGATTCTCGTTTTTAATGTCATTTTATGTTTAAGTCAAATCAAAATCAAATACATTTTATTTAACGTCGGCATGATTTATAAACGGTAAACACAAGCTACATATATAGTTTTTCAACATACATTATTTTATTGAAAATACTTATATAAGTAATAAAAATTTAAAATATGCAAACCTGTAATATTTGACAAAGTGACCATTTGGGAAATTAACAGTTTCGAGAAAATAAAATGAATCACAGATGGCATATACAACGTATATCTAGTATTACATATAAACAATAATTTACACTATGTTAAAACTGAGTGATGTTAATCTTAAACAGTCATAACGAACGAAAAAAAATTATTTGGAAAATAGGGCATGTGTATTTTAAAACATGTTCTAAAAAGTGTTAAATGTTCTTAATTGTACATTTTATATTCTGTGATAATTCAGTGAATAATGTTGTTTAAATAAAAATAAATATAAGTAAAATCGAGTTCAACATTGCTGTGTGTTTGGTAAATGGCAGGTTCAAGGTTTTTATATTGCAAAAAAAGTATAAGGACATCAGCTGTGATAAAATTAATAACCTAAAAAGTAAAGTACATAGAAAGTTGCGGAATGTCACTAATGAAGCTAATCTGAATAAGCATGACCTTTGTGACTACCGGTATATTAACAAATGTTGTTTATTATGTGAAAGGAAGTACGACTTTAACTCTGGGATTCATCATTGAATAACAACCTGTTTTCTTATAACATTCATTAAGTGTGTGTCTGACGAGCGAAAGCCTGTTCGGTATTTCTTGGTTCCAACTGATATCTTACAGATCTGTTAAATAGAAGAACACATACTTTTTGGTAAAACTTCACAATTGCCTTTAAAGAGAAGGGAATTTGATCATCAGAACCTGACTAAAGTAGTGATAGTGCAATGCGGGGCGGTAGTGTAATGGATAAAGTGTTGGCCACTCACGCCAGAAGTTGTGAGTTCGATTCTCAGCTCAACCCAATGCCTCAATAGAACACTCAGTACTGGTTCAACCCAGAAATCTGACTTGAAAGCGGTTCCGAGCTTCCTTCACAATCAACTTAAACTAAAACTAGAAACAACTTGGCAACACATATTGTACTGAAATAGGACACAATGAGAATTATCTACTATTCAAACCATGCACTTTGAATATCGCATGCAAATAGTTCTACACAGTAATTTCTTGTGGTATTATTCACATGAAACATGTATACATTTAACACTAACAAGTAACTTCACAGAACATTTACTGGATGTGTCTGAGAATGTCAGGAAGTACAGCGTGACACAAAGTTTAAAGACGTAACGGTCCGACAACTTATTACTAGATCAATTAACCAATCAAAGAATACGTTTTTACACTGAATAAACACACACGCTCATTTATATATAGTCTTAGTTCATGATCAAGTATACATTATGTCAGTGGAACTGGTTCGTACGCACTTACTTATGTTCACTACAACCGCATTCGTAGTCAGGCGAAATAACATAAGAAAACTGAAATGGTGTGTTTTGTGGTTCACCCTTAAAACTGCTATACTATTATTGATATACTTTGTTATGTATTATCAAAACATAATGTGATTCTAATAATATTGAGTGTGTTTTGTCTGTTTATTAGTGCATTTTTGTATATTTGATTTGGTTCGAGTGGGTTAAGATGGGATCTCTAGACGTCTCACACAACAATTATTTTTTTATTGTTCTACATATAGAGACATGCACTTCTGGAACACTGGATACATTACCAATGGTTCTAAAAGTGACTTATTCCCATAGATAGTCCTCCTCTGTTGGTCAAATTATGCAGAAAAAAACATGGGGTTGACCAGGTTGATTTTTCTCAATGTCGATGGTTTTATGGCACCCCTTCATTTTTGACAATTCTGCCCATTTGTTGCAGTGTATCACTACGCATATTTAAACTGTTATAACATCATCAAACAGTTCCCAATATCATCCAAACTTGGCAGAAATCATGAAAATGTTCCAATGTTCCCATATGCACAAAGAAATATGACATTTTTACGCATTTTTAACAAAAAATTGCCCAACAGCTTTACACAGCTCTAATTTCTTGGGCGTAGGAATCTTGCTACAGTCATGTAAGGGAGGTAATTCTTAAGTGAGACCTAGAACACTTACCACACATCGCTAAGTCTAAGTCTCGGATCCAGTTCAGCCACGAATATTCTGATCGGGAAAGCTTGCAAGTTGCAGTGGTTCTACTCAGATTTATCCTTCGTCATGAATAACCTGTAATTGGTTACAGTGGCAATAAAGCCATTCGTATTGTTTAAATGTTTACAACCTCATCGCACTGCAATTTATTGTTAGTTGCGTTGTTCATAATAATACTCGGTATTTTCTTTCAATATCTTAGTTTTTTATAAGTCCTATCATATTGTTTATGTTTTGCTTGTATTATTTATTATATCATGATGTTATTTAAAAGCCATAAAACGCACGTGTTAAATATGACCCGTCTAGACTGTCTGTTTACTGATTGCACGTTATTTGTTCGCCCACAGAACTCTTTAAGAAATGTCGTAATTTTTGCTTGATGTCCAATCTGTTTCCTCTTCATGATTCATGCTTTATCTAATCCGGCTTCACTGTCATCTCTTCCTTATTATAATGCCAAAGAATAATATAAGGAAATATTGCTACTTACAGTGTTAACATTATAAATATACCAATGTTAATACAACAGGGGATTCCAAATGTGCTTACAGTATCGAATTTATATTCCTGGATTAACCTCTGGTTATAAATTGCTGGTACTGAACACGATCTTAGAAAATAAGTTCATCCACCGTCACCAGATCGTAAAGCGAGATGAAGCGAATAACATAAGCACTGTTAGAGAATCTCACAGTGGGAGATATAACGCCTAATACTTAACTTGGTCAAGCTACGTTTTCATATCTCTTGATTGCACAATGATATTGCTTGACGAAATATTATAATTGCTAAAATTAAATTTTGCAGTATGACATTGTTTAAAACAATAACAAACTACACTCACCAATATGTCATTGCACGCTTTAAAAATGTTTGTACATCACGATGAGCTATGATGCTCAATTTTAAATTCAATTTCTGTTCTGTTTTGTTTTGTTAAGAACTTATATATGTAAAAAAAATACACCCAATAAAAACTGCTTAATAGAAGCTTTCTTGAATTATCGTATGAAAATGTAAATAATTAATATTTGACATTTTAAGGTATATACTATGTCAAATTATCAACAAAAAAACCCCGAAGAGATGTGTCTACCAGGAAACGCAGCATTTGAAGGACAATGATTGATTGATTTATTGATTGAATGAAAATTAAGCGTCATTTTTATGCCATCGAGGGCTAACAGACGATCAGTTAACCTTACCACTGTTTCCTGGTATGAACCAGTACTCGAGCACACCCCATCTCCGCAAGTAACTGATAACTTTCCCACTTGAATCAGTGGTGAGAGACGAATGGTAATGAGACACAATGTCGTATATTAATAATCACGAAGACTGTTGCCGGGCGGGGAATTCGAACTTACGACCCCTGGATTGATAGTCAAACGCGTAACCGACTGAGCTAATCGGGCCCGACAGGAGGACAAAGTAACGGCAACTGCACAAAACATCTATATTGAATATTTATAATTTCTAGACCACCGCAATTCCACCAATAATACCCAACCGTGTTCTTGACCCTATCGTCACATCTTACAAAGATGCATTGTAAATTATATATTCCCACCAGCCTTTCTTTTACAATGGCGGTTGCATGCATACACGTGGTGTAAAACACAAAAATGCACATACTTTTTCGGTATGCACGTGTATGCATGTACTGCAAAATAGATCAGCTCCGGCAGCCTTATGACAAGACGTCCCTCTTGACTCTTAACAAGTCTTTTTTAGAGTTATCTAGTATGTGTATATGTCAAATGTTCTACTGTCTGCTTGCAGAGATAAACTCTTATTTAAATTATCCATAGCGCATTGAATGTAATAGTTTGTCACCAGCCTTAAATTTCCTAATAAATTGTGTACTTTCTAACTCGCAAGTCTTCTAAAAATGAATTATACTTTGAAAAGGGACTACTTCAAGATTAAAACAAATAAAATGTTTTTTCTTATAACCACAGTCAGACATTCTCATTATCATAGACGTTTGTAGGCCAGAAATGGTTATTAAAATGATAGTGCGTAACATTACAAAATAAAACAAATAAGATTTCTTTTTGAAGAATGAAAGAAGCTTGCTTAGTACAACAGGAGCATTCGGGCTTAAACTGTTATTGATAGCAACCAGGCAGCTTGATTTGTACAACAGGAGTATTCGAACTTAAGCTGCTATTGTTAGCAACCAGACAATTATTACTTCTGTATAAAAACATATTCATAAAAATGTACTTAGATTAAAAATATTTACACATCCATTATATTGTAAAATTGATATATTTTCTGACAATTACATATCTGCATGATGTATATTTCAAATCAAATCTTTGCCGACCTGTTTTTTTGCTCTGGGAAATGTTTAAGAAGTATCCTATTTGGTCACATATATAAGTGTGTACCTTCGTATATCAAGGAATCCAGTGACATAAATAGTGTTACTTCATTTAGATGATAGGAAGTTACAGAATGTATACATATAATTTACAATATCTTACGTCATCCCCCCCCCCCCTTTTAACGTATTCATATTGGTTTTAAAAAAAGCCATAGTATGTAGGTGGTATAACTAGAGCGGGCAATAAAAAGATCCCTATAGTTACCACCGCCTATATGTCTATTTTCCAGCACTTAAGTGGGATGTATTCACAGACGACGTTCCTTCTTGAAGCGGTCCGTAATCTGTAATAAAGCGTAGTGATGATGGTTTTATTGGAATTGTCAAGGAGAGATTATGGTTTAATACAATTGTTGTAATAGTCTATTATAAGTTATCTTACTCACATCTGTCTTTATTTGCATTCGACTGCGTGTCCTTAACCGTGTTTGGTTTAGAAATGTCACGTGATAATGACCGTTATTCTGCCAGTATTTCAGTAATTCCTTATATACTCTTGCTGTCTTAGGTTTCTAAGCTCCCCGGTGGTGATATTGACAGAGATTTTTCAAATTCAATAACCCCTATAATCATTTCATCTGTATATTTGTATTTTCGTTCATTTTTTTTTTTATATTTATGGCAATTTTTTAAATCTTTGTGCTCTTATGATGACTATGACCTTTGAGTGCTATGTTTTATGATTTAATGACAAATTACTGATTATTATATATTTTTATCCTATAAATTAAGCTATTTTATGATATTATTTTTTTTTACGAAACATGTCATTTTTTCTCCTATTTGCGATCAAAAGATTAAATGTTGTTGTTGCCTTCTTTATCGTGCCCCTAAATAAATAAATTAAAACATTACAACAACAACCATACGAATGAACCCTATCATTCTGGAAGGAAAGTGCAAGGACATAATGAGATTTATTATGAAGCAGAGTGCTTTCGGATAAACATTTGGAATCGGTCTCACTAAAGACAATCACGAATACACCTAATTACTGTCGACATCTCAAATAAAAATATCCTAGAATCGCGTTGATTTATTCACGTTACATGTTTTCCTTTAGGTTAGGTACAGCTGGATTATTACATAATAAGAAACGGAACTATGTATACATTCTACTTATAGTGTCCAGTAAGAGCCATACCGGCATAATTTTTATTTTAAGTAAAGTCAAAACAATGAAACTACGATTATGAAACGTCGAAACAGCGAAATAACGATGGTAAATAGTCGAAAGTACGATGATGAAAAGCCGAAACAACGATGGTGAAAAGTCGTAATTTCGAATAAATTACGTCACGAATACAAATTAAACAGTAATTCAATTAAAAAAATATATTTTCGTTTATTAGAATTACAGGTTTGAATTCCAATACAACATTCGAAAATTTAAAACTTGAATTTATATGGTTATTTATTAAATATGTTTGCACTGAAGAAAAATAATTAAAATAGGAATTACGAGAACAAAAATAAACAGCGACTAATCAGTAGCTCCTTGTAATGATGAACGTAAGATTGGAGACTGTTATACCGAAACTGTTGTAATGATGAACGTCAGAGATAAGACTGTCATACCGAGTCTCTTGTAATGATGAACGTCAGATTGGAGACTGTCATACTGAGTCTCGTGTAATGATGATCGTCAGAGTGGAGACTGTCATACCGAGTCTCTTGTAATGATGAACGTTAGAGTGCAGACTGTCATACCGAGTCTCTTGTAATGATGAACGTCAGATTGGAGACTGTCATACCGAGTCTTGTGTAATGATGAACGTCAGATTGGAGACTGTCATACCGAGTCTCTTGTAATGATGAACGTCAGATTGGAGACTGTCATAACGAGTTTCTTGTAATGATGAACGTCAGAGTGGAGACTGTCATACTGGAGACTGTCATACTGAGTCTCTTGTAATGATGAACGTCAGATTGGAGACTGTCATACTGAGTCTCTTGTAATGATGAACGTCAGATTGGAGACTGTCATACTGAGTCTCTTGTAATGATGAACGTCAGATTGGAGACTGTCATACCGAGTCTCTTGTAATGATGAACGTCATATTGGAAACTGTCATACCAAGTCTCTTGTAATGATGAACGTCAGCGTGGAGACTATCATACCGAGTCTCTTGTAATGATGAACGTCAGATTGGAGACTGTCATACCAAGTCTCTTGTAACGATGAATGTCAGATTGGAGACTGTCATACTGAGTCTCTTGTAATGATGAACGTCAGATTGGAGACTGTCATACCGAGTCTCTTGTAATGATGGACGTCATATTGGAAACTGTCATACCGAGTCTCTTGTAATGATGAACGTCAGAGTGGAGACTATCATACCGAGTATCTTGTAATGATAAACGTCAGGTTGGAGACTGTCATACCGAGTCTCTTGAAATGATGAACGTCAGATTGGAAACTGTCATAACGAGTTTCTTGTAATGATGAACGTCAAGTTGGAGACTATCATACCGGGTCTCTTGTATTAATGAATGTCAGGTCGCAGTCTGTCATACCGAGTCTCCAATACAATGTAATTCCGATAAACGATTAAAAACGCAAAGAGTGTACGAGAGTTTGCCTCTTATTGTGATAGCTGCCATACTAAACCGGGGGATTGGTGTGAACGCGTCAGGGGTTTGTCATGTTTTATAATTAACTTAAAAGGAATGTGATAGAAAAAGTTTATTAACGTTCATATAGGTTGAATGGATTTGAACTATACGACAGGCTGTATTTGTATTTGATTACTCAATATGGCATTTCAGATATTAACAACTTGATATATTATCTTTATTTGGCATAGAAGAACTGCAGCAGTAAGTTGTATTTTATTCAACTATTTATATAAATAAAATGTATGTGGTTAAAAACTGTAAGAAATAAACAATTTTAACTGTAAAGCGTAAACTATTTAAATAATTTAGATTTCTTATGATGTCATCTTTTCTTTTCTGAAAATCGTTTGATTTTATTTATTTTTTTACCAGAGTTCAAGTTGAAGATATATCATGACTCGAAGAAAACTAGATGTTAATTAAATTATGGATACAGCGCAATTCCAAAATTGAGGTAATTGTGAAGTCAATGTCAGTACTTCTCATCTAATATATCGTTATATTTAGACCATATTTCAATAAAAAATTTAAAAACACTTTTTGTAACAGACAGGTGTTAAATAGTTCTAAATATAATTTTAGTGTATAGTTACATGCTGAAATAGACGGTGTATTTTTATATATTTTAGAATTAAAAATATGATATTTAATTTCCAATATCACATGTAAATCAGCCTGGGAATACAATGAACTCCAATATTAAAAACGAAGAGATCTTCTTTTAATTTTAAATCTTTATTCTTAGATTTAATCCAATTCGAGATTTCTAGACTAAATGTTTGCGTTTCTGGGCATGACCAAAGCATTTGCGAAATAGTCTCAATTTTATTGCAAAATAAACATGATGGACTATCTGCAGCTTTTATGTTAAACAGATATTTTCTTTTTGGTAGCAACCTATGGTTAATTCTTATCTAAAACGACTGAAGTAATGTATTATATGTGTATATAAACGGTGACGTATAATTATATGTTTGCCCATGTGTTATCTTCTATCATGTAATTCTCCTCCCATACTATTTTTGATTTTTATTGAAATACAGTGCATTCACACTTTTTTTAATAAATATTAAAAACAAAAATGACTGATATGGTTAGGTAATGGTTTTACACTTTTTTACACAAACATTACATTCATAGAAACCATGTGATTAACAAAATAAAATAAAAAAGCAATTCTAATCAATTAATACATGGATTTATCAACATGAACACAGAAAAAGTTTAGATGTTTTGAAAAAATTATCAAATGTTGTATTTGAGCCTGGAAACCATTTTTTTTTTTAAAAAAAAAAAACAACAGGAATAACAAAGAAACTAAATAATTAACAAATATCAAAAATATACAAGTCAATTTTAATTAATCTATAAATTGATTTATCAACATGAACACAAAAAAACGTTAAAAGTTTTGAAAACATTTTTTTAAAAAAATGTTGTATTTGAGCCTTGAAACCATTTTGAAATAACAAAGTAACGGAGATAACATAGCTTGCATGATTAAAAAATAATTATACATCTAAGGGGTACATATATCATGTGACATACTGAGGAATGTGCTCAAGAAAAGCAAGTAACACTTTCGGTTTTATTGAGTCTATTTATTAAGCATACTTAAAATGCAACCCCCTTAACCCTCTAGCACCAGTGTCGCGCTAGATTCACACGCAACCCCGATAGTCCACGTGTTTTTCGGTTACAATTACAATATTTAAAACCGTGTGATATTTAATTTATCGAAAATGTACCAATGAAATATGGTTGGAACTATACAAAGAAGGCCAACACATAAGCTCCGTTAACTGGTATTAGTATAAGCAAGGTATCAAAAATCCTTTTCATTTGTTTTGTTTCCCCACTTTGCTACATTTAATGAGACCAAGTTGTAAGTTAATATTATTTCGATATTGAGTCCGGTCTACAGTTGATTATAATATCTACAATATGTTTACAGCTCATCTGGGATAGTTGTTCAATCCAGGTTGTCTCAAGCAATTTCAACAATACTGGTTGCTCCTTTTTCTTCTATTACCCTTTCGTAAAATTTATAAATAGGCATTCCAGCAGGCGTATTAAGTCTGTTCTCAAATATTGTTTTCTCTCATAATGCAGTTCACGTCCTATTTCGATTAACTTGTCTTAAAATATTTTACTTAAATAGAAATATCATTAATCCAGCGGCAGTCATTGACATTGTTTGTATTAAAAATTTGACATAAACAACTATAGTACTACAATATTTATACTAACCAGTACAAACAATGCATGTTCTGAAAACAGAACGCGTGGAGGTTGTTAAAAGTCTTGTAAATTATCAACACTAACATTTATGGACTTAGAGATGACAGATTAATCTTCGTGATTGCCATTTCATCTCATATCTGATGATGAAGTATCTCTTTGAAGTAAAGAACGCAAATTAGGAAGGAACATTTTAATGAATATGTCTATGATTTGCATTGCTTATGGCACATGCTACACCTCGCAAGCCACCTAGCACAGGCTTTAGAAGTATTCTATTTTCTAGCAAAAACTAAAAGAGCTTAATGACTCAAAAGAACAATATATATATAAGAACAATATATATATATTGTCATAATTAATACGCTAAACTGTCTAAACATGTCAACTACAAATAGTGTATTACACTATGGATACTATATTTAAATCAGTATGCATAATCATAGCTTCAATGGTACATGTTAATTAATTAAATATCTATAATACACCCAAACATACACGTATTTCATTTCCAATACGAAATGATAACTTGTTTTGTTTTCGTTTCTTTTTTTTAACACTAACTATGTATTGTATTATTTCTTATTACAAATATCTTGCCTATTGTTACCAGCAGTAGTTCGAAACTTTTTTGTATTTGTGTTTATTTTTATAATATGATTGTTTTTTGTTTTGATAATATTATTAAACAGTAATATGATATAAAGTAATAAATAAAATATCTTGTTTTGGTTTGTTCAGCATTTATTTAGCATCTCATTCAGTTTTGTCATCCTATTTGTCATTTTACGTTATCATATACATTAATGTTGCATTCGATAAAACATCGTGCATTTAGTTTAAAAATAATGAAAAACACCGTACTTTTCTTGGATAAATACTTAACAATTATGAAAACTTTAGCATGCTTATTAAAAATATCAATTTCTTGACCTTTCAAACGACACTTAATATAGTAATTGTACCAAAATAAATAAGATGGATACGAAAGCATAAATTTAAGACGCTCCTCACAATAACAGTATTTGATTTATATGAGTAATTTCACATTTTAAAGTATTTAATGTAACCATGATTAATAGAAGAAATGTATTTTAGACTTATTCATGCATTTCGTCAAACTTACTTTTATTTTTTGAATGAGGATCTAACATGGTAAGTGAAAATAGATAACTTTGACAAACAATTATATTTTTCATTGCTTATTTTATAACTAACTAGTTTTTTATGGTATGAACAAAGACTGACAATACTTTAAGTACATACAGCACTAAAATATTTGCACTTAATAAAGTGAAAAATACAATTAACTATACAGACAAACACATGGTAGTTTTATATCACACAAAACAGTTTGATATATTTCAATTATATAATGGTAATTACAAAATACCTGCTTGATTTTCAAACTTGTTTAAAAAATGATATAATAATAACGGTAGATAAAATTGCCTGGTACGCAAGGCAGTCAGACGTGGCTTACATACGAAGACATACATTTGAACTAACGTTTCATAAAATTACATGTACGGGTATAGTCAAGAGATATGAAAACGCTACATATTAAGCACGAGTGTTTATATCCATATCCTACAGTAATTATTTTCTATTGATGTTATGTTTGCTAGAGATGCTACCGAAAAATTAGACACTTTCTGCATACGTGTCACTTTTTTAATTTCTAAGTCCCCTCTTAACCCTAGGAGTCGCGGTGATCTAGCATACTTGTTCCAAGACCCAGTGGTCCCCGTATCGATTCCCGTCTTGCGTTTTTTAAACGCACTCCCACAGTACCTTATTCGGGCAAGGAACTGTGAAAGCGTGAAACCCGTTGGAGGGTAGTTTCAGCGGTTGGTCCATTGGGAAATTTATACCCGGTGCACATTTAAGATCTCACCGAACTTCTATGTTAATTAGTGATTCACATGCCCGTAAGCCTTTGCACTTTGTGCCTGCACAAAATCCCTGTAAAAGGGTGTTGCGGTATGAATAAATAGAAATCCTGTGTTGCGTTTTCATATCTCTTCCTGTGATATGATTTTATATCTCCTGGGCGTACTTATAAGTTACACTATAATAAATATGAAAAATAGAACAACCTTTAGAAAATGGGCTAACATAAAACAACACGATGTTGTTGTTTGTGTCTTCATATCTAAAATGACGTCATAGCATTAGAAACCAAACTATTAAGTTTCAATGATGACTATTTGCCACAGCGTCAGACACATATTAATTACGATGGATATTGGACTGTTCAAGGATGTAACTAAGTAAGTCAGTTAAACAATGTTGGTTAAAAAAAAGAAAGTAAAAAGGATCGTTAATGAATTGAAAGATAAGAGATGTAACAGTACAAGTACGTCTCCTGATTACATAAATTCACGTGATGCACCATTTTGTGTCTGTTAAAGAGACTAACAGTCAATATTGATTCATTTCATGCTCCATTCCAACTGAAGGAACTTTTTAAATAAATCGTTCTATGTTATTTATAATATAATGACATGTGTTGTTTTGAACGATGGGTTGCTTTGATTATAGAAAAGGTTTAAAGTGAGTATTGTTTTGATTTCAACTCGTGCTCAAACTAGTGAATGGAATTTTGATGTTTGTAGTAATGTGTAATTTACAGTACCAGCTACGCTGGACACTGTTATATGTCAACGGGGGAACAGCGAGGTTGGGTGCAACCGTTATCCAGGTTTAAGTGCCCTAGCGAGGTCTTCAGCTACTCGCCGTTCCAAGGCTGTTTTGTTGGTTGTGTCCTTTGGTGGTTGTGACCTTTGGTGGTTGTGTCCTTTAAATGCAACGTTCCTTGTTGGTTATAAACTTTCATTGTTTACTAGTCAAGTCATTAGGATCGTTAAAAGTACTTTATCAATTTTGGCGTATCTTTTTGCCAAACATTTTTATTTTACTTCATGAACTCCGGTACGAAAGATTAATTTTTAAGTGATAAATAAGATTTTTTTACTTTTGAAAATCAATAAAGTTAAACATTTTAAATCAAACAAACTGGAAAAGTTGGTGTTTGCACTGAATCAGCCAATCAAATTGATTTCACTGATTTTAAAAATTCAAATATTTCTATTTACCATTTCATATCAGTCGATACTTTATTTAGTTTCAACTCCAAAAAAACAGTTTTTCACGAAAGTTAGACAACCTGGTAGAAACAAGAACACTGGACTATAAATAGGTGTCTATGACGTAGAGCGTATGTCCTTTACAGTGCTCTTCATGCTTATGTCTTTTAACACCTGATCCAACGGGTTGATTTTGCATGATGCTTTGTCTAGACAGATAACATATACGGCTGTTTGCGCATTTTTATGAACATTTGTTATCCATTTTTAAAATTGGTATTTCATTGCGCGTGCCAATCCAAATTTCTTGGGATTTTGTCGAGACTCGGAATGGATTTCATATCTGTAAAAAGAAATTGTTTTCATTAAAGGATTGTCTTTTGACACGTTTACGTCATTTCGAGACTTGACAAACCTATTATTATACCAATAGCTGATGAAAAGATCCCTTTGAAGCGTAAAACGTGTTTGAGAAAAGACAGCTGGTACCGGTGCGTTCGTTATTGTTGGATGATATAACACTGATAAGGCCGGCGTTAGGAGGCGTGAGTGTGTTGTATAGGCATAGTACCGCCATTAGACAGAAAACGCTTACATGGAGAAGCATCATGGAGATTATGAATATTCCTCTCCTTTAAAAATGCATTTTCATTATTTAAATGCCCATTTTATTATTTGAATGGCATTATCGATGTATTTTGAACATTTTGAAATGAAAGCATTGTCATGTTCCAATTGTGAAATCAGTTAAAAGATTGATGCTTGGAATACATGATTTCGGAAGTCTATTTACACCCTTTTTAACAGTGTACTCAATGGCCAGAAAAAATCTCTTATATGACACATGATCCCTATTTTTGCATCATATTTTGGTAGTGCAGAGACTGACATACAAATGTAATTTTTTTTTTATTATTTTGGTCTTTTTGCAAAGGACACGCATGCAAAAAATTTATATTTACTGTAGAATAAATAACAAAAATCAATGGTGAGCTTACACCTATATTGTTTTAACGCTCTTGAATAAACACAAAAAAACGCTATATAAAACTGATGTTTTCTTTTCTTGGACGTTTCTTGTGCATTCAAAGAATGTGTTTATCAGATTATTTTTAAGTATTCGCCTTGTAAGAGATAAAATGAGATTATAGACTCGCTTAGATATCACAAAACGCATTCTCGTCAAGCGATACCGAAACGGAATCCTATCGTCACATCTATAGGTTATATCTGATTTTGATGCTGTCGATTTATCGTTTTCTGGTAAATGTGTTAAGACATCAATTGAATACATAAAATGTGTGCTTGTTCTGTCCAGAAAGACTTCGAACTATTTTTGTTGTCTTAACTTGATTCGCAATTGCAATAAGATAAATAAGTTAAAACTGAAAATTTCACGCATGTAACGTGTTACGTTTCTTTGACTGAAGAAACATGTGTTAGAATGATAAAACTGTGCATTCAAATATAGATATAAAGCAGAGCATAGTGTTTTTAAGTTGAATAATACATTTTTAAATTTATTTCTGCAATTATTTCGAATTTAATATTCAAAAGTGACGTTGATGGGGCTATTTTCCTTGCCTCTTTTTTAGTTTATATTATTCTTTTACAATATATTATTTTTTGTAATAAAGTACTCCAAATGTAAACAAACTTCACATTCTTTATGTTCTAAAGGATTGGCCATTCCGGTGAGTTTTATCGAATACCATTTTTCTATTATTCTTTTAATTGACAGCTCTTATTTTTGTAGTAAATTCATCATCTCTATATGGCCCGATTAGCTCAGTCGGTAACGCGTCTGGCTATCAATTCATGGGTCGTGAGTTCGAATCCCCGCCCGGTAACAATTTCCGTGATGATTGATATACGACATTACGTCTCATTAAAATTTGGTCTCTCACCGCTGATTCACGTGGGAAAGTTATCAGTTACTTGCGGAAATGGGGTGTGCTCGAGTACTGGTTAACCTTTCAGGATCCTAGAAAACAGTGGTTAGGTTAGGTTTGTTAGCCCTCGATGGCACAAAAATGACGTTATATATTCAATCAATCAATCAATCAATCAATCAATCAATTATCTCTATATACCGGAAACCCGGGTATCATCATCTCTATATACCATATGTGATAATATTCTTAACTGTTATTTATTTCTCTCTGTAGTATGTATCTAATCTTGTTTTACGATGTAATGGAAACTTTTTTGCTTTTACATTAATTGTGAATCAAGTTCTTACATCTGATACACATCGCGCTTGAAGTCTTCCACGGTAGAACCAGTTTTAAACATATGCGGATAAAGTGTAATATGAACATCACACATAGTCGTGGAGGAGGATCGAACTAACGATCCTCAGGCCCTGGGTCTGATGCTATACCACTGGACGACATACTCCATAGACAATATACAGTAGTTATATAAACTACTGATCTTTTTTTTAAACATTTGTTTTTACATCATTTGTGAAAGAAGTTCTTACAACTGAGACAATTAACGCTCAAAGTATTCCTTGGTAAAAGCAATAATAAACATATTCGGGTGGACGCATCACATATAGCCGTGGCGGAGGAAGTGTGGTGACCGAGTGTATTACTGACCTTGACCCATGTTCTCATTTAAAGAAATACATAAGCTATGCCCTTTTATGATTATTCTGTATATTGATTCTGCAAATGATGTTCTAACGGTCGTTTCCTTAAAATGCAACTTCTTCTGTTTGTCCTATAGTTTCTTATTTTTATCGTATTATAACAATACTCGCTCGTTAACAGTCCCCAACAAGAATGACACCACATCAGACCTCATCAAGTACCACAATCATATTTTTATACTGTTTTCAAACGCTCAACTTGGATCTGGTCTTAATCACGTAACGTAAAAACCCGGGTTCATTAGTTTTACCGCTAACGAGTTGGATGCCCTTAAAAAGATGTCGCATCAATGCTTTGATTCGATAAACTCCTGACCTCGCCTCTTATACGCCACCTAAATGACGTAGTGTTTTATTTCAAAATACGCTACACGATTATCTGATCAAACTGTTTACAGTGAATGATTCAGCAAGCGAGTCAATTGTTTTTGACGGATGGTTATATATTCCGATAATGTTCCAAGCTACATTAAATAGAACAATTGATGTAACAAGGAAAGTTGTCAAATCATTTGAAAGCAGCTTATACGTGTAACTGGATAAGAGCACACTGCTGGGAGATATCTGTGAGATGTAAAGTGTTATCTATTATACATTTTAATAAGTATTGTTAATGTATTTGATATAGAATATAGAAATTAATAAGAATTGTATGCATTTCAACTTCATTAAGATCGATTTAGCCGTTAATTAGAATGGAATTAAACTATTATTCCAATACAGGAAAAATAAATAAATATATGTTTTGAGAAATCAGTAAAGGAGGGAATTTATTTTCAATTTGACTCTTTTCATATTTACTATTTACAGCTAAGTTTGTTGTTCTTTGTCTATTTTATGAAAATTGGTTAGTTTTTATAACCTTAAAGTATAGATAATATATGTAAAATTAAAAAAAAAATATTTTAGTTATTTTTGTAGGCTAAATCAAACCGTATAATCAGTTAATTTTAAGTTACTAGTTCAAATTATGATTATTTATTCACCATAACCAATCAAAATTAAGGACATTTATCTTTCAACAGAGGAGTACCACTATTTTTATATAGCTTACATCTGACTTTCGGCCATATAAAATTATATATGTCATTGAGCAACGAATTTTATATGAGATGTATGTGCCATTTTAAACACTCCGACGTAAGTACACCTATTTTTTTGTCTTATAGTCTTTGGGTATTTTTTGTTAAATTACATTAATGCTTTATTAAGCGTGTAAATTTGTTTTATTAATTTTAACATGTTGGCAATTTTTAATTGCGCAGACTAAAATCCCCTTTTAGCTGATTGATACTGTAAATTGTTTTGTTAATTTGAATAGTTAGAGTCATTTTTATGCCATCAATGGTTTATCGACAATAAGTTATCTTAACCTTTCTTTCCTGGGAACCTGGGATGTTTACTCGATCACACCCATTTTCGAAAGTCCACATGAATCAGCGGTGAGAGACGAATGATTTTTAGACGCAATATCTATATATATATTTATATATTATCTCTGAGACCGTGGCCGGATGGGGACTCGAAATCACGAACCCTGTTTTGACAGTAACACACTTCCGACTGAGCAAACAAGGCCCGGCGATTATATAAATTGAACACAATTCTTATTAGTTTATCAAATAAGTAATGGTGATAAGGCAGTATTTACCTTTTTTTTCTATTTCATTGGATACGTTCAGTGTATGGTCACACTCCAGTAACTACTGCCAATTCATGTTACTCCGTTCATGAGCTGAGAATTCGATACTGGTCAGTCTGGTACAAACGAACCACAGGACGTGTCCAAGAAAATAAAATATAAGACTCAGTTTTATTGAAAAATGGAAATAAGTAACTCTGTCAGATAATTATACGATATTATAAGATAATTACGATCGGTCGACCTCGTATACCAACTGTTTAGCAACTGTGCGGATATTATGTCATATTTTTAGGTACGAGCCATATAACAATGTATGACAATGAGATTGTGAGTGATAGACAAGTGTTAAAGTGTGTTGTTTTTTTCAAATTTCCCCTTAGAAAGTTTAAACACAATACCATCAGCTAAATTGACTTATGATGGAAGAATTGCATGTTTTTCATCATCATCTTGAAGCATCATTACTAGAAATAGTTTTGTGTTTAAGAGTCCAACTATTTACTATGTCAAAACAATCGAGCACTCGAATGCAGTTGTTTAATATTTTTCCTATCCAATAATACACTGTGTGATGATAAAGCAAAAAGTGAGAACCTGTTTCAAAATTAATGTTTAGTAAATTAGCGCTAATCAATTCACTACCTTAATAACTTATTCCAACCAACGCCTGTAATATCATTTTGCTCTACTGCTGAACAATTAACGCGAAGGAAAGTAATAGAATTACAATCAATGTTTTTGCTGTTTTAAAGTTTAGATCTTAACCAGATACGGAATACGAAACACTTAGATGAAACCGTGAACACAACGAAGGAAAGAGACGAAGTCGAAACCATAATAATGCAAAAACGTTGCATTAAAACACTTAAACACCAAAAATAGTTTGACATGCCATAACGGTTGAAATACTGCTTTGTACTTAAACTGAAGAAAACGATTGCATGCGTAGTAATTAATACTTCTGGAAAATAACACTTCGAAGTGAATGTTTAAGAGAGATAAATATGTTAAATAAGGCAACAATTAGACTCATAAAGATGGTTTCCTATTACCCTTTCTACAAGGAAAATGTCACTTATTTCGTTATAAATACGAGAAATTGTTTTAAACACATACCATGATTGCTTTCAATGCAAATTTTACGCAATTGAAGTTAGTTATGAATTTTTTTTTAACAGTGTGTTATATTTAACATTATTGGCGGTGCTAAAATGACGAAAGTAATTAACTACCGAAGAATGGCGTGTGCCGATATAATTTGAAGGTTCTGATTGGCTGAACATTTTATAAACACTTACAATAGCGCGAACTTAGTTCATTACCTTAGCGACAAGAGTGAAGTGCTAATCAAAGGGTTGGTTGAAATTTAGCCAGAATAAACATGAATAATTTTCATTTCATGGCATTTGTCATACATATGTATTCTAATAACATTTCTCTTAAATTATTTCGTGTTTTAGGGATAAAAATTAAATATTACTAAATAATGTTGATCCTATTTCTAAAAAGGTTAATTGAAATAAAATGTCTTCAATATTTGAGATATGACTTCTACCAGGTCTACCAGCAAGGAATAATTCGATACCTGTAAATAAGATTTTTTTCTTATATTTTCAGAAAGCAGAAAGGTGGGAACAATATATTGCAGGAAAATGGATGCATTAATTGTGATAGTGTCTGTCATGATGACAGAACATTTTTTAAGTGTTTACGCATTTGGAATTTTGCGGACTAAATCTTTAATATTACCTAATAAGCCAGAGAGATGGATAGGTGAATATCCACAAAACTCTAATTTCTATTCTGCTGAGAAATCAAAATGGAGACATTTACCAGATCGGTCCGAAATGATACATGCAAACAAGCGGTTTTTTGAATTTCATCCAGTTGCATTTAATAAGAATAAGGCGCACCATCAGACGAACGAAGGCAACACAAAACGTCTTTTTCAATATTCGCCTTTAGTAACTGCATTTGTGAACCTCCGAAATAAGAAGTTTCCTGCTACATCATCTCAAAAATTCAAATCATTCTTTGTTGGAAAGAGTACCACGCCTGCAAACGTCAAACCTTTTGTTGATCATTTTTCTGGAGTTAAAGCTTGGGCATTACCTTTTTATAACCTCAAGCACAAGGGCCTTGGTGATAAAAACCAAGATAGTGATACCATACCTGATGACGAAGCGAATAACAATAATTTACTTGTAACAGATGAAAATGACGTTAATTCAATGTTTAAGGAATATATTGAGACAACAACAGTTCCATCAATACACACGAATTTACTTTCACAGTCTGTTAATCAGAGAAAAAAAGGACTCGAAGTATTAGAGGCGTTTCTAAAAAGCGATGTTTTGAAACTAAATGAAAGATCTAAATGGAATGAAAGGGACACCACAAAACCTACATTGTCATCACTATATTACGATAATGGTGACACATATCTCAATGATGCAACAACTATGAGCACTTTAGAAAAGAAACTACTTGACAAATTAATTAATTCTGAAGATGAACACGCGGTATATAATGTTGGTCATAACGAAAATTTTGGAAGCTTTGGATATGATTCTGATTCTCACAGAAGCTCACCTGATAAAGAATTGTCTTCGGTAGATTGGACAGGGGAGCCTAATCAAAAAGCAAGCACAACAAACATAACTGCATATGTGCGTGATTCTGACGAGGACAAATCTTTCGAGCAGATGAACTTTGACATGAACGATGCTCCAATGTCTTTCGGATTTGGATCGTTTGTTGATAATATGGCTGAAACAGAAAATAATCATGAATCATTTGGTTCATTTGGTAAAGATTCGGATTCTAAACCAAATTTTGGATTGGACATTCCTGTTGAAAAAGACGATAATGGATTTCAAGATATTGGTGCTTTTAGCATAGATGATGTAAGTATAAAATTGGTTGTAAGATATGACCATAAGTATTTGGAAAGTTTCATCTGGTCGGGTCACGTGCTTATGTGCCATCCATGAGAGTGACGTAAACGAAAGCTGTTCTTATCTCGAAGCGCTATTATCACACTATAAAACATTTTTTAATCCCATGTTTAATTGTTATATTGCTACGCTACCTTAGGATCTCCAAAAAGTATTATCGATTTGAAAGCAAGGTTTTTCAACATCCAGATTATGTCAAGGGTCCATTTTTATTCAAATCTAAGCATTATTTATGCTATACTGGTATTAATACTCGTAAACTAGGATTACGCTCAATGAATTACATTTTCATACACCGTTAGAAGCGAAAACGTATCGAGCATCTTAGAAGTGTAAACGTACACCTTCAAGTTTCTTTTGGAACTGTACAAGTTTCAGTATGACAATTTGGAAGACTATTTATATGATAAAGATTCACAACAAAAATGTCACTGAATACGTAAAGCATATGCAACATAAACATGAAACATATACTTTGAGTTGGTGTTGCTAAAATAAGCTTATTTGACTTAAACCCCCGCAAAAACCGATATAAATTGGCAGTTTCAAGAATAATATTGTAGGGTACTGAAGGAGTCCCAACTAATATTTATCCATTACACGTTCAATAATATTTTTATTGTATACTTTCATATTGTTTATAAGTGATAGCAATCATTTAATGCTTATTTTCCTATAGATTGTTCACATGACTATTTGTTTGGTTATACTCTATTTCCTAAGTATAACGTCAACGTTAAAACCCATTGGTTCGAAATATAGAATGTAACCAAATTTATATTTTTATTTATTTTACATGATAAGATGGCGAAAGTAGTTCTTACCTCCGTTGCGCGTGTAAAGGTTCCCGCCAATATCAATGCGTGTAATATCAAAATACTGCGCGCTCTTTCTCTATTGAAAATTATAGGGGGCAATATGATGTATACAATACTACTATTACTATATCTATAACAAACATTTATTCAGTAATAACATATAACATCAATGTGTATGGCTTATTAAACATATTAAAGGAACACAGAAGATTTCCCCTCCATTGGTAAAACATTTCCTCTGAGAATAATTAAGTTCACACATAATTAATTTGATTCGACCAGTTTAGATTTATTACAAAGACACACGTATAATCACATAATATCGAAAACATTGCAGATTCCCTGTAGTATTAAGGAATTTAACCGATATTAACCGATTAACGATATAAACCGATATTAACAGTATTAACCGTTGTTTTGAATACAGAATTTATGATTTACCACAAACAAGTCAGTTGTCGTCATTAATTATACAGGTCCACAAATAAGGTTAAAATTCAATCTTTGCTAACACATAATCTATAAAGTCAATAAGTGTCACAAGGTCTTACGAATGAACTACATACTTTTTTGCACGAAAAAGATGTGACACCCAATTGATTTACTTTAGCTCAGTTGCTCGTATCCTGTGTCTCGTGTCTGGCTGGGGATCGAACCCGTAACATCTGGTGTGAGCCACCAAAACTCTATCCGCTACACTACCATTCTGCAAGATTTAAAAGCAGTTTTTTATAACATATTAAATATCTAAAATAGGGATGAACTCAATAAAATCATGAACATGTATGAATGATTAATGGTCTATTATCAATTTAAAGCAATACATGATAAGAGTTTTATTGTATTTTTCATTATTTCATTGAATGTTTGCACAGTCAACACTGTACCAATTTGTTAAATCACTGTCCGTTGTCAAATAACGGATAAATAGTATAGTGGACATGATCGATTTAATGGTATTCTCTTGTTTTCACTTTGTTCAGACCACACTAATGCATTTATCGGTGAACATATTAATGGCTTTAAAGTCCACTAATTTTCATCATTTTAATATAAGATTTTAACGTGATGCTTGCTGCATCCAATGTGTATTAATGTGTCTAGTTATGCTACAAGGGGTTTTACATTTTTGTCTTAAATGGAGGTTAATATCGCATGGAGGTTAATATCGCTGCCCAAAATGTAGCTTTATATGGCAGCAGTCAGGCGCGGTAGAGCAGGCCTTTCGCTGTTAAATGATAAATGTGTCTAAATCCAGACACATCTTTTACTAAAGACACGAAGACGGAAATATGTGTTGTTAAATGTCATTATATTTATACAAAGTTATTTTTCCGAGGTCGCTCCGAGGCCTTGTACGCTGACATGAGTCTGAAGATTGCGCTTAATCTAAAAGTACAGACATTGTAACACTGTTAAGCAAAATAATTTTATATTGAAGTAGATTACTGGGTCCACCCAGACATATTTCGATCTTGATGCAAGCACTTTTTACACAATTGATGTTAAATAAATACATGTTTAAATGCATACTTAGCATTGTCAAAACAATTTACTGTATACCTTATTAGGGGTTATTAAGTGTTGGACATCTCCATGTATGACCCAATGTTTTGCAACTAAGTTTGTATATTTTATGGGTGTGTGTTTTGTATTTATTTCGATTATTTATTAGTCTGTTTATTGATTATGTTAATGATGTTTTTTTACCCTTTAAATGTTTCATCTCAAGTTGGTCATACCTTTTGTATTGTTTTTATTATTTAACTGAAATACTTTTTTAATTCATCGATGTGTCTGTTTTTGTCTCTAGGGGTAATTATCTTTTTTCTTTTAGTGGTGGGTAAAAGATATGACGTATGTGCTTGCATTTTGGAATGCACTCTAAATAACATTCACATTATTAGACTGAAAAAAACGAACCCAGCTCTCTCGCTTGGGTCCGTTACATGCCAATGCTATTTTATCACGCTGATTGGTCAGTTACTTCAGGGAAAGCTGAATTATGTCACAGTTTAGTAATAGTCATTGCGCTATGAATTGTGGGACATACACAATCTGCTCTGCTTGTTTATTGGTGTTGAACAGACCTGATTTGGAAGCATTCAGAGACTGAGATAGACCAATATTATTCTATAATCATGGAATGTCATTTTACTACGCCTTGCATTATGAGTAAGAGTTTACGGTTACTAATTGAATTTAAATCCTAGTCAAGTGTATGATATGCAAAGAATTTAAAAAAACAACAAAAGAACACAAAAAGATAGACAGAAAATAAATGAAGCTTTAGAAAAAACCAACATCATATTATATTACATATTTCAATGATATTTACTTCTTAGTGATTCACTGTCTGGCTATTGCGGGATCAATTGTTGGAGGACATTGTATATTACTTTTGCTTCCCTTTGTGAATCAGAACTGCATTTTTTAACAAAAAGGCACGGGTTCAAATGACTAATGAGTCATAAACTTTTAAGTCTAAAAATAAAACTCAAACTCAAAACCTGAATTATTTTAATTTGCATTAAAAACAATTAACTTTTTTTTCTGAAAATAACACTGTCAGAAAATATCTAAAATATGTTTTAACTAAACTTTTGCTATTAAAAAGTATTCAAAAATCGGCAATTTTGAAGTTGAGTCTGGGATTTTACTCTCAAAATATTTATGAATATTGGCCCAGTAAAGGTTATAAAGTTTACATTATATTATTGAGATTAATTGAAGTACATATGGCCCAAAAATATGCGAATAAAAACAAACGTAAATAGCTAGATGCAAACAAGAAGTATATTTTACACCAAAAGAAGTTTGGATTTTTAAATTTCAATATTATACAAAATAAAATAAAGAAGCACAATCACAAATATTTAAATAACATGAATACAGGAACTATTCCAAGATTTGAAATACACAATATAATTGAACATTTAATGAAATAATTAATAAAAGAATCAGATATTCTTTATATGATTCGCACTGTTTTTCCAACTTCAGCATAATGCAATGACATCCGTGGAATCCCATCTTCAATAAATATTCCCATAAAAAAAGAAGCATAAACATTGGCGTGTCTTGCAAATAAGGAAATATGTCATTTTTTATGAAAAATAATTTCCGAGTACGACACCCACATTTTTACACAATTTCCGTTAGTAATAGTTCTTTCCTGAAATGCAGCTGTTTTTCTATTATTTATGTCGGGGTTGAATGAAGGTTAGCTCACTTTCAATGCTTTAACATCAAAGCTTGGGGGAGCAAACAGAAATATAATATAATTTTTATTGATTCAAACGTTCGGTCCGATGAAATAGTAAATAACTTCAGTAGTTTAAACTTTATAAAATTTACTTAGATTATGAAAAAGGTTCAAAGAACTGAAACTTAAAAAAAACGCGATCCAATTCTTATTTTTATAGCGACATAAGAGGCAATTTAATTATTTACCGAAAGTAAACATGTAATGATATTGTATTAAATACTTTTCGATTGTGGCTTTTTCTGGAATGCGGTTAACAACTATGTTTATAGAGCTAATACAAACTGTATTTTTGGTTTATATGGGCCTCATTGTTTGCACTAATGGTACTTTTTAACCCTTTACTCCATAGATACGCGTTTCCCCGCACCAATCACAGAAGGCCTTTGAAAATAGTGCAGGAAGAGTTCAGATTGCTCGTAACGAGCAATTGGAACACTTCCTGCACTGTTTTCCAATCTGTCAGTTAATATAAACATAATTCACCCATTGCTGATACATGGTAAATTAATGCTTTCAATATTAGAGATGTCCAAAGGCGTCTATATGAAGTAAAGGGTTAAGTGTCGGTGCAATTTTTCCTTTCTATGGCATTTATTTACAATATGACAAAACACTTTTAACCTGTCTAGCGAAGTGCCACTTTACTGACTGTAGGTCAATATTATGCTTTTCTCACTTTGCACTTCATTTTTTCATTGGTGCTATTGTAAAATTAATGCTCAGTGTTGCACTTTGAATGTGTATCATGGTCACGATTAGTCTGTTCGTCAAGTTTAGATTTGTTTTAAAGTAAATTTCATTTAAACTCAATAGTAAAAGAACATTCGAGAAAAAATCTTTTTTAAACGGCTTGTCCTTTATATAAGTACATATACTTAACATATTTTGAATTTTGAATATGTAAAGTCGCCATAAATACTCCACAAATATGTATCTTGTTTCTTACTAAATAAGTCATTATGTCTTTGGCAAAAAATGCATATTATTTATTATAAACTTATCTGTAACGTTTGTGGAAGGATGGCCCACCATCGACTCCCACATACCGATGACGGGGTGAATAAATAAATCACCATTAACTTGGTAGTCGAAATTTAAAAAATATATATATATAAAAATGAATAGATAAATAAAATCGCCATCAGGAAACATTTAAAGTTGGAAATCAGTACCTATAAGACTGCAATTGAGATAAGTAATTGTAAGTACTCCGCAATAAATATTCAGTTATCGCACTGCAATGTTCAGCACTTAAAGTTTGAATGGGGCGGCAGTGCAGTGGAGATATTGTTTACCGCTCACGCCAGAAGTTTTAGGTTCGATTCCCAGCTGCCCGACCCGATGTAATTCCTTCTCTAAAACAACACTCATAATTGGTTCTACTCAGGAAGCGGACTCGAAAGTGGTTCACATATTAAGCTTTAAGCTTTCATCGAAATTAAGCTAAAATAAATAAGTATAACCTCAACCTGGTTTAGATCAAACAATGATTACAAGACGGAAACATGGACATACCAAAGGAGCAAATATATTAACAAATATTTTAACTTCTATTGTCTTTTAATTCAAATTTTAGTAATATTTAAGCTTGAATATGAACTTTTGTAATGATTCGTTTTTTTCTCTATTTTAGAGTGATTGCAACGGTGTAGACAACAAGCCGTGTTTCCATGATTCCGAATGCTCGTGTTACGGTTTTTACTTTTGTGTAGAAGGTGCATGTACCAGCGTGATGACAATGGATATAGGTACTACACTGCGAAATTAAATATTGAAAAACAATAATCTCAATAGTTTATGTAAATGTAGCAGATCATAGTTCATTCATTGTGAAAATATATGCATCAAGTACTAATAACGGCTATACTTGCCAGACTATTAAGAATTTCTACAGTTTATATAGATACACATTCACTCTTGATTGAGAATTTCTAATTAAATTACCTGATGCAAAAAATTATACTGAGAAGGAAAAACTGCTGATTGAATTTTTGTGAACGCGCGTGTATGTACACAAAATCTCGTTTGAAATTATTTTAATCTCAGAAATTTCAAATCATGAATATTACTTTGCGCAATGCTATTCTCTAAACACGAGACCATTGACAGGACATTTTATTTAAAATTGTTGAAGAACTTAATATTACTAAATGTGTATACTGCAACTAAAGAAACAACAAAATGACTTAAGAATTTCACTTCAAACTGCAGTGATTTTACTTTCAAGATCGTTTAGCATGATCAAAACATTATAAATCATCTAACGTTTAATAGCACTTACATTTTATGTATACAAAATCAGTTTTAAATGATTCATTCTTCGCCTGTTATTTAAGCAACATTATGCAAGTTTTCTATCCTTGTATATTTTTAAGGCATTTTCTCATGTCCCTTTAAAAAGATAGCAAATGTACCACTGGAATCTTAAAATTCCACTTACAAGAACACTTTAAAGCTTCAGAGCTGTAATATGGATTAAATTACTCATCTTTGTATCCATTTATTGTAATAAGGTAATAAGACTCAATCATGCTATTATTGAGTATGCAATAAAATCAGAATATGGGTCGCAAGTACAATTATACTGTCATTGCCAGCTGTGTCTATATTAGAGAGTAACTTAATATTTGTTAACACCTATATATAAAATGACTTCACAAAACACCATACACATCTCCAGTTCGCATTTGTATTTTTTAAAAATGGTAATTATTCTTAAAATAGTTTACGTTTGATCGATTTGTAGTATATCGTAAAGATTATGTAGTTAATACAAGAGCGAAACTTGACCTGACGCGAGAGTGACTATCGCTCCACCCACTAGCCACGTGACATTTCTTGTCCAAATATATGCACTGTAATCCAATGAAGTATTTACTTAGAGACCATTCGCTTGTCTAAGGTTAATGGCGGTTCTGGAAACAATATCGATCGCTGATTAGATTTTCTTGCATGCCGGACAAGGATGTCTGCGTATTTTTACCGGGTACGGGATTTTCATCCTACACTCCCCCCTTCAATGTGTTTGGTATGCAAGAAAATAATCTTACATGTTTTTAAAGGTTCAGATAGAAAAGTCCGTCTCATGGCAGAGCCTCTTTCCCTCCAAAAATAGTTATCCCTCGGGACGGAATTTTCTATCCAAACCTCCAACCCATGTAAGATTCTTATATCCTACATTCCCTCCACGCGTTCATCTTACCCTGCTGTGACGTTGGAACAATTTATGGCGTGACGTATTAAAACATACGACGTAATATATTTAATTTGACGTCTTAAAAGCCATCATGGCAAATTTTAAAAATAATTTAAATTAATTTAGCTATAGTTCCCATAGTGTCAAAAACATATCTACATCTTTTAGATCAATTAACAAAAATATAAACAGCAAATACAAAACTACTCCAGTAAGATACAACCATATTTAGCACCCGTTTCAAGAGTGTTTTTCACAATAAAATATACATGCAATCTTATATGAACGATTAAAGGTATGTAAATATATACAGACCTGTGATAAAATACTACTTATATGATTAAACTGTCATAAAAAAAAAGTTCATATAAAAGTAATACGAATTATTAAATACATTTAATTAGAACCTTGTAAAATTTGTGGTTAAATTCTACGTATCTGATTAAAATACACATCAGTTACGATACACATATTTAAAAGCAAAATACTTGACCAGTTTAAATAGTTTAGTTAAAAAAATGAGTTTTAACAAGTTTTTAAATGCAGTCAGTGTACCTGGTGTCATCACATGTTTTCTTCTATTGCAGAATATGACAGCGAGGCACCGTCAACTGGATTCTGGCATGACACTCCCGTCGATACACATTGAATTAGACGAGTATTTCAACCCTTAAAGAAACTCATTGTAAACTCATCTCGCATTCAAAATCGATAGGTTTATTACAAAAAATAATATACGTTGATTTGTGACTTCTTTGCTGATTTTTAAATTGAAGTGAGAGTGGCTTTAGACTGGTCTTAATGAACTATACTTTGAGTTCGGGTAATACATCATATGTCAGAAGTGTATGATTTATTTTTAAAGAAAATATGTATACTATGTCAAGCTGTTTTGGTTGTTAACAGCATAAACGAATATATCTACCGTCGTGTTTACGTAAAAGAAACGTATGAAACAATATGATAACATGTAATCAGAGTTCTAAGTATGTTGTTACAAGTTGCGTATGATTTCGATTTTTTTGCATAAATTAAAATGTTTTCTTTGTTTTGCTTATTGTATTGCTAGTTTTCCACAACTGTATTAAATTATACCATCTATATATATATCAATGAGATCTAATGTGAAAGTTGATGTATCGCAAAATGCAGAAAAATTGCTTTTGTATCATTATAAAAATGTTATTTATCTATCAAATTCTGTCTCAAGTATTTCTCAAATGATGTTTTATCATAAAAATATTGATATTTCGCGACTAATTACGCCCAAATGCTTATATGTTATCATAAAAAGGTAACCCCACCTATTTCTATCTCAAGACTCTTCCAACTGATGTTTTATCATAAAATATATCATTTCTTCAACCAGTTATTCTTACATACTTTTCTTTGCAAATAAATGTTATTTCTTCAACCAGTCATGCTTAAAAAAATTCCAAGTAGTATTTTATTTTACGAATGCCGAAAAACTTTCTCTAAAATATTAAAAAACTATTAATCTATCATAAAAATGATATTTGTTCAAATTATTATGTCTAATAAGTAAGTTTTAAAAAACAAATGTTCTTTCTTAAAGGGAATTTATCAGGATTTTTCAAACTTTTAAAATTGGCTAAAAACATATTTGTCCAATATACCATGCCTATATATACTCTCTGACCCCATACTGTCAAAAAGATATATATTTAAACATGCAAAAAATAATATATATTAAAAAGGGATATCATAACTTGGGCTGCGCGCCTAGGTTAGACTAAAATAGATTTCCCGCTTAAAAGTGCAACATATTTTGTGACGTATAAAATGATTCACGTGATTTCATTTTGATTTCAATTTGATCCGTGCGGATCCAGGATTTCAGTTTAGAGGGACGCAATACAAAATCAGATTGGGAACACGCGATTTTCAGTAAAAATATAGTGGATTTTCATAAAATATAAGAGTTTATGTGGGAGGGGCGTTCGCTGTTTTTTTAAAGGGTATATCCGCCTTTGATACAGGCGTACACGTACTTTTAAAGAGTTTCATCTATAGAGTCCAAATGACGTCAAGCAGTATTAAACGCTGTCTATTTTAAGAATGGGGATTTCGTTTCAAGTTTTCCATCCCAATTTAGATATCGAATTTATCACGTTTTGGTGGATTATACATACCGAAACATTCGGATTTTTTATCACTGATAATGACATGCTTTTTATTCATTTTAATAATAATTTTATTTCTTAAGACTTTTATAGTGTTTTATTCCTGATATACCCACTTTAAATATTATTTCTGTAACCAACTCTGTCTTCATCTTTTGTTTCAAAGGATGTTTTATGATTTAAATGTTATTTAATCAAAATGTCATGTCTACAGTATCCTCCAAAATATGTTTTATCAACAACAAAAAAATATATATATATATCCGACCAATTATGTTTAATTAAGTTGTTTTATTTCCTATTTAATTGGCATCAGCGTCAAAGGAAGACAGTATCGACAACCAATATTAAATAGTAAATTATACAAACACAGTTATTATGGAAAACGATACTCATTATGAGATTTTTGCTGAATATTTAGTAGAGTATAGGTGAAATTGACAACTAGGGTTG
The DNA here is from genome assembly GCA_029582155.1 of Panopea generosa. NCBI lineage: Eukaryota > Metazoa > Mollusca > Bivalvia > Adapedonta > Hiatellidae > Panopea > Panopea generosa. The sequence continues at coordinate 18,708,852 of CM055903.1, forward strand.
TATTCATCAACTATTCTTGAGAATATTCTTAGACTTTACCTTAAACTTATGTAAACTATATAGCATGAAAATAATCAAGCTTTTCTCTTTTTTTTTGAATGAAACTATTTACAGGTGAATTTATCCATACTGTTCTTTATATTTTTAAGTCTTTATTGATCAGGTAAATAAACAAAGTTTTAATGTATTATGCAACAATTTCGTATCAAAACGATTAGAAAATTCACAAAGTTTCAATTAGAAATTAGGTTATTTACGTTACACTTGTTTTCTTTCAATTATAATACATTAGCATATATAGTCTCTGAGTTGTATTCACTAACTAATCTTGAGAGTGTTCGTAGACTCGAGCTTGAAAATCCAAATTTCAACCTTAGACAATTCTAATTTACCATGACATAGAATAATTGTGAGAGTTATATGACTATGATATAAGGTGTTCTTACATGCTTGCAATTTTTGGCCTCATAAAATGGTTTCTAAGTGTGTTTTTCAAAATTCATTCTTGAGTTCAAGCCTAAAAATATTCTTAAGAATGGTTGGTGAATACCACCCCTAATGTTTCAAAGATTATTTGAACATATTCTGTTTCATTCTTCAAATATAAATTTAATCAAGTGTTCTTACAAACATATGTAATTGATAAAGCATCAAAATAATTGAACTTTTCTTTACTTAAATGAAACTGTTTCGAGGTGAATTTATTCAAAATGCTATGTATATTTTTTAGTCGTTATTGATTGGATCAATAAATAAAAGCGTTTCTGCTATTTTGGTATCAAGACGATTGGAAAATTCTTTTTTATACAATCCATTATAAACGTTTTAGTTAGAAAGTTTATCATTTACATTTAGGTTAGGCAATCATTATTTACATTTAGGTTAGGCAATCGTTTATTTACATTTAGGCTAGAAGATCAGTTATTTACATTTAGGTTAGTCAATCGAATATTTACATTTAGGTTAGACGATCGATTATTTACATGTAGGTTAGGCAATCGAATATTGACATTTAGGTTAGGCAATCGATTATTTACATGTAGGTTTGTTATTCGATTATTTACATGTATGTTAGGCAATCGATTATTTACATGTAGGTAAGTCATTCGACTATATACATGTATGTTAGGCAATCGATTATTTACATGTAGGTTAGTCATTTGGCTATATACATGTATGTTAGGCAATCGATTATTTACATGTAGGTTAGTCATTCGACTATATACATGTATGTTAGGCAATCGATTATTAACATGTAGATTAGTCATTCGACTATATTCGTTACACACATTTTCTTTCAACTATAATACGCATTAAAGAGACTTGAATATGTAAGACACTGCCCTCGACGATAGAAGCTATTTCATGATATGTTTGTTTGTGTACTGATAACTTTTTTTAAATTACATTTTGATACAGTTCCTTTACAATAGATTATTTAATTGATGTATTATATGCCGTTAAAACTATTTGCGTTTGTGTACGTATTCTCAGCGATTTATATCTGTGACCCTCATGAAATATCAATTTAATACACATTATATATGTACGTGATATACTGGTTCTACTATATTGTTACATCGTATCACTTCGTTACACTGTTACCAGATGAGTAATAACGTTGCAACACGTTATTGTAGAAGAATCGAATTGTACTGTGGTAACGTTGTGATAATGTCAATTTATTATCGTTTCTCATTGATATGCTATAACTATTGTTACACTGTGTTATATGTTATTGCGTCGTAAATTGTATCATGTGGTTACACTGTATTACAGTTATAGTCACATTGTTTCACTTTACGTCAGTGTGTACCTCTGTTACAATTTATTACGTTTTATATAGTACCATATGTTTAAACGTATCACGTTGTCACATTGTTTCAAATCGCTACATTCTGTCCTAATGTTACAATATTTTGCGTTGTTTATTGTTTCATATAGATATACTGTACCTCAGTGATATAGTTTATCGCGTTGTTACATTGTTTCATGTCGTTATATCGTATCGAGTTGGTTACAAAATATCACACTGTTACACAGTCTCGTGTTGTTACACATATATGTATTACAACGTTGCGTGCTAAATTGATCGCAGCGTATATACTGGTGATATAATAATTAGTTGAATTACTTTAACTTTTTACTTTGTTTTTAATTTAAATTGAACGTTTCTCTTAAGGAATCGGGTATGAAACATAAAAATGTATTTAAAATTATATTAGTTTTAGATTTTTTCTCTTTGCAACAAGGACTTATATTGAATCCCTTGTACGTAATAAAGGTTTTGCTGTTCAGTCAGTAAGGGTTTGATTTGTCTTATGACTTTGTTTCTTACAATATGAACAGATGAGATTGATTGACAGATTAAAACCACATGTAATAAATTTTAAATTATAATAAGTATGTTATGCAATGTGAATGGTTGACATTAAATGTTTAAGAATATAAATTGTGAATGTTGTTGTGTGTTAATGATACAGACGTATCACAATCTCCTATATCCTTCGCTCAAAGAAGCACACTTAGAAGTTTAATAGAAACAACGTTTACAATAATTTATAGATGGAAGTGAAAAATCCACACGTATCCAAATGTTCTAAATTATATGCTTAAAGAAGGATAATTGTAGTAACACTTTAATTTACTGACTGCAGTATGTGAATAATGGCCATTAACCAATTTAATAACTTGATACACTTAGTAGTTTAATAAATACAACTTTTGAATCATTTATGGAAAGAAGACAAAACCATAACTTCCACGTCGTACGTGCGAAAGCATTCGTCTATGTTAACGCCATTTTCAACACATTTTAGTTTTTATATGGCATATCCATTTTTTTTATGAAGTTAAATCTCAAAATGAATCTGAGTAGAATCACAAGTAACAGTCAAATTTCTTACATAAACTCGAACCTACAGACTTAGCAGTAAGTGATCTTGTGATGGCGCCTTAGACCACTCCGCCAAGGGAATCCTTCACATATTGGTATTGTTGAAAGGGTCAGTTGAAATGTTGCTGGAGCTGGTGTGACATTAGCGTTTCAGGTGAACATACTGAATGGTATAAAATACGCGGTCTTCCATGGCTAAGTCTGACTATCAATCCAGGGGTCGTGAGTTCGAATCCCCGCCCGGCAACAGTCTCCGTGATGATTGATATACGACATTGTGTCTTATTATCATTCGTCTCTCACCACTGATTCAAGTGGGAAAGTTATCCGTTACTTGTGGAGATTGGGTGTGCTCGAGTACTGGTTAATCCCAGGAAACAGTGGTTAGGTTAACTGATTGTCTGTTAGCCCTCGATGGCATAAAAATGACGCTCAATATTTAATCAATCAATTCAATCCATGGCTAAGTGATCTAAAGCGCTGTCATATTTAACAACCACTTATTTCTCACCACTGAGGTACTGGGTACGAGCCCAGCTACGTCCAAAAACGTTATGTGAGAAAGATTGTCAGTTACTTACTGAAGGTCGTTGGTTCCACACAGATTCATTCTGAAGACTGCCTCTTTCATTGAAATTGGATACAACATATTTAACATGCCATGTGTTGGTAATGAAGTTTAATTCCATTTCAAATACAATGTGTCCAGTTATTGGAATTTTACGCATGCAAAATGATTAATACAAATAACGTTATCGCATTTCAGGAATTTTAGTTGAGAAATATTTGAGATGTTGAGATGTTTAGTGAAACTGGGACCAGAATTTCATTTATTATACAATATTAGAAACGGTGGAAAAGTAAACAAAACATGAAAAGAGATCAATTAAAGCAGTTTTATAGGTTATGAAGAAACAAAAGCATTGCTTGCCTCCCACGGTGGTAACACGTTGTGTGATGTTCTGTTATCTAATATTATAGACTGTGACAAGACTGTCAGAAAATTGTTTAACATGGGGCAACATGTATAGAACAAAATCATTACAACAGCATGCCCATGATCTATATACAGAATAATCATAAGAATGGATAAACTGAAACGACGGGTGAAATTCAGAGCCATATATTCAACTATTGTGAGTATGTTGGCATTTTTAGAATTTGTATATGTATATATGTTAAAGTATATCAGTAATGACTTTGTCAATTATACATTACACTGAGGGACTTTAAAAACGCAATGGTCCGACTTTGTAATACAAACAAGTATATTGCTTATCAATTTAAATAAAATTCAACAATAATAAATATCAACATAAACCTAACACTTTGTGTTAGTTTTTTTAGAAAATACTAACAATTTTATGAGAATTCACGTTTCAAAAGCAACACCACAAATCACCATCAACTTAGCAATAAGTTCCGATTGTAAATACTGTTAACAGCAATGCAGGTAACACATACCCGCCTCATTGAAAGCACAATTTTTTTTAATTTTTTTTTTATACATTGTTGGGAAATGCTGTTCCTCTCCTGAAACAAGGCATGGTGCAGCTCCGTAACGTTTCTCGGTGATGACTGACGAGCGATGATGCATCTTCCACATCCATCTCAGACATTCTCAATTAACAGTTTTGTGTTTTTAAAGTCCCTCAGTGTATAGCGAGAAACCTTTACTGAAATACTGTGGCATGCATATTTCAAAACAGTAAATATTGTTTGCAATAGGTTGCTATTACGACTCTGCAATCCATCCGGTGTTTCTTTATCCTTTCAGTATACAATACATTCTTAAAAAAGAAGTGACAACAGGTGTTTCCGCCGTGAAACGTTCAGTGGCAACACTGTCACAACACTGTCACATGTTTACAGACGCACATAACCTCGCTCTTCTCCCGTTATCACACAATAAAACAAGTGTAAATTAAATGTCATCCCACAATACCTTTCTCTTACAAATGCAGTATTTGTCAAGTTCACAATCTTGTGTTGTCTAACATAGATATAAAGTCTTCATTTTGAGACTTTTCGTTTTCCATCTCCCCATGTGCTTCTCCTCCATAAGCTGGTCTTCATGTCACAACAAGGAGAAACAACACACTTGAATATTTTGAAAAACAATTGGAACAATAAAATCATTCTGTAGCTATGAACGGACATACTTTTGCCTTATGAGACATACATGTTCACTCCTTGTTTCCTTAATCAAAGTCCTAATTCTCTAAATATCTCTACTCGCAGATTGAATTTCCGTATTTAGCTGGCAAAAAGTTAATGTTGGAAATACAAACTTAATTATAGTATTTGACCATATAACATCATCTGGTTAAATTCGCAGAGAATAAAAAGTGAAACTTCTCTAACCGTATTACCAACGCTACAATGTTGCCTGAAGGAGTAAATGAAAAAATTGCTAAATCAGATTTGACATTTAACGCTAAACTAATGTCAGATTTATGATCGATATAAATTTGGATATTACGAAAGCTATTGACAACATTTCTCTGGTCTAATTTACATTATTCTCAATGACATTACCGGAATATATATTATATTACCCTTCATTTATCTGTCTATTATTTAAAAAAGTGATTTTGCAGATTTTCAATTTTAAATTCAATCACCGTCTTTCCCCAAGTAACCGGCACATTTTCTCACATAAATTTTTGTTTAAGATCGAGTTGGACTCGGATCCAGGGCATCAGCGGTGAAAGATTAGTATTCATTAGACAACAATACATTTTACAACTTGTCCACGGAGTACCCGTTCTTATTTATTAAGCCTAATTCCGAAGATTGGTTCTGTAGATTTCGTTACAAAAGCACACCGCAACTGGTATACTATTAAGAAAGATAGAAACCACCATAGTTAGTAATGCAATAACATTTAACAATACTTGAAGGTGTTTTGGTTTTCTTAAGAAAATAAAATAATTATGTCTTTCCCACGTGTATATCATGACACGTTGCAGTAAAAGGATGACAGACTTTCAATGTTTTGATCAATGATGGCAACAAACATGGCTATTAACTTCAAGATGGAAAGGCTCCTGATTAAATATAATAATGATAATGCTGCCAATGTCTGCAGGCAACTGGGAAAAATATAATCATAAAGCAAATTTGTTGTGATATTTACGCGTATTTAAGCATATCTATACTATAGTTAATAAGACAGAAGTTGAAGTTTCGGTGGTCTAGTGATAATCATGCTTGTTCCAGGTTCAGAGGTCGGTGGTTCGACTCCTTGTTCGATACGGGTTTTTCAAATGCTTTCCCACGCTGCCTTATTCGGCAGTGTGCTGTGAAAGTACGCAGTCCTTCGAATGGAGATTTAAGGCATTCGCGGTCACGTATGCAGAGAGAGTAATATTCAGTGTACATGTAAAAGGTCTCACTGAACTTCTGTCTTGATAAGTTATCAAACCTATCCGTGAAAACCTTCTTCGGAAACGTGACTTGCTATGTCTCCAAAATAAATTTAAAACAATGGAAGACTTAATTGGATTTCAATTCAATAGATTTGTTTGGCATATTTAAAATATATACATTCATTCATAATTGTGTTGTCATGCATGTATATTGTAAATTGTGAATTGTATATGATGATGAGCTAAGTAAGTTCAAATCTAATAAACTTTTCTGTATTCTGTATTCTGTTATATACAATTCCAAACTATTGAAAAGATCTGACAAACTGCATTCTAGATATTAAACAAAGAAACGCTTAAGAAAATGACATAGTATTTGTTGTTTTATATCAAGGTGAATGTCATCATTTCCATCTGAAATATGCTCGATATCAACATGAACGAAGCAATTTGGCTAATCATCTGTAAACAGAAAAACACATTGAAATGCAAATATTTTATCGCTTCTCAATAATATTAACACTGTGCTAGAATATAATAAAACCGTTTCATTAATGTATCCGAATGTCAAGTGTCATTCATTGCAATATAATAATATTCAGATTTATGCTTTCAGTCGTTAATCTTCTACTGGTACAAGTGCTTTATGACCACTTTTAATTATTAAATATTTGTACACTGATGTCGGAGTGGTAGCGAGAAAGGGGGATAGAACGAATTCTGCTATAAATAGATTCCCTGGAAGCACAGACTGTAACTAAAATAAGAACGAAGCAGACGCGGGTCAACACCCCTCACACTCAAAAACTTTTAACGCAATGTTCTAAACTTAATAGACTGCGTTTGGTAAGCACTTTAAAAGTCTAAAACTTTCTACCGGGCAGACAGTTAGGTAGGAGTGACTAATGTACAACTGTTTTCTTTTTCTGTCTGTTATGGTACAGTGTTCTACTAAAATACACCATAACTTGGCTACTGAAATGAGTATGAACACAGAGCCATGTATATTTGTTTACAATTTAGAGCGCATGACCTCAAACTCTCCTCCATAGAATTGTAAAATATTTGAGCAGTTTTTCAGTGTGCATATAACACGCATTTTTAGGAACATATTGTTTTGCCAATTTAATATTTTAATAGCAGTAATATAGTAGAGTGCAAAATTATAACAAACAAAAAAAACAGTGGTTACTTAGAAATTTTTAAAAAGGGATTATGATTTGAATCATGTTTATAACTATATAAAACCTGCCTCGGAGCCATATTATGGCTTTTGTATTGAAATTAGAGCTTTAGTCTATGAATGGAAACATCTGAGTACAGCCAGGTCCTACACTGAGCAGAAAAAAAAACATTATGTAAAAAATAAGAACAGGATATATGGCATTAAAGAGACATAGTTACAACAAAAGCATAAACATAGTGTAATATAGAATGGTTATGTGTACAACACATGCATGTTATATAAGACGACACAATATGGGAAATCGCATTCAAACGTCGTATAGCAAAACCGACACTGGGGAGCTTAAACCCGCTAAGATATTTCTCACACGTCCTCACTCTTTACCCGTCGTAACATTAAGAGGTTTTCTTTATAGAATTTGTTCATTTATTTGTAAATTTAAAAGAAAGGTTATGCACGCAGTCGCCTATGTAAAATAATAGACTTGGAGGGTCAGTTTTATTTACACCGTAATTTTGTTGTGAAACGATGAGGAAAGAGCGAGGATGGATGCTCCAACTGTGAACGCTTCTTCTCCTGCTGGATATATAGTTTCTGATTCCAGCGATACAATATATATAGGTGATCAGTTGTAACGAACATGTGCATTATCTGCTTCTTTTTTGGTTTTTAATATATTTTTCTCGACACTGGTAATAACAATCATAACGACTGGAAGGATTGTGGCTCTACTCAGATTCATTCTGAGGTCTTTCTCAATCAATAAAAACTAGAGATGCCATATATTACCTTTCATGTGTAAAAAATAGCGTTAAACCTCATAACAATTCAAGTTCTCATAACAATTCACTTTAATTGTTATTTTACAAAACTCGCCTGTCAATGTTACTATGATGAAATCGACATATCAACGCGTTAATATAACGATGCTTGATACCTTGCCACGTTTAAAAATAGCTAATGCACGTGTGACACGAATACCCGCGAGATATATACAGTATCAATATTCCATTTAGAACCAGTAAAACAACTCGAGCAATTATCAAAGTATTAAAATAACACCTGCTTCGTCGATATTATTTGTGTGTTTTATATAACAATTAAGGAATTAGTTCTTCTATTTGTTGAACGTTCACGAAATGTTAATTACGCTGGATTCCAGAGGGATTTTGCTCGTTACATGTAAAATCATATCTCGTGAACGTTCAATAAATGAAGTTTACTGCTATTGTTAATGCTCCCGGTACATACTGATATGCCCCGTTTATCAACTATCTAATCTATGTACCGGAAAATAGATAAATAGATCCATATATTTAACTACTTAGTGTTAATTGCTTTATTGTTTGTCTTTTTTTTAATAGGATTTTACGCCATTTTCAAAAAAAATCTGGTTATATATGGCATTTGCAGTTTAATTGGTTTTGAAAGAGCTCGGAATGAATCTGAGTAGACCCACCGTCCTTCCGCAAGTAACTGGCAAACTTTATCACATAAAGTTTTAACAACCGCATTGCTTTGATATTTTTTCGACATGCTAAATGTTGTGATTATCTAACAGTATACCAACATTTTATACACACACTTATTTCAATGGTGCAGAAATAATCGTGCAATTGACAATGCTCATTGTAATAAGTTGCAGATAATTACATCCTGATAAGTTTTATCTTTCAGCCGTTAATGAATCGAAGCATTTGTCTCGCTAAGCTTACAAAGAGAACTATTAAATGACTCGGTTAATTAGCATTACTTTCACATGCATACACGCATCTTCAAATGATAACCACCCACAAACATTTAACTTCCCTAATTATTTAGATATAAAGAACGATAAATAGTTTAATATAAAAATAAGAACATATAGGTACCTCTGTAGCCAATAAAGGACACAGCCACTGACACAGCAAAAATATAATCAATAAACTAATAATTAAGACGACCATAAGACGAAGATAGAAATAGGAATCCCAAATCATCAGACGATTTTAGGCTTTCGGACGAGTTCGGCATCATCGAGTCCATCCGGTCGTCAATCAGGTTATCAGGAAATGGTTATGGCCAACAGTAAATAAGTTATCCTTTTGGACGAGTTCGGCATCACTGAGTCCATCCAGTCGTCAGACAGGTTATGAGGAAAGGGTAATGGCCAAAAGAAAACAAATTATCCTTTCAGTTGGGATTAGCATTAACAATAATCATACAAGGGAAGACGGATACATTTATTTCTTGAAGTTAAATAAAAAATAGTCTTATAAATAGAATTTCTTTTATTATATTTAAAACATCCCCACCCGTCAAAATGAAATAAACAAACAAAACAACATAAACACCATAACAGTTTTAACATCCGTGAGCAGCGCTACAAACAATACATGGAATCTAATAATTTAACTAACCCGTCTTAAACATAACAACTCCCTGCTTTTCGAAAATTAAAAGATGATACTGAAATGGCGTCCGTCACATTTTGGGCTAAACGCACAGCGGACGCAAATTCTATAGATATGATATTTATTTGTTAAGGGTCATTTATCTCAAAGGTCAATGTCACTGGTGTCATCCATTTTTTTACCTTATTATTTTCTTAATAATTTATATTCCTACATTTATTTCTTCTCTTCCGCAATACAATCTCTTCCCTTACGCCATATTCCTTACCAAATGTCTATCCTGCCATTTTTTTTTCACTTACTGTTTAAATCTCGCATAAATGTATATATTTAACATTTAGTATGCTCTCCTGTATGATTTGGAGGAAATAAAGATATATATTTTATAAGAGTTTTAATTTGGTAAAATGCAGAAGAGTATAGATATTGTCTGCCATCGCAAAACCGCAATCAATGAATCCCGTTATAGATTTGATGATACAATCCATTATACTCAATGGTTTATTACTGTTATCAACATCACGGTTTTTGTACTTAGATATACAAAATATATAGAGAGGTGTTTCTCCACTCGTGAAATACTATAATTTAATGACTTAAATAATTAGTTTTTATTTAAAAGTCAGACGTTTTTGTCTTGCGCTATTATTTGTTTTGTATTTTGGTATTTATCGTATGCCACGTATAGTATATTTTATTGTTCTTTTATTTGAATGTCAAATCAAGTTTTGGACCTGTTTGCTCTGAATATAGATTTGTTTCTATTTAACTGCTCATCGGCATTGGTTATCAGCTGTTGAGGATTGTTTAAATATGTTATATTAACGTTGGGTGTTTGCTCGAAGGCTCATTAGGTGGATACTTCTCACAGCTGTCACCAATATTAAATGTCTTATTAGAACATATTTCAACATTTTTGTGCAGCTTCCATTTCCAATAAGCCTGAATCATACTTTAATTAAAGGAATGCTGCTTTTATATCATTTAACTCATTTTATGTGCTGGTGATAATGATGGCTACAAAGTCACGCCCACCATTATATTTTATTTTCACTAATGAGTTAAATGATAAATCAGAGTTTGTGATTGCTAATTATAAAGTCATAAATCATATAAAAGACTACTATTCCAATGGCATTTGTGTAATTGTTTCCACTTCATCAACTATTTTTGGGTCGCCGATATTAGACAAGTTTGTATATAATGTCATATACATACAAGTGATTGTTACCACGTTATACTGTTAATGAATAATTTTACCGCGTGATTAATGAGTAAAATTGCTTTATGTGTGATTAAATACTGTGTATGTTTTTTTTTACAAGATTATGATGTATAACCACATATGTGGGATGGATATTATTTTTGTATTTTTTTTTTATTTTCATTCTCTAATACATGAGATATTACAATAGGCTTATACAATTTAAATTAATAATATGTATAGTATTAACATATATGAATAACAGAATATTTTTTACAAATAATATCTTATTTTGATTATATTATTTGAATAGTGAATAACATTAGATTTTACCATATCGTGCTATTAAGTATCAATTTGGGAGGCAACAAATCAATGTGTTTTGAGTATGTGTTTTTTGTCATAAATAATTATAAAGTTCAACAACAAAAAAAAAGAAACAACAAAAAAAAAAACCAAAACAACACAACAACATACAGTTAAGAATAGCAACATCTAAAACATATTCTTGACTTTTTTTAATATATTTTTTTTATAATTCGTCTTCTGATTATGTTTCTGTTACATTCACTAGGAAACCTTCATAATACATTAAAAAGCATAAAAATGAAAATTGTCTCTACAAAATTGAATTCATTAAATATAAATATTTATTCTATGTTAACTCTTAGTATTTTACGCAAGCAAAAATGATTGAAAGAATAATGTTAGATCTTTTATAAAAAATATATATATTTGATTTACTGCCTATCAAATAAATAAAAAATCGATGTTGCAAAAACATGAAACGCAAAAAATAGAATGCACCATATAAGTTTTCACATACATGTATACACATATATTTATATTGCGAACTGTTTTAAATGATTCTTGAAAACATTCTGCACAAATTTGTCTTTATATCCTTTGTTATTCATAAAGGATATATATCATTCTTGTTAATATTCGGGGAAAAAATCTATAGTAAATATAATAAATTTATCTTGATACAATGCTTTACATTTTGTATGTATTGTGTTTACATTTTTTTTAAATATACATCATCTTTTAAATTTAAAAAAACCCCAATTTATATGCGATTTTTAAGATCAGATCGAAAGTTAATGTTTATGGTTTTCATAAAAACTTTTGGAACATGAAGTTATATTATATATACATCACATAACAAATGTGTACAGCTGTAAACATACATATAATATATATATATATACACCTATAGACTTATACTATGGTACGTTGAATATGTTTAATTGTATACATCAATCTAGAGTGCTCATATATTGAGTCCACATGTTTTCGAATTGTTGTACTTCTATGTTTTTCTGAGCGACACATCTTCCTATGTCGTATTGTGTCCTTATGTATTGTTTAACTGTGTTATATCAGGCTCTGAATCTTTTAATCTTCGTTTACATATATAATACTTTGCAGAAAACAGTAAATTATTAATAACATCATCGAATGTTTTGTTGCCCAAAACTATATCAATATCTTGCCATTTTGTTGAGCATTTTTATTTTAAATCGTGCCAAAGATTGGCCCAAAATAATTTTGTGACCCTACATTAACAGAATAAGTGTTTTATTGTCTTATCATGTGTTTTGCAAAATAAACAAAGGTTGGAGTTACTAATGTTCATTTTTTTTGTATAAAAGATTATTTGTACCCAATACTGAAACCATTGCAGATTAGTGTCATTACTGCATTTAAAAGGGATATTAAATATCTTAGTTATGATTGATTCTCCATTTAAGTTAAAATCTTTTGCCCATATTTTGGATGCTAATGGAGATTTAGGTTTTGATTTAATCCTGTCATATATTTATCTTCATCCTTTTTTATTTCTAAATAAATTGATATTGGCAAAGGAAATAATGGATTCTTTGCTTAAGAGCTAAAGTGTGAAAAAGAAAAGGTACCTAGATAAGTTCTTGAAGCAAATATGAGTCCTGAGTATTCTAAAAAATGTGTTACAACACCATATTGTTGTGTCATTTCAGCAAGTGTCTGATATTTCCATTACTGTTCAATAAATCATTGATAAAGCATATACCTTTCTTTAAATATCTATCAATAAAACACTCGAACATCCGATCTTAATATTGGGATTATGCCATAGTAGTTAACATTGGGATTATGCCATAGTAGTTAATATTGGGATTATGCCATAGTAGTTAATATTGGGATTATGCCATAGTAGTTAATATTGGGATTATGCCATAGTAGTTAATATTGGGATTATGCCATAGTAGTTAATATTGGGATTATGCCATAGTAGTTAACATTGGGATTATGCCATAGTAGTTAATATTGGGATTATGCCATAGTAGTTAATATTGGGATTATGCCATAGTAGTTAACATTGGGATTATGCCATAGTAGTTAATATTGGGATTATGCCATAGTAGTTAATATTGGGATTATGCCATAGTAGTATCACGTGAAATTCATGCCATGAATATGGTGTAACTTGTCTTAAAAATTTCATATAACAATTAAAAACATCTCTCCAGAAGGGAATTTTAACTTTATATAAATGTTTTTTAATAAATACAGCTCCAAATGTGCTAAAATGTATAAGTGACTTAATATATGAAACTTTAAAGTTTTCTTAATGTTTTTTTCACCTTGCTATTTTCTTCTTATCAATGTGATTTTTAAAGCGGCAATAAATGATACAAGATTTAACATTCTATGTCCCCCTAGTGAGTATTCTTTATCAATAATTGTTCTTTTTTATTTTATCTGGTTTTCCATTCCATAACAATTTAAGAAATAGCAAGTTTAGTTCTTTTATAGTTTCGGAATCTTGGTTAGGCAATGCAAAAATAAGATGAATAATTTCTGAAATCGCCAGAGTTTAAATAACCATATTTTTTCCAATAAGTGTTAAAATTCTTCTTAACATGTAATAAGTAGATTCTTGATTTCTCTAATCTTATTGTCATGATTAAGCTTAACCATCGAGTCAAGATTTATTAAAAAGTTTATACCTAATACAATAAATTTATTATCGCAGTTTAGGTGTATATCACTGTATAATTTTGCTTGGCAGTCTCGTTTTGCACTTATCCATACAACTTTAGTTTTATCTATTTTGATATTAAGGCCGGAGATTTTTGCACAGATTTTTAACACTTTTAATGTGTTTCTAAGTGATAATTAAGAACCATCTAAAATTAAAGATGTATCGTCCGCAAAATGAGATATTACGTATTCTGTGGATCCTTCATTTATTTCCTTAATATCTGGACTGTCCCTGACAAGGGCAGCAAGTATTTCAGGACACAAAATAAAGATGTATGGTGATATTGGGTTACCTTGACGACATCCTCTTTGAAGAAAAACTCATTCTGAGAGATGTCCATTTACAATACAGCATGATTCTGTATTTGTATAAAATATAATTATCAATTAATACATGGTGAATAAAGTGCCATGCAACCGAGTCAAAGACTTTTTCAAAGTCAATTAAAAGTAATAGTCCTGGTATATCATTGTTTTCAGTATAAAACATTAAACCTGTTTGATCTTCATTAATAATGCCTCGAAAAATAATTTTAATCTATTCGCAATACTTGCTGATGCAATTTTATAAGACACATTTAGTAAAGAAACAGAGAGCCATTTTTTTAAAGTATTTTTTTATCTTTTTTTCCCTTTAGGATACATGTTATTACACCTTGTTTTTGTGATATAGACAATTCTCCTTTATTGAAACCTGCATTAATACATCTTACCAAATAATGTCCTATATCACGCCACAAATACTTGTAAAATTCAACTGTGAATCTTGAGTGTCCAGGGCTATTTGAGTTATTTATTTTCTTTAAACTGTAAAAACAATCTTCATATGATATTTGCCCTTCCATTGCTTTTTTTCATTTTCATTTAATTTGGGAATATTAAAATTTGAGAGAATTTCAAACAAATTAACTGTTTCAGTATTATGTAAAGAATATATGTTTTTATAAAATTTCATAGTTTCCTTCAAGATTCCTTCTTGAGTATCAATAAGAACATTGTTTTTAGACATATGATTTAGCTTTACTTTTTACACAATTTTTTTTTTATTTTCCAAATTGTAAAAGCAATTTATGAGTTTTTCTCATTCTTCAATCCATTTTGCCTGTGAACTTATTTTGACACTTTCCATTTTTTGATCACGTATTTCATTATAGTTCTTGTTTTTTAATTTCCAACAATTTGTGTTAAATAAAATGTTCCTTTTCAAGTTTATCTTTAGGTTGTAGATACATGTATTCATTATTTTATTTTCTTGTTTTTTAAGGAATGAGGAGTATTTAATTGTCTGACCCCTTATTTCAAATAGTAGTGTTACAAAAAAACAATTGATCATCAATATCTAATTGAAATGTGTCATTTCGAATGTCATTTATATTTTTATCAGAGAGTTGATCTTTTTTTAGCATATTTAAATTTTACTGTTTGAATAGTTTGCTTGATAATATTTATATAGCTAGTATCTTTCTGTAGAGAATTATTTATTTTCCAGTATGCATTGCCTTTAATAAATTTAATAAAATTTAATTTTAAAAGAATCAAAGAGTGGTCAGTTGTATAACCTGGAAATATTTTAACATGAACTATATCAGTAAGTGATTGCTGGGAGATAAGAAAGAAGTTTAATCTATTTTTTTATCAGTGTTTTTTCGATACCATGTATGTTCTTTTTTTTCTAGATTTTGATCTCTCCAGCAATCTACTTAATCACAATCAACAATTGTTTCCAGAACAACTTCCCTTGCTTTAGGGTTGTTTAGATTAACATAATTGTGGGTTTAAGATAAGATTAAAATCACCTGCAATTAAAGATAAATTATCTGAATTTTTAATTATATTCTTCAATTGTTTATAGAAGTCTGGGTTATCTTTATTGGGATCATATATATTTATTAAGTTAAATCTTTTATCATTGATGGTACTGTCTAAAATTAATTTATTGCCATTATTATCAGTATTTTTCAATGTTATTTAAAATCAAAGTTATTATTTAACAGAATGGCCACTCCTCGAGATTCACTAGAATAGTTGCTAAAAAACCTTAAAATCCCCATTCAATACGTATAATGTTCTCATCATTTTCGGTAAAATGTGTATCTTGTAAAAAGTATATTGATCCATTTTTGCTTTTCAGAAAATTAAAGGTATCCCTTCTTTTATTTTTGTCGCCGAGACCCTGTACATTCATAGAATTTATAGTCATTTTATTTGTCATACTGAGGGTAAAATAATTTTGCTGCATGCTACCCTTATCATTAACACTCATGACACAAAGGACCCAAAACATATAATTGAAAAAGTGGACATTTTAGACCTTAAATATTCACCATACCATTGCGTGTGAATGTTCCATTTTATATTTGTAAATTTTCTTACAAGATTTGAAAAAAGATTCATGTCTGTAATGAAAAGCCTGGGTATATTAGATGGACATTTCAATAATTTATAAAGTAATTTTGGGATTCATGATTCAATAAATTTCAAAGTGGAAAAATCAACATTGTATATAAATATCGAAAGAAGAATTTATAATGCATAAAAGTAATACACAAGTCATGTTGTATCCTGCCTATATGCATACACATGTGAAAAACAGTTAATTTCTTTCATAATTCGCGGTGAAGATTATTGGCAAAATATGAGGATCATGTCTGTATACACTCTGTTGAGAAATGATTTTAAGTTGTTGAAAGTAACCCAAAATGCCAAAATCATTTCTGTTATAATTTTGAAGAGTTAGATTCAAGTCTAATTTCAAATAGCTTGAATGAGTCATAATAATTGATAAAGATCATTTCCTGGACACTTTTTGTCGAGATATAAGTTATCAATTAGCCCAAAGTAATAAAAAATGTAAAGATAACTTTCGATCAAATTTTGTCGAGGTATGCATTATTTCAAGTAGCTCAGTTTAACGTAACAAATAGCAATATTGTTTCTGTTCATATTTTAAGCCCTAGCAGGGCTTTATGTCACGGTACATTGTCCGTCGTCCGTCCGTTAACCTTTTT
This sequence comes from Panopea generosa, assembly GCA_029582155.1. Lineage (NCBI taxonomy): Eukaryota > Metazoa > Mollusca > Bivalvia > Adapedonta > Hiatellidae > Panopea > Panopea generosa. The sequence goes on from CM055903.1 coordinate 18,725,937, forward strand.
CTTGAAGACGCGATAGCACCATCATTTTTCATTGAATCTTAACAAATCTTGCACAGCATTTATATAACCGCAGGAGCTCGGACGAGATTTTGAATCAGTGTGATTCGAACACAAATGTCTCCGTCACAGGGTTTATAAGCACATTTAACTGAAACTTTAAAAAAAATCTCTGAAAGTTCAAAACCTTTAATATTTTACATGTAGCATTGCATGGAAGTCCCCTAAAGGATTTGTTGAAGTCGGGTCTAAGGGTCAATTTGGAACCGCAACAGGGATCACTATTTTACCATAGAGTTATATATGGAAAATGTTGTAGACACGATAGCACATACATTTTTTCATTGAATCTTAATCAAACTTGCACAGCGGTTATATAACTACAAGTTCTCGGACGAGTTCTTGAACCAGCGTGATTCGACCACAAATGCCCTCGCCACATGGCTTATAAGCACATTTTAAGTGAAATTGTAAGAAACATTTTCTCTGAAAGTGCATTGCCTAGTCCTTAGATATTTTACATGTAGTATTGAATTTGAATTATGGTCCCCTAAAATATTTATTGAAGTCGGGTCCCTGGAATCAAATTTGGGAAAATGATGTTGATGCCATAGCATCTTCATTTTTCATTGAATCTTAATCAAATCTGCACAGCAGTTATATAACCACAAGCTCTCAGATGAGTTCTTGAACCTGCGTGATTCGACCACAAATGGCCCTTCCACATGAAAGTTCATTAGATATTTTACATGTAGCATTGCATGGAGGTCCCCTAAAAGTTTGTTGAGGTCGGGCCCCATGGGTCAAATTTGGGACCGCCATAGGAGTCACTGTTTTACATAGAGTTATACAGGGAAAATGTTGTAGACGGGACTGCACCTTCATTTTTCATTGAATTTTAACTAAACTTGCACAACAGATATATAACCACAAGACCTTGGACAAGTTCAATGTCTACACCTTAGGTTTTTACATGTAGCATTTCATTTGTTGAAGAGGAATTTACAAAAAAAAATATCCTCTGAAATGTTCATCTTTCCGTTTGTTGCGAGTAGAGCGATTCGGGCCCTCTTGAGTCTCTTGTGTTGAATTTGTCGTTAAAAATCATTTTGTTTAAATTTTATAAATGTACGTACTATTTTAAGTAGTTAAAATTTTTTGAAAATGTAAAAAATAATCTGTATAAACTTTGACGAGATACTTAAAATATAAAACTAACAAAGTAACAAACATGTAAAGTTCAATGCACCTAAACTATAAAGGTAGTTTCTATATAAATTCTGTCAAAATAGATCTTCTAAATAAATTTCTTAAAGTAACAAAAATGTAACATTCAAAGTTACTTCAAATGTGAAAAATAGTTTCCTTAAAAAATGTGTTAATAAATATAAATTGTTTAAGTAAATCAAAGAAACTCAGTTATAAGGGAGAGCATGTACAAATTCTGTCGAAATAAACTTTTTAAGCACCTCAATGTTACAAAAGAAATGTAAGGTCATTTTTGTTAAAACTTATAGAGATGAATATTTTTACAAATAGTTTAAAGTAAGAAAAAAATGTAAAAATCATTTCTGTATAAATTTTGTCCAGAAATATTACAAGTAGCTGAAAGCAACCAAAATATTAAGAACATTTCTAGGCACATTTTGTCGATATAAAATATTATGTAGCTCAAAGTAATCATATATTTAAGATTATTTCTACATACTCTTTTTCCAGAAATATTTCAAGTAGTACATGGATATATCATTCCTGTTGAGATTTTACAGTTGTGTGTTTAATTTCAAGTAGTTCAAAGTAACCAAAATAATAGGATCATTTGGGATGTGCTCTAGTACTGGTTAATACCAGAAAACAGTGGTTAGGTTAACTGATCGTCTGTTAGCCCTCGATGGCATAAAAATGACGCTAAATATTCAATCAATCAAACAATCAATCAATTGTGGACAAATTTTGTCGATATATATATAATTCGGATGAGTTTGAGTATATCTATATATATATATATTCCAGTAGCTCAAACTAATCTGAATTATAAAGATAAAATTTAGATCAGCAGTAAACACATTGTAACTGTAGGAGATCATAACAGTGCCGTTAAATACACCGACATTGCTTAATTGCTTTTGTTTATTACGCCTTGCATAGCAATTAAGATATTTTCGAATTATGTAAGATCAAAACAACGCCACCAGCACAGTATAATGTCAGATGTTACAGATGATTGACGGTTGTAAAGTTTAAGTGCTTCGCTCTTATCTATTCTCAAATACAATAAGCTGAATCAGGCATCTTAGGTAAAATAAAAGTTCATATAAAATATGCACTGATATAAGATTGAAAATTACTTCAACTATTTGACAGCTTGAACTTTGGTGTTTTAACTAAACTGGTTAAACATTAACAATCATGACGTCAATGGTGGCCTTGTATCAGGTGAACATTCAACACAAAGGATATAGAACAGTGCAAATACAGTGCTATTTTAATATATATATTTAGTTTATTTTTATTTTTATATTTCTAAGAACTTATACAAATCACGTCCGAAGTATATCTGGGTAGAACCAGTACTATGCATATGCGGAAAAGGGGGTCTTACCTAAAGACACCCAAATAACCGTGACGGAGGATCGAAACCCACGACCCTCTGATCTTAGATCCGATGCTTTACCACTGGTCCGTGTGCTTCAAAATGATTTTCTCAAAAGAAATATCGATATGACTTATATTTATTAATAAACTGTATCCCTCAGTGTTAAGAGTAAAAAGCCAAAAAAGTTTTATCTCCAATGTTACATGACAGTAACTCGTTTTCATTAATAAATAATACCAATTACCGCTGATTAATGCCAATAGATTGGCTGTCTATTTGATTTATTTATCAATACTATGTAGTCCTGCAGGAAATGATTTAGTTCTGCAAAAAATAACCTAAAAATACTTCAGTGCACACATCAGTTAATTGGAACAGCTTGGTAACTTCCGTCTAAGAGAATCGGCGATTGCTGTAGAATTCCGAGAAGTGATTGTTTTCCTGGGAAAAGTATATTAAGTATAAATAAGACGTGCAAGTAACACTTACATTTACGCATGTCTAAGATATTGGTTAGTATTATTTTTGTACCCATTAACTAAGATAATTGATAATTAACCGTATATACCAATGGTTCGCTTTTATTGTCCACACTAAAATCCATATTGTGATATCATTATTTGCCACAATGACATCACAAATTCGTCACAGATACGTGCGTGTGTGAGTGGGTGGGTGGGTGGGGGGGGTGTAAGATTGATTGATTGTTTTTTCTTTACTCTATAGTAAATAATAAAAGTTTGAAGGCTTGTCATTTATAGAGATACCCAATTGAAAGAAGTGAATCTTACATTTAACTGTTTGTCAACCTCTGCACTACAAAAATATGATAAGAAAAGTAAGGGTCATGTGTCATAAAGATATTTTTTTTCTACTCAGAGTGTACACTGTTGATAAAGTGAAAGTAGACTTACGAAATTATGTATTCATACCTTAAATTACAAGCATAATTTTTTTTCTAAATTCACAATTCAAACATGACAATGCTGTCAAAATGTTAAAAAAAAACATCAATAATGCCGTTCAAAATAAAAAAAAATGAGCATTTAAATGAAGGAAGTAGCATTTTTAAAGAAGAAAAAAACAAAGATAATTGATAACCGCCGTTATGCAACTACTTAACGGAAGCACTTCCTTTTTCCAATGGTGGTACTATGCTTGCAAGTGACTACATATATATTCAGTCTGAATTAAGCTCGGCCAATTACATTCATGATCTGTTGAAAGAGTTAAAGCACATATATTTAAAATGACTTCTATTACTCTTTAATTCATTCAATTTGCTTTTAACTTGACAAAGCGTGCAAAATTGTACTGTCGCCTCCATTTTCTGATCGTATGATTAAAAGAAGTTATATCAATGGTGTCGAGCTATTTCCAGTTTTCGTTCAGAACGAAAAAAAAATCGAGAGAGACAATAGTTCCCGTTTTTCGCTAGTATTTTCAACGTTCGTTGTATTCTTTGCATTTGTAAATTCATGCACCCGTCGAATGTATATATGGTAATATATTTCGATTCTGTACGTTAGATAAAACTCAAAAGAGGTCGAAAATACGCGATTTTGCAGTTATAAATCTGGACGTGAAAAAGACAAAACAATGCCATGTTTACGACGTCACATGTCAATATATGTTTTATTTACCGCAGGAAAATATACATTTTCACATTGGAAATTACTTCTTATTTCATTTTTATACCAAATATACCACTGATTTATTTCAAAAATAATTTAAAAGTTCCACCTTAATGTATTGATTGAAGTAATCGAGTAAGTAATGTTTTATAAAGTGGCTGATTAAGGCCACGTCGCATTGTTGTGTCGGCTGTATTGTATGTGTGTGTGTGTGTGTGTGTGTGTGGATGGGTTGAGGGAGTGACGAAACCATGCATCAAACTTTTTATTTGTAAAGTAAAAATCTTTTTTTTAACAACGTAGAAGTTGGAATTTTTTTTAATGTTTTTAGAGTACAATCGTTTGAAAATATTGAAAAGAATTATGTTTTAAATATTGCTACAGAACATTCATTATATTTACTTAACTGTTCAATTTATTCAAATTTTCATGAAAACGTTTATATACAACAATAAAACACGTATTTGTTTCTAAGTCAACAATATAAAAAATGATATACATGTAAAAATAAAACATTTTACAAAAAAATGAACAGCATTTATACACACAAAATAAATGAAAACACAACACAGTTTTGTCAAGCGTTATGAGGCTTGAAAATAATGTATGAATTTGTAAATGCAGGTGGTCAAGGCACCAAATCATTCAGTAACATCTGAAGTAATAACATTAACTGACAATAATTACTGTAGGATATAGATACTCGTGCTAACTATGTTGCTTTTTCATATATATTCATGTGTTGCGTTTTCATACCTCTTGAGTATATATGATTAACTATTGCCTTTGGGAGAGTTTCACTTTCAGCTACGCTCATGACCTGTATTTGATCATCCAAATCTGTTTCCATTTCTGTCCTACCGTTGCCTTTTCCCACACATTTGCCATGAGCTACAGTTGATATTTAATCGTTTAACCAAGAGCTAGTCACTTTGATAATCAGCCGTCGCTATTTGTACAGATTTCCTGATTACACTATTCTACAACCACTAACAAATCTGTAGTTTGCCTTTTTTTATTTTATGGCCTTCTTAATCAAACCTGAGCATTCAAACTACATTTAAAGTGTAAAAAAGGTAAACTATTCGTAGACAAATTTAACAAAATGATGACTAATCAATTTATTCTATAATAGCATGCGTGTTGTGATTGCATGTTGTATTGCACGTACAGGGCTAATTACAATGTTATCTAAATTGTATTTTAAACTTGTGTAAAGAGAATGAAATGCTATTAAACATCGATAAAACAAAGGTCTTGTTAATAACAACAAGGCAGAAGAGTATTAATATGAATAATAATGCACTTAGGCTTGCATGTGGTAATATTGAGCTATCTTTCACAGCAGGTGAAACAATATTAGGTATAAGCACTGGAATACATATGTTCAGTATACATATAAGATATGTCGTCTTTATCTAAGATACGGCCATATTTACCAATTAACACTGTTTATTGTTTAATAATGCATATATGTTTTAATTACTGCTGCACTAAATTGGGTCATTGTTTTTTAATTAACTCATGTAAATTTACACAGTTGCAGGGAAGAGTATTTAAAATAAGCAATATGTTACTCTAGAAAACGCACGTATCTCTCTTAATATGCTGTCTTTTGGACAAATCATATTTTATCAAAAAAAGTTAAAATATGTACAAAACTTAACCGACACATTTAAATGAAATATTTCAAATGAGGTCAGAGGCCAATGACAGTAGTTTGATAATACCGAAACATAAAAATGAAATATTCAAGGGAAGATCCATATTCTGGAACAAAAATATGGAACGCCATTCCGCCTCAAATTAAAAATGGCGTTTCTTTGTTAACATATTCATTAGTAAATTTCTGAATTCTGAGTAAAATGCGAAAATTTCTGTTGTAATACATAGTTTGTATAGCTATCATTAACATATATTTTATAATATGATATACTTTGTAATATGATGTATTTGTTTAAAGAGGACCTCAATGAAGATTAGTTTTGATAACTAAGTCACCCTCTATAAACAAAGAATTAATTTGCTTGCTAATATAACTTACATTAACCACTAAGCTCGCTCATATATGTATTAACTAGATATTTGTTTGATATGATAAAATCAAATATTTTTTATTCTATAGGACTCACTATACTGTTGAATTTTATCGTTGTTTTATATAAAATAAAGGATTTTCATGGTAAATAAATCCACATAGAATCTTTTGTTATCTTTTCAAGGGAAGGTAACCGTACATAAAAATGCACAATACCTAAGTTGTTTGTTTTTTTTGGTCCTCCAATGTTCATAAAAACATGCATTTGTTAAAATCTATAAAAATCACTTTTTTAACACCAGTGATGTCTTATTGCAGTATATGCTATGTCAGCTTTTTTTTTACTCATCTGCAGTAAGGAATCACACACTCTATGAACAATTTTGAAAAAAATGCTACCGTGGCGAAAAGGGCCGCAACTGTGCAGTGAGAGATCTTCGTATGGCAATCATAATAATTATTGTTTACACATAAGCAACACCTATTTTTTCAAGCATGCAGTTTCAAGACGCTCACTGAAGAACATAGCGACAACACTAAGTACAAGGTCAAAGTTCATTGACAAAATCTCAACCGTTCATGAGGAGTTAACGCTAATTGCAGCGTTAAGATGTGCTAAAATGTTCTGTAAAAAAACTTAATATAGAAATACCAGCAGTACTTTGCATAAATAAAATAAGGTAAAATATATCCCATGTCAACATCAATCAGAGTGGGGAAGACTTAAGTAACTTGACCGATTACTACTTAGATGCAATTTAAAGGTTCAAACAGAACAACATAAAAGAAATTGGCAGTATTAATTGCCTTCGCTGTGATGTTGAATAACAGGTTTTAGGTAATATTCTTACCTGATTATCTTCCGTAAAAAGAAATTTCTGGTTATCGTTATTACACAGTTTGGTGCAGAAACTAGGCTTTTTTCAAAAAGTGTTTTTGTAAAACACGTCATATTGTTAAGGTTTGTTTGTTTTTGTGTGTTTGTTCATAAATAATAAGACTATCACACATCATAAAACGGCAATATAAAATCAATTATTTTCTTGCGGTTTTTATCCGATTTATTTTGTATACGAAATCACATGTCGTTTTCACGTGGCTTTTAACAGATTTATTTTGTATACAAAATCACATTTCGTTTTCACGTGGTGTTTAGTCGATTTGTTTTGTATACGAATCACATGTCGTTTTTCGGTGGTTTTTAACCGATTTATTTTGTATAACAAATTGCATGTCGTTTTTCGTTGTTTTTTAACCGATTTATTTTGTATGCCAAATCCCATGTCGTGTTTCGGTGGTTTTTAACCGATTTATTTTGTATACCAAATCACATATCGTTTTTACGTGTTTTCTAACCGATTTATTTTGATACCAAGTCACATGTCGTTTTCACGTGGTTTTTAATCGATTTATTTTGTATCACAAATTACATGTCGTTTTTCAAGTGGTTTCTAACAGATTTATTTTGTATAACAAATCACATGTCGTTTTTTGGTGGTCTTTAACCAATTTATTTTGTATACCAAATCACATGTCGTTTTCATGTGTTTTTTTTACCGATTTGTTTTGTATACTAAATCACATGTCGTTTTTCGTTGCTTTTAACCGATTTATTTTTTTTATATCAAATCACATGTCGTTTTTCAGTGTTTTTTTAACCGATTATATTTGTATACCAAGTCTGATGCCGTTTTCACGTGTTTTTAACCGATTTATTTTGCATACCAAATCACATGCATGTCGTTTTCACGTGGTTTTAACCGATTTATTTTGTATACCAATCACATGTCGTTTTCACGAGGGTTTTAACCGATTTATTTTGTATGCCAAATTACATGCCGTTTGTACGTGGTTTCTCACCGATTTATTTTGTATACCAAATCACGTGACGTTTTCACGTGTTTTTTAACCGATTTATTTCAAATACCAAATCACATCTCGTTTTCACGTGGTTTTTAACCGATTTGTTTTTAACTGATTTCTTATGGTCATTACGTATACAAAATACATGTGGTATTTAAGTGGTTTTGTTATGGCGATCATTTATCATACAAAACAAATCATATGTGTTTTACACTTTGTTATTGTGTCACATTAGGCTTTCACGTGGATTATGACTGTTTTCATAACTGTTTTCTTATGGCCATTACGTACAAAACAAATCACATTTTTGTTTTCAAGTGGTTTGTTATTGCAGGTAAAACAAGTCATATATGGTTTTCTCATTTCCAATGCTTCTTTTGTAAATCCACATATAATGTCACTGTGTTTTTTATTATGCGACTTCAGTTGATTAATAAAAATAGTTATAAAGTTGCAACTTTAATAAAACGAGTATTTTCGAGATAAACATAATGATATACTCTCTTGTTAGCGTATATTACAAAAGCTGAAATAAAAATTCTGCTATTACACGAGTATTTGTAATGGATCTAAAAAATATCAAACTGTTGTTTTAAATAATAATACAATTGTCTCAGATCTAACCAATTTCAAATATGTTCATTTCGTGTGACTAGTAATTTTTTATTTTGCTATTCCCCCAGCAAATCGTGTCATGACATGCAATTTTGATATTATTAAAGATAAACGCATTCAAATTCAATTTCAAACTTTAGAATATCATCTTTTATAGATCGTGTTGCGTGTCGCGATCACATTGCACAATCAGAATTCAACAACGACTGATGACGCAGACAGCATACAATTTTTCTGCATTTTCTCTTGGCGGATGCATTAATAAGATAATTGAATCTTCTTTCGTTGTAGATTTAAATGTTACAACGAAACAACGAAACTACGATGGTGAAAAGTCGGAACAACGATGGTAAAAATTCGAAATCATGTTTGTTTTTTTATTTTATTATTGTTTTCGGTAAAATAATGAGACGATTTGAATTATTGTGTTTTATCTAATACAGACTTAAACGCAGTTGTGGTCGCATTGTGATGCTGTACTATTAAAGTCCACGTCAGTTTGTCAGCGTCATTATTACACCATTTAGTTATTCAATTTGATCGTTCAACATTGATTGGTTGATTGATTGAATATTGAGCGTCATTTTTATGCCATCGAAGGCTAACAGATGACCATTTAACATTGAAGTGAAGAAAAAAAAATACATAGTCAGTTTATTTATGATATGGCTGTGAACTTGCTTGGATCATTTACATGTTACTCTTTCTTGCGTATTGGTGATATAACACTTTCTTCTTATTGCAAAGGAAAGTTTGCATTTTTCAAAATTTCATTAAATAAATCATTAAGAAATGGCAACATATCGTGAATAACATATATGTATATATTAAGGTATGTCGATATACCGGTGTCACGTTAGATTTACACGCTCTACGGAAAGTCTTCGCTTTATTGGTGTACAATAATGCTTATTTTTCATGTGTAACTTTAAGTTACGTATTGATATTGTATTTGCTTCCACAATATTGATAGACGGCGATATATGTAATGTATTGTTATGAAATATTGATAAAACTACCACGAAATTGATAGATGGTAAGTAATGAATGTACCGTTATGATATATCAATAAAACTACCATGAAACTGATAGATGGTAAGTAACGATTGTTCCGTTAAGATATATTGATAAAACTACCATGAAACTGATAGATGCTAAGTAATGATTGTACTGTTATGATATATTGATAAAACAACCATGAAACTGATAGATGCTAAGTAATGATTGTACTGTTATGATATATTGATAAAAATACCATGAAACTGATAGATGCTAAGTAATGATTGTGCTGTTATGATATATTGATAAAACTATCATGAAACTGATAGATGGTAAGTAGTGATTGTTCTGTTATTATATATTGATAAAACTACCATGAAGCTGATAGATGCTAAGTAATGATTGTTCTGTTATGATATATTGATAAAACTATCATGAAGCTGATAGATGCTAAGTAATGATTGAACTGTTATGATATATTGATAAAACTATCATGAAACTGATAGATGGTAAGTAATGATTGTTCTGTTATGATATATTGATAAAAATACCATGAAACTGATATATGGTAAGTAATTATTGTACTGTTATGATGTATTGATAAAACTACCATGAAACTCATAGATGCTAAGTAATGATTGTACTGTTATGATATATTGATAAAACTACCATGAAACTCATAGATGCTAAGTAATGATTGTACTGTTTTGATAAATTGATAAAACAACCATGAAACTGATAGATGCTAAGTTATGATTGTACTGTTATGATATATTGATAAAACTATCATGAAACTGATAGATGGAAAGTAATGATTGTTCTGTTATAGTTTATTGATAAAACAACCATGAAACTGATAGATGGTAAGTTATGATTGAACTGTTATTATATATTGATAAAACTGCCATGAAACTGATAGATGGTAAGTAATGATTGTTCCGTTATGAAAAATTGATAAAACTACCATGAAACTGATAGATGCTAAGTAATGATTGTACTGTTATTATATATTGATAAAACAACCATGAAACTGATAGATGCTAAGTAATGATTGTACTGTTTTGATATATTGATAAAACAACCATGAAACTGATAGATGCTAAGTAATGATTGTACTGTCAGATATATTGATAAAACTATCATGAAACTGATAAATGGTAAGTAATGATTGTACTGTTATCATATATTGGTAAAACAACCATGAAACTGATAGATGGTAAGTAATGATTGAACTGTTATTATATATTGATAAAACAACCATGAAACTGATAGATGATAAGTAATGATTGTTTTGTTATGATATATCGATAAAAATTCCATGAAACTGATATATGGTAAGTAATGATTGTACTGTTATGATATATCGATAAAACTATCATGAAACTGATATATGGTAAGTAATGGTTGTACTGTTATGATATATTGATAAAACTACCATGAAACTGATAGATGGAAAGTAATGATTGTTCTGTTATGATATATTGATAAAACAACTATGAAACTGATAGATGGTAAGTAATGATTGTTCTGTTATGAAATATTGATAAAACTATCATGAAACTGATAGATGGAAAGTAATGATTGTACTGTTATTATATATTGATAAAACAACCATGAAACTCATAGATGGTAAGTAATGATTGAACTGTTATTATATATTGATAAAACAACCATGAAACTGATAGATGGTAAGAAATCATTGTTCTGTTATGAAATATTGATAAAACTACCATGAAACTCATAGATGCTAAGTAATGATTGTTCTGTTATGAAATATTGATAAAAAAAACAACATGAAACTGATAGATGCTAAGTAATGATTGTTCTGTTATGATATATCGATAAAAATACCACGAAACTGATAAATGGTAAGTAATGATTGTACTGTAAAGATATATCGATAAAACTATCATGAAACTGATAAATGGTAAGTAATGATTGAACTGTTATTATATATTGATAAAACAACCGTGAAACTGATAAATGGTAAGTAATGATTGTACTGTTATGATATATCGATAAAACTATCATGAAACTGATATATGGTAAGTAATGATTGTACTGTTATGATATATCGATAAAACTACCATGAAACTGATAGATGGAAAGTAATGATTGTACTGTTATGATATATTGATAAAACAACCATGAAACTGATAGATGGTAAGTAATGATTGTTCTGTTATGAAATATTGATAAAACTATCATGAAACTGATAGATGGAAAGTAATGATTGTACTGTTATTATATATTGATAAAACAACCATGAAACTCATAGATGGTAAGTAATGATTGAACTGTTATTATATATTGATAAAACAACCATGAAACTGATAGATGGTAAGAAATGATTGTTTTGTTATGAAATATTGATAAAACTACCATGAAACTCATAGATGCTAAGTAATGATTGTTCTGTTATGAAATATTGATAAAAAAAACATGAAACTGATAGATGCTAAGTAATGGTTGTACTGTTATGATATATTGATAAAACGACCATGAAACTGATAGATGATAAGTAATGATTGTTCTGTTATGATATATCGATAAAAATACCATGAAACTGATAAATGGTAAGTAATGATTGTTCAGTTATGATATATCGATAAAACTATCATGAAACTGATAGATGGTAAGTAATGATTGTACTGTTATGATATATTGATAAAACAACCATGAAACTGATAGATGGAAAGTAATAACCGTAATGATATTACATACAGAGTAAATAGTAAATCTGAGTGGTATATATATATATTACACCGATTTTTGACGTATGTGTGACGTAGGTATCGTAACGTTAATGACGAAAACAGGAGTCAGCCGGTGGTAATAGAGTCGTAAGGACGCGCAACCCACATCATCGTCATATGGACGTCTTGACAACCAAGAAGTCAGAGTGGATTCTGCACGAGGCGACGTAATGCCATTGTAGATCAGTACTACGTAGAGCATGGGAAGACAACCCTGTTGATACATTCATCGCCATAAGGGACGATTGGAGATTATATCTACGAATAATCCAGACGCGAACGTAAGGTTTGAATACATAAATATACTTTTATTTTAAAACAGTGTAAAACATTCATAAAATAATGTAGAGAATTTATATCGCGACATCAGAAAAACATTCATATAAAGAGTAGCAATTTGTATCGCGACATCAGTTTAACTGAAATGTAGTAAAGTGGACACGTGTTTATTGATTTGTGTAATTATATCTTACTAGGATATTATTAGACCGGTTTTGTTTTCGTGTTGTTGAGTTTATTTCGTTAATTTTACATATATTGTATATTTGTATATTCATAATAGAATTAGTGTAAAAATAAAATTGTATATTTTATTTTGAGTATATTTGTATTCTACCCTAGTGAATCATTTTGCTACACATTATGCAACACCAAGGTAAGTAAATATAATTTTTGTTAAAAATGTTAAAAGTAGAGTATACCCCTCAAATAGACTCATTTTCTTGTAATGTTCGTACAGTGTACGGTATTAAAAGGTAGGGCTTTTCTTTCACCAATATCCATTTAATGATGTCACAGTTCAACCAACAGAAACGTTTTATTAATGATAAAACATCACATCATAAGTGGTTTTAAAGCTACCACAGGATTTATTTCTTAGCCTATATGGATTAGGAATTTGCAGACACCTTTTCCGCCGCCTGGTTTAAAAGCCAGTATTTATAAATATTCTATCATTGATATATTTTCTATTCTCACGCTAAAAGACCGTAAAACTAGGAGACGTGTTCGGTAATATTGAACGAAAATCATGATTGGTATGTCCACTTTGCAATATACTTTCAATTACAAGAAGACCATTTCTGCTTTCCCGTCTAACTTTACTATCGCTTTCTCCAACGAAATTGATTATAGAGGAAAATGACTATCATAATTATATTAAACATATACTCTTTGTTTTACTTCTTATTTATTACAGAGATACACCAAACATGTTCTTAAGATCATATTGATGCTGGGTCACATCACTACAGGTCTCACTACACAGTTGAATTTTGTTCTTTGTTCTATATAAAATAAGGTCTATGATTTCCATGGTAAAAAAATAATTCCACATTTTTATTTTCATAGCAGGAATGTTTACCCACATAAAAATGCACAATCACTGGTAGGTTGACCAGGTTGTTTTTTTTTAAAGAGGGTGCAGTGACACCCTGAGATTTTTTTAAAAAAGAAGTCCTCAAATGCTCATAATCACATGCATACGTTGAAATCCTATAAAAGTCCATTTTTTAAAGGGGAACGCAATCCTGTGTATAAAATAGGATTATATGATAGCTATGAGTTCAGCTTTTATTAATAGTATCAATATGCATAAATTCGAGTCCATAAAGATATATCAGCTCGTTTTGCAACTGTCATTTTCGCACATCGACTTTTTATGGTTGAAGTCGCCATATTGGACACCTGCGTGATGTCACAACTGCACTAACGGTTTAAAACAAAATTAATTTATATGCTACAGCAGATATAGAAACGTGCAATTATAGTCACCGGCAAAAGTACTCGCAACAATAATAAAATGGATCTTGATAACGGAGAAGGACGTTTGTGGCCTACAACTTTGAACCAGAAGTTTTGGAAGCAGAGCTAAATGAATAAGAAAACGAGAGAAATAATGAGACGGCACAGTGACATGTGAAAGATGGGATTTAGAATGTATCACAGAAATAATACAAAGAAACACAGCACTGTTTTATGAAGCTTTCACCCAAAAAGGTGATAACTGTTTAACAGTCACACCGATCATGAAACGGAGATCAAAACCGAAACCCATAAATCACGAGTCTGACATCTTATCATGTAGCCTGACATTGATGATTTAATTTAAAAATAGTAAAATTACCCTTAGCTTGATAAAGAAAACAAAAACAAATTTTACGGTCAGTGTTGATGTAGATCCAGGCGAGCCTGCACATCCATGCTGTACTATCAGGGTATATACTGTTTGTTACTAAGTCAATAAATTATAAAAAAAACAACACTTTTTAGACCAGGAATAGAAGTTAAGGGAAAATGGTCTGTACATATATTTACGAAATGATATTATATCTCTTTTCTTATCGTGTTTAGCTGGTGCGGCCATTGTTGCACAATGGGAAATAGCTGATATAATTTTGATTTCATACCCTTCTTAGTAAAATTAGATAATGCATGGATGAGGTTTTTGTTGTTTGTTTTACATAACTGGCACTGTCTTTTGGTTATTCAAATTGCGTTACTTCCCAATTTAATATATGATGATTATCTATTTTACCAGTTCCCTGAACATATATGAATGTTTCTCCTTATATTGAATGTCATATGGAATATAATGTCTACAGGCATATTGCACAAAGTGTATGTAACTGTCCAGCTACTGGCACCCTGTTGAGCTTTCATAATTAACCAACACCACATTCACACCATTTGGTAATGAGAAATACCCTGTCACAGTGTGCATATTGTACCCTAATTAGCATAAATCACCCCGGGTTTTTATGACCCCAGGGTTTATGACAGGATGTAATATCACATAGTATTATATCTTACTAATTTAAACATTTTCAGTTAATAAGGAGTTCAATATCAATGCAAACTTACAAGTAAAAATTAATGTAATATGATTATATTGTTTCACACTATTTTAACATTAGAAAAACCCCTCTGCTGTTGAAAAACATACAATAGCAAAACATAAGAAGGAAACTAAATGTTCATGTTCGTGTATTTATGAATAAAAAAACGGGAATAAAGGTTTTAATTTATCTTTTTTCATTACGTAGTAGAGGTAGTTCAAATGTCTATTCAAGAATAATTACCAAGCTGACTGTGAAAAAGCCATATATCAACTAAATTGCCTATTGATTATAAAATCAATAAAATGAGTTTATGAACAATTAATGGTTGATTGATTATTTAGCGTCATCTTTTTTTTTTGCCATCGAGGGCTTACTGTACAGATGTTCAGTTAACCTAACCACTGTTTCCTGAAAACCAGTACTCGAGCACACCCAATATCCGCAAGTAACTGATAACTTTCCCACTTGAATCAGCGGTAAGAGACAAATGATAATGAGACACAATGTTGTATGTCAATCATCACAGAGACTGTTGCCGGGTGGGGACTCGCGACACCTGGATTGACAGTCAGACACGTAACTGACTGAGCTAATGGGACCTGTCACAATTAAATTGCTTTTATTTATATTTTAATAATAAATTTTAGATACCATGTCGTTTTCACACCTTATGTTTTGGCATTAACCTCTTCTTTTCATTGTTTATTGGATTACCGCTCCTGTTTAATCAACATGCACTTATAACATTGTTTAAGTTTGCTATATCAATTTCGTAATACTTTGGAAGAGTATATAAAATTACAAATTTACCTTCAGAAATCAGTTGAGCCATAAGTGTAATTAGCACATTTTTTAAGAGCTTCCCACTGGAAAATATACACTTAGTCTATATGTATGTCGCATAAGGTAATCTTCGTCCTGAAATCATCAGAAATTGTATGCCAAGGTATTGGTACGCTTCATTCTGCAATCTTAGATCCTACCCCAAAGTATATAGGCGTTTTGCGCGTGACGTCACCAGAAGTTCGACACTGAGGCATTGTGAAATCACATATTAAAACTAAAAACAACGCTGCCCATAAAACATATCGCATTACTCCACCCGCTTATTCCGCTGAAGAAAACAATGTTTATGGCTTAAGTCCTTCAATTCAGAATCGTTTTCACGTTTAATTGTCTTCCTTCGATGTTCACCAATGCACTGTTTATCTATCTAACTACTGTTTACGTGAATTAGTGTATATACATAAGTGTTTCAGTAGAGAGAACTAGAACGGAAGTGTTGCCGATGTCACCGAAAACCTCCAACATAAAAGAGCTATAAAATGGCAGCGCCCATAATATTTGGGAAACGCTTGAAATCATGATATCAAATATCGTTTTTCTCATTTGATAAATTTCGTTCGATTAAAAGTTGTTGATTTTTGTGTTATTTACATGTCTATTTAACGATAAATATTCTGACATGCGGTAACCTTTAACACGAGTGACGTCTTATTGCAGCATATGCTATGCCAACTTTTGCTCTTCTCATCTGCAGCAAAAATCACAACCACTATGAACAATTTTGAAAATATTTCAAAACCAAATTATACAGGCTTTTTTTAAGCGCAAGAATCATGTTACCGTGGCAAAAAAGGGGCGTAACTGCGAAGCGAGACGTAAAGGTGTGGTCTCAAGCTTTATTAAATAGGCAATAGAATAAACTCCAGCTCTCCTGATTGGGTCAGCTACTTAGCAATGAGATTTGAGCACATCTGAGCATTGAGCGTTGATTGGTCAGTTGCATCAGGGGAAGTTGAAATACGTCATAGTTTGTTAAACGTTAAATAGTGGGACAGGCATATAATTTCCTGCTTTTAATTTTCATTGGGATCAACAGACCAGATTCGATAGATATCATGGACTGGGACATACTCTTTTATTAATAAAGGTTAACATGGTGCTAGAAGCTAACTCGATTGGCGCTTAGTATTTAGAGGATAGCAATATGTCGAGTCGGCCCGATGTCAGTATACTGTGACTGGTTGGGGTATCATACCATGTGTCCGCGGCCAGATACTCCAGTGTGGCAGCGCTTAGAATACTGTATCAATTAAACACCGTCGGGATATGACAGAAAAGTGTTAAAAGCGAAGCTAAACACCATACAATTAATATGCCCGCTTCGCGTGATTGTATACTTACTGGCAATATTGATATTATAGATGAGTGAAGCCCAATGGTCAATATTTGCCAATGACTATAAATAGGGAATACCATTGTTTACATAGTGAGATAAGTCTCTATCAGGCTGCATCTTATGTTGAATACTTCAACATCACGTGATGTACTATACAGAAAAAGGCTGATTGTAATAAACTTTGAAAAACTTATTTTTTTTAAATAAATCAAAATAATTTTCGTCATTTGAAAAACGATTCAAGGAAAATTATAGTTTTGTGTGTTGGCAATAAGTTCATTATCATTTGACGTTTGATGGCAATATTTTAAGACAAGAACTAGGTAACGATGATGCCGATACAGTCATATTGTTTACTAGGCGACGACGCCTGAAGTAATTTCCTCTGTATGTATGTATTGTATTCAACAATGATAGAATTACGGTGTCTCTGACATAAACATAAGGTCAATCGTTTACATCAAAACTAAATAAGCACATATATATTAAGTTGTAGAATACTCCAGTATGGCAGCGCTAAAAACACTGTCTAAAGTAGGCACCGTCGCCATATGACTGAAACATTGTTGAAAGCGACGCTAAACACAATACTGTCACAATCGCTCAGTTTAATATCGTGAGCTGTATTTAAATTACACATTATATATCAACAACAAACCGCTTTATTACAAATATTCCAGCTCATACACTACTACTTGGCTGTCTCAGTTGTCTTCCTACGATTACAGAACATCATAAACGGTATTATGGTTCAGTATACGCGCATTATGGTCTCTTTCTTTTAAATGTTTTGAGCGTCTATGAATACTTTCGATGAAGTTTAATATAAAGGACATACGTGAAAATATCACTTTATATATGTGTAAATCTATATACTTTAAATATCTGTAAAGACATATACTTCATATCATTTAATACATACACTATAAAACATACACTTTATATGTGTAAATACATACATTTTATATATGTAAATACATACACTTTATATATGTAAATACATACACTTTATATATGTTAATACAAACACTTTATATCTGTAAATACATACACGTTATATCTGTAAATACATACACTTTATACGAATATTTTATATATACACTTTATATATTCAAATATATTCCCTTTTATGTTTGTAAACACATACATGTTATACACTTCATATACGTTAATACATACACTTTATATATGTAATTATATACACTTTATATATGTAAATATATACACTTATTATATGTAAATACATAAACTTTATATATGTAAATATATACGCTTTATATATATGTAAACACATACCCTTTACATATGTAAATACATACACTTTATATATGTAAATACATACACTTTATATATGAAATTATATACACTTCATATATGTAAATACATTCAAAAACATATAATAACACATTATATATGTAAATACATACACTTTATATCTGTGAATACATACCCATTGATACATACAATTTATATCGGTAAATTCATACACTTCATATCTGTAAATTCGTGACGCTTAATATTCAGTCATTTATTCAACTGTATGTATGTAAATATACACAGTTACACTCTATATTTGTAAATACATACACTTTATATATGTAAACACATACAGTAACACTTTATATTTGTAAATTCATGTACTTTACATCTGTAAATGCATGACGCTAAATATTCAATCGTTTATTCAACTGTAAATACGTACACTTTATATATGTAAACATACACAGTAACACTCTATATTTGTAAATACATATACTTTATATATGTAAACACTTACAGTAACACTTTATTTTTGTTAATTCATGTACTTTACATCTGTAAATGCATGACGCTAAATATTCAATAATTTATTCATCTGTAAATACATACACTTTATATATGTAAACATACACAGTAACACTCTATATTTGTAAATACATATACTTTATATATGTAAACACTTACAGTAACACTTTATATTTGTAAATTCATGCATTTTACACCTGTAAATTCATGACACTAAATATTCAATCGTTTATTCAACTGTAAATTCATACACTTTATATATATAAGTACATATTCTTTGCCACTCTGAACACTACAATGGTTCTATCCGAGAAGCATTTGCTACACTTACTAGATAAATGAACACAAACAAAGTACACATGCCATTTATTTATCAGGTCCTGTACATAAGAAACGAAATAAATTTAATTTTAAAAATTATATGAATAACACTAAGTCTTGTGTTAGGTTCTGTTAGTTATCGTAACGTATCAAATACTGTCATTGTTTCGTCTAATCGGAAGGTAGCCTAACACTTAAATTGCGAAAAACCAAGCTTTACGACTGACGCTGAGCGACGAGCGATTGTGATATTACACCAGATTACAATAAAAGTATGTAATTTGATTATTACCATCATGAATCGGAATGTCATATGATAAAATTAGATATGATGTTTTGAATATGCAACCCATGTTTGGTTCTTAAATCCATTTACAATAAGCCATTATTCTTTCATCTATAGTTGCTCAACTAACGGAATAATTTGATACTTAATGATGGCAAATTTCCAATTATTTTCTTAATATGTACAATTTAAGTGACTATTTGTCCAAGTAATTTATTATACAATGAAATGAGTTTTGCTTTAATAGTTTTGTTTTGATTAAACGATACATTGTTATGCTTTGTCTAGCGACTGGCACGTGGCTTCCCTATATCCAGTTACTGAGTATGTTCCAATAAAGGGTAAACTGAGAGACATCCATATAACCTTAGCAACCTCATACCTCATAACATCACAGTTTATGACTCCACATATCTGTTTATACTTTTTTTGAAATCGTATCACGTTATAAATAATAAATAAAGAAAGATAATTATCGGGCAATAAGAACCTTATCCAAAGACATTTTTTTTTATAATGATAGCTTTAAAGCAGAGAAAAACCTTGTTAGCGTGTCGTTGTCTCGTTTAGTTAAAATGGCTTTATGTATCGAATCCAGGTATTGTCGACCAACGGTAAAACAAGTACACTGAGCGACTTTATAAACGCAAAACTCAGATTTCGTAAAAATAAACAAGTTTTTATTTATCAATTTTGATAAAAAAAATGGCATCAATAAATAAACATATAGGCCACATAAAGTGTGTGAATTTTATTGGAAACTATTATCAATTCCCTGAGAATAATCGCTTCATTCAGCGATACCCCAAATCACCAACTTTGCAATTAGTAGCGGTTGAAAATACTATTTACACCAATGCAGGCAACACATGCCCATCTCGTTCAAAGCACACTATTTGCAATACATTTTTGAGAAATGTTGTTCCACTCCTGAATTAAGGCGGGGGAAAGCTCATCAACGTGTTTCGGTGGTGGCCGACGAGAGTAAATGCGTCTACCTTACGCATCACAGACATGCCCAATTGGAATATCGCGTTTTTTAAAGTCTCTCAGTGTACATTATTTGGCGACTATACAACCAGCAACCAGCAGATATACTCAATTTGTCATTTCATTATGTATTATTAGACATAAGAAAGCGGGGGTAAGATAAATGTTTGCTTTATCGACAAAGAATGTTTATCTGGCAGCAACATACACATTGATGACGTCATTGTTTTTTTTGTGTGTTTTGTTAAACCGGCGTTTAAACATTTCCGACCATTCATTAGCTGTTTGTCATTTCAATAAATTAATAATTAAGTCAAACAGTTTCCATTAATAATTATAGATGTGTCGAAAAGTTTACATTAATAATTTTTGTTTTTATTTAAATTCATCAATAAACTTTGAAACTATGACCATGCGTATTTTCCCGTGCCAGATGTACATGCGTCTGTTTGCTAGAATGTAAGTTGTTACTATTTTAAATAAAACATCACAACATAAGACATGTAAAAACGAAGCACCCACCAAGGCGCATGCTGATTTTTGTTTCAGTCTCACCGGATACATTTTAGACCAGCATGCACTAACATGGAAATATCTGTGTATGAAGTGGATGAAAATATTGCAACAATTTATCGGAATTGATGTGTCAAAAAATGTTTTTAAATCAGTATTTGTTAGTGAGAAAAGCATCGTATTAACACGGTCAGTTTAATATTGCTTGACCTTTGTAAGAATACTGAACCATAGGTACGGTAACGTAATAAGCTTAAATACGTATCCCGACAAGGTGATAGCTTAATCTACTATTTGTAGACTGTAGAACGAACCCAGCTCTCCCGAATGGGTCCGTTACATAGCAATGAGATTTGAGAACGTTGATTGGTCAGTTGCTTTAGGTAAAGGGGAATGGCGTTACAGTTAGACATGGTTAAATAGCTATACATTGTGGGACAGGCGTATCATTTCTTGCTTTCTCATTTTGGAGGTATCAAGGACTGATTTTGTTGCATGAGGCTACTTTGGTTTTGATAGAAATGCAGTTTGTCAGCATACAAAAACAATATTTTCATTTCTCAAATAACGCGTCATTAACATGTAGAAATAAATATATTGTATAACCTAGTACTGCTTTTTTAAATATAGCGATGATAATCATTCTTTATTTCATAATATTTTTTTTTTATTAAAAGTAATACTCATTTCTTATTTATACAGCATTTTACAGCTCAGAGCTTTATTTACGAATCTCTTTCGAGTTTATCGGTGGGTAGAACTAGGAGTAGCTGCTGACTTAAATACACTTTTTAGATAACATGCCCAATCGTTTTGTGAGTTTAAAAGTGTGCTTCAACCGATAGAACATATGACAGCAACGTTAACATAATATTTGGCAATAATTTGCCGGGAAATGCCAGGCGAGTTTAGTATGAATACCCATAAAGAAGGTTCCACTACACAGTTGAATTTTGTTCTTTCTTTATATAATAACGTCTAGGATTTCCACGGTAAAAATAGTCCACATAGATTTTTTTTTCGTAGCAGGAATGTTTACTCACATAAAAATGCACAATAACTTGTAGGATAAAAAAGAATAATATCTTAGGAAGGGCCTTAACTAGTTTTGGTAAAACATGTGGCTCAACCCTTTTGCTTATGAATATAATAAAAGCAATTAATTATGTTTAAACTTGCTATAACTCTGCAGTATCAAGGTTCTAGGTTCATTCTGCATTGTCATTTGCTGATGCGCTATTTCCTTTCAATATCTATGTCAATCCATTATTTTTGTATATGGAAAATGAGCCGGGGACCGTCCTTCCTGATTGGTGACATATAACATAGTATGGGTCGGAACGCCGTAAAATCCCATGGGTAAATTCCAATGTTTCAGGTGTAGTCTATCCCAGAACCTGATATTTCCCGAATCAAGTCTATTCACCACCAGTGAAAATACAGGGAATGCTTTGCCTTGCCACAATTCAAAACAGTTGAATGCTCACAAAAGTATGATGTCATTCAAACTGTCAAGTGAAGCAACTGACCAATCAACGTGCTCAAACGTGGCTTTCCCAACATTGCTATTTAACGGTCCAAGTCTGGAGAGCTAGGTCTGTTCTACAGACAATTTCAGAAGTAATTGTATTGATTAATATAAATAAACATTCATATTTATTCTGCAAACGTCACCTCTTTTTTTCTCATAGCGCGTCCGACTATCAATCCAGGAATCGTGAGTCTGGCAACAGTCTCCGTGATGATCGATATACGACATTGTGTCTCATTATCATTCGTCTCTTACCGCTGATTCAGTTGGGAAAGTTATCAGTTACTTGCGGAGATGGGGTGTGCTCGAGTACTGGTAAACCTTTCAGGATCACAGGAAACAGTGGTTAGGTTAACTGATCATCTGTTAGCCCTCGATGGCATAAAAATGACGATAAATATATATCAAATCAATAAATCAATCAATCCTCATAGCGTTGAATTTATTCAGATTTTTATCTTTGGCAATCTTTAGTATTCAATATACGGCGATGGAGAATGTTTTAATTGGCAACATCACAGCCAGCGTTCAATATCATACTGCGTAGAAATTTGCTAAATTTTTTATGTACAAAAACAAGTATGCCAAACAAATTCCCATGTTTATTGATTTTGTAAAATATCTAAAACACACAGAAAATATAGAAAAAATAATAGCAACGGCAAAAGAATACCGAGGACAACATAACGGAAAATGGGACACATTACAACTAAATAAATGACGACAACAAACTGATTGCAGACTGAGAGTGTTAAGTTCTTCTTCGTTTTATCCTAACTCCCTTCTCTTGTCTACTACCATTTCTTTACATCCTACACCAAATTATTTGTCATTTTATACATAAAGGTATTGATAATTTATATAGCACATTGTGATATTGCTTAAATAAAAAAAAAGTTAATATATTAGAAGAATGCAAAACAAACAAACCATTTTAAATTTAAGAATGATTAATAAAGAAATTTCAATATTGTGAACAGTTTCAATATTTAGCTAGAATATATAGAAATAGTCTTAATATACTTGTTAGTATAAAAGTTGTAAATCTTAGCATGTCAGTATATTATATTCACATTCCTCTTTTATTATGTTATGAACAATGTACATGTATGTATGTGTATAATGAGAAATAAAATATCTTATTACATAGAAATTTGCTTCTAAACAGTAATAAATATGTATTAAAAAGCCAATAGCATATGAAAGAGAATTTGTATTAAAGGTCAAATAATATTAAGAAAACATATTAGTTTATATTAAAGACAACTAATTTATATGCTAGAAAAACTAATTGAATGCCTAGACTATTATGATACGACTTATTAATATGTTTTGTATTTTGCAGTGCTCTTTATATGGTATAGAGAAGGTGCTTACGTAATAAGATTCAGTATTAAAGTTAAAGTTATGATGTAATATTATTTCAAAGAATACTGATTTATAAGTTTATATGACAAGACGTTTTTGAAAGATAAACCATAAGAAAATGGAGAAGTATAAAGCATTTAGACAGTTATAGCAACGACTGACTTTTAATTAAAAAAAAAATATTGATCTTATTATAAACATTATCTTTAAATTCGCAAAGTGATTTTTATAGTTTCGGCTATTCAAAACAACGTTCATATATTATAGAATTGTATATACAAATAACATTTAAATTCTCAACATCCTCCCCAACTTAAAAAAACAACAAAACAACAGAGCAATTTGTGCATTTAAAATAATGCTTCTAATAAGATGTATATGTTTATGTTTGTCATTTAAAGCATTCTCCGCCGCCATATATTAAATTATAAATATTGCCGAAGCTAACAATCCGAAAGAAATCAACGCTATGAGAAAAGGTGACGTTTTCAGAGAACAGTTTTGCTTTCTATACGGTGCATCCATATCATTGTCACATAATTTACTTTAAGATAACACAAACAGACATGCCGACAAACACTCAAATTTAGTAACAGAAATATTGGCATATACTTGTACTTGTACACACAGTATAGTTTCTAGTACACATACATTTTGCACTCTACCTCTTGATCAAGCTAAGATATTTAGTTGAAAAGAAAATCTCGCACTCAAAAGCTAAAACGCAATATGCATTTGTTATAGCAGTTTGCAGCAGCATATTGTAGAAAATTATGGTTTTAACGAATTGAAATGAAGAGCTTTTTAAAGTTTATTTTAAATAGGTATATCGAAGTAGTAACAAATTCTTTTAAAATTTTGTTCTACGTTTGTATTAGGAATAACTAAAATATTGCCTTAAAAAGCATACCGTGTGTATGAGTAAAACGATGCTACATTATACAGATCAATACTACAAAACAAATATAAATTATAAATCAGAAAGTCAGAGTAAGAGAAAAAACACCAAGGAATTGATATCATTGATTGTAATAGCTATAGTTACCATGAATAATTTTGATGTGTCTATAATTGTCTCCTCAAGTCATATAAAACCATTGTTTATCAACCCCAACGGTGAGGTAACGAAGAACAGACTACTTAAAACAGTTATACTCTTCTGTTATTGTTGGTAGGGAAAATAAGTTATAAAATTTATTGAAACGATCTCTTATAAAGTTTATTATCGTCTCAAGTCTAGCTCAACCATCAAATCAAATCAAATCTGTAAAACAAATATTTCGAGCCCCTACGCTATATATATACATTTTTTCGGGTCCGTCCACCACACTTTGGTTTCAATGCAATAACTTAAGAATGCCTTAATCAAATATTTTGAAATTTTAATACCAAGTTTTTAATGACAAAAAGACGGGCTGAGTTCGATTTTAAGGGTTGTTGCATTTGTCATGCTACAGGCATGCCCCTTTAATTTGTGAAAAATCGATTTTTTTTATTTCCGTGCAAAGACTGAATTAAATCTTTGAAAAAAGCGAGGGACATACTTTGCTTGTTATAACTGGTGTTCGAAATTACAAACTTAACAAGCATGATACATATATAAACATAGTCACATTACAAGCACAGCATATTTATGATAGTAAACTGAGTTTTGCTACTCATTTTGAAATGGTAATATTTCGAAAACGGTTAGAGGCTGATGAAAGATAAAAGTATGTATGCATAGAGCAACATTAATTTTATCGAATTGCATAACACATCAAATTTTACGCCATATCAAATCCGTGTAAACGCATAAACCGTTACAAAATCTCAGATCAAAAGTACGTATTTTGTAATAATAAAACATGTACACACTACATTGTAAGTTATGAGGTTAACAGCCTATAGACGTGTTAATTGAAAGGCCAGTGTTAATCACGACAAATTGTTTAAATTCTTCTTAGAAACGAAAATAAAACAAGAATTAACAAGTAAAAAAGACACAACCATCTACCTTAATCACTTTTATGTACTTTCACACTTATTACATAATAACACATGCTAATTGAGGGGTTAAATGGTGCTTTGGGGGTATATATAAATACTGAAAGGTTGTTAACTTATATATCTTCTGGTCAATATATTTACTTATCTAATTTGAATTGTGAAGTTTTAATCATACTTATATAAACCACATACTGTGTAGCATTACTAATGTGAGTATGAAAGCTACAAAATTGTGTCTCTGCATTCCCTTGATTAGATTTTCTAAACTGTAATGTGATCTGGGAAGAAACATAATCAAATTGATAACACAATGGTGTTAGGTTCTACTTAAAATCTTATTTAAGCCCATAAATATGTATGTTTACAGCAATATTGTGGATAATAATTGACAATAAAATAAAGATGTTATTCAAAACTTCAGACAAACCGTATTTTATTTCTATTTAATTCATACTTACTTCTCCAAGTTAATGAAAAGTAAGAACGCTGTTTTTTTTAAGTTTTTATATTGTTTTAATATCTTTTTAATATGCCTTAATATCTTTATGCATATTGTTATGAGTTGTGTATGTATATTTTTTATGATTGGCTGAATCAACCTAAAATTAAAAGGATGCAACTTTATATTTTGTTTTGAAATCCGTACTTATCAAACTTGCTGTGGACTATTCAAACATCATCGCGAGGCACATTCTGTAGCTAATGTTACATGTGCTCAGCGTGTCTCTAAAAATCGAAATACGAGAAACATTTACGACCAATTAGTAATTTTGAAAAATTACCACTGCCTTTAACGCAATATTAATTATACTAATTAATTTAAGGTAAAATATCAGAAGAAATCTACGATCATAGTTTTAATTTTCATGTTTCTTGCATTTACAGCTGATGAAGTAGGAAAGTACACATATTTCCAAGTATTGCTCTTCGTGCACAAATATAAAGTACTCCATGTAATAAATCATATTTTTTTTATATTATTCTTACACAATTACGTCGGAATTCTAGTATCGGGAACTGCAGTCGGTTCAAAGCGTATAATCATCGTTAAGAGTGATTTATTGTACAGTTACTGTAGCTGGCTAATCAGTTATATTATCTAGAATTACCTCAGAACGTTCTTTAGTGTGTTTTTATGATTTTGTTAGGATACAAAATGAAAAGTTGCAAGTTATCAAATTATGTTAAATAAAATGTAATCATAAGAACTGTTTTTCTATGATGCCAGGCATTAATATTTGATGTATTTGAATATCACATTTTATGTTTAAAATAAGCATTCCTTCATATGTGTGTATTACAATGAATCTATAATCCCCTACAATACATAATATTCTTAACCCAATTTATCATATATAAAAGAAGTTCCATTTTATGCGAGGTTCAAAATAATAATGTAAATGCATTTGTAAGATTTCGTTAAGCGAAAAATTAATGTCGTCACAATTTGCTAACCGCATTAGAGTGCTATGAATTGTGGGACAGACAGGGAATTCCATACTTTATCGTTAAAGTATAACATACCTGAACATGCCAGATACTGGGATAGACTACTAAGCACCAAAGTAGCGTTTTCATGTTGAATCACCGTTCCAAGCGGTAACCTCTATTATTACATTTGGACTGTGTGTATTGTTTTTATTACACTGATTATATACTCAGTTTATATTTGTATTACAATTATACTTTAAGCTTAATGAAAACTCATTACAAACTAAGAATTTAAGTTAATGTCAGCCGTATGGAGCTAGTGTGCGAAAATAAAATCATATACAGCGCGAGACTTGCGTAATTAAAAAAATAGTGCGGATTAAAATAGAATTGCAAAATCGAAAAGAACGAAATAATAAATTCCTTAATGCTACTTTTCGCCTTTTTTCAAGTTTACATAACTTATATGAAATGTGAAAACATTAATTCTAAGAAAACAATTTCGATATATGCTGGGATATCTGTAAGGATCAGCTTGTACGTTTTGTCTGAGCCGATATTCCAGTATATATAGTGAATATTTAACGTATAACTATCCTGTTTTGAGATATGTTTGTTTTGCACCTATGCAAGTCAAAACGAATAACAAATAAATGTGATTTAATTATTATATGACAATATATGTTTGGCTAAACTTGTATACATGCTATTATTGTGCGGTTTGCGGCGGGATGGCCCCGACCCCTGCAGACCATTACGGGGTATTAAACGGGCAACCTTACGGTAGCTCAAAAAAAAAAGAATTGCAGAAAGTGTTGAAGATCTTTAAACACAGAAATATATTCACAACACCAAATTAAACAAACATCTACATGAATTGAATAAAACTGTATAAATATGATGGACAAAATCTTTAAACTATTGTACATGATATGAATCTTGGTTTATATCATTTCTGCATGAAGCTTTTTAAAATGAATAAGTTTATGTTTACACAATGAATAGAAGTAATGGGTTGTCATATTAGATATTGACGGTTTTATTTCATCGATATAGTTTTTTTTGTAATATTCACTTTATAATAATTGTCTGCGTATGAATGTCTCGAACACAGATTGCAGTATATCTAATGTAATCTGTAGTATCTGAGTAAGTTTTTAGTCAGTTTGCAATGTATTTTGTCAGTCAGTCATTACATTATTGATATACTTATTTTGTTGATAAACAGAATAGAAAATGGTTTTGGTTTTTATGTGTAACAGGGTTTTCTTCCTCCGATGACAGTGTAAAACAAAAACTAGCTTAGAATATTATAACTCTTTTACGTTTAGTGCTGTGAAATGGTAAATCTCTCTAATGTATTGATTATTTCTATCATTTATGCACCCTTTGTGGATCCAGTGCTACTGAAAGGTATTGCGTTAGAATTCTTATTCTCTCTGTCATATATATTTACGAGCTTATGTATGATTTTATATAGAACACCACTGTGATATCAATTTGAATACGTTTCCAAGATCACGTTACAGTTTAGAAAATCCAATTAAGTGAACGTTGAAACAAAATTTTTTATCTTGTTTACTCCCATGCGTAGTGGAAACATAGTATATGGTTTCTTTAAGTATGATTAAAACTTCACTAGTCAAACAAGATAAGTAACTATTTAACAAGATATCTCCGTCATTCAATTTCATTATCATATCCGTTATTCCATCAATAATAGTTTTATGGATTATGCTTAATGGCTGATATTTTCTAACTTGATAAATTATGCCAATCAATTTTAACATTTTATATTTATCTAGAAATTGATTCATCTGAATAGAAGTCAGATTATTCCCTAATTTAAAGGTAAAATCTCGCGATAGAGCACTCCCTCAAACTGATATATTAGTTTTGTTTATTTCGTTTTAATCTTATTATATTGAAAAAAAATAGTGTGACGTCATTCCTTTTAATTAGTAAGATTGTTTTCTTATAAGAATTGTAGGTTAAAACAATAACAAGATATTTTGTCACGAAATTTTTTAAGCACTTAATCTTATTATATTTTAAGGTATTTAATTGTGTTCAAGCTGCTTTGGTTTTGTGACTGTGGTCTTTGAATACTACGTCTCCTGTTGGTTATAATACATAGGTCTTAAAAATATTTTAACACGAGCTCGTGGTTTAAAAAGAAATTCTTATAGAAGAAACTTAATTGTTAAAACAAAATGATATTTTTAAATATCATTTATTTTTAGGCTTTAAATATAATTGAAATAGATGACGATTCCTTTATATGAATTCAGGAAAATGAAATACTTAAGACTTGTTATTTGGAAACACATTTTACTAGAACGCTGGAATGAAACTGTTATCGAAGACAATATTATTATTTTTCTAATAATATGATGTGAACTGCTTATAATATGTATAATAATCAATAAAAAGAACGAGTTAATCTACAATTATAACCATTAAAAATGAAACGTACATTAAATATATATTCAATTAATAGAAGTAAATAATAGTTGTAATAAACTAAATAAAAGCTATGTCTGTATATGAGATGATTTTCTGTAAAGCTATAAGCCATGAGTAACTCTACTAAAAGAATACAGATCTATTGTTTTAAAGCGTGTATGCAAAGGTCTCCTTTAATGATAATGATAATGATGCTATTGACAAATTCATTAATGAAATAGTTTACAATCATATCTTAAAAGGGTAAATATCGCTCACAATAGTTTGATAATATTGATCTGAAATCCACCCGGCTTGTCTTCATCCTTTGAGTCTACATATAAATCGATAAAATTCGTCTTATTGCTGTTTTTATTTCAGATTCCTTTAAATCATGGCACCCAGTCATCTTGCCTCCGACGATGCTAGGGGCGTGCATGATTTTGCATGTTCTATTATTTTCCTTGCATACTGTATAAGGATTTCCTCGTTTTTTACCGGGTACGGATTTTTCATTCTGTCCCACTCCTTGTCTACTGTAGAAAATAGACCGGAATAAAACTCACAAAGTCAGAACGGTATACAAGAAACATATATTTCATGGGGTTTTCATTGCGGATGGAATTTTCGTCTAGGAGTCTCATACTTCAAAGAACTTTCCTAATGTAAATGCGACATTCATGATAAGATTACATCCGATAATTTTGATTTAACAAAAATATTATATAAACGAATGTAGCGTTTCTAGATGCAATTGAAAAAAAACAAGAAAGTAGACAGTTAATTTAAAAAAAAAACAACAACATTAAAACGACTTAGCCTTTACATGTCTGTAGTCTATACACGTCTATAGTCTATACACATCTATAGTCTTTACACATCTATACACGTCTATACACGTCTATAGTTTATACACGGCTATAGTCTTTAAACGTCTATAGTCTACTCACGTCTATACATGTTTATACACATCTATAGTCTTTACACGTCTATACACGTCTAAAGTCTATACACGTCTATAGTCTATACACGTCTATAGTCTATACACGTCTATATACGTATATACACGTCTATACACGTATATACACGTCTATACACGTATATACATGTCTATACACGTCTATAGTCTATACACGTCTATACACGTCTATAGTTTATAAACGTCTATACACGTCTATAGTCTATACACGTCTAAAGTCTATACACGTTTATAGTCTATACACGTCTATACGCGTCTCTAGTCTATACACGTCTATAGTATATACACGTCTATACACGTCTATACACGTATATACACGTCCCAAACATCTCCCGATCATGCCTATTTAACCCTTATTTAAACACATGGAATTCATTGCCTATCAATCTAAACGCGTTATCAAAGTATGACGTGTTTCACCATCCGCTCTAAAGCAACTGACCAATCAACGTACTCGTATGTCATTGGTAGGTAACGGTCCAAAGCGGGTAGAGCTAGAACCGTTTCTACAGTTTGGAAACGATTACTCTACTAATTGGAGTAATGACCTCATTAGATATACCTGTTTACAAGTGCGCAATACAGATTACTCCGCACTTTTAAAACAATAAATTGCCACTTCTGCCATACATACCATTTACGTCACCGTATTTCTCTCAAACGGTAATGAGCCATTGTGCACGGAAATTACCGTAACTAATGAAGCGAGTACGCGTGGCTGTAAACCTTAATTTAATTTATTTCATGTTTCTGTGTATACTTGTCATCTGAATCTGTATAAATATATGAGCAATACAGTGTTTAAACCAATGAAATATTATGAGAAGAAAACTGATCTATTTCGATTGAAAGTTTATTTAGTGTTGACAATATAGGTTATATATTTGTAGATGTTTAATCCAAAACATCAATTGGTAACTCAATAATCACGTTTGAAAATGTAAATTAAATTATTATTATTATTATTATTATTATTATTATTATTATTATTATACATTCTAGAAGTTATTTAGTTTGTTTTTTTTAATATATGTTCTAAGTAAAATGTTCAGTCATAGGTCAGGTTAACACTAGCCTTTCAGTTTTATGTTGTATGTACTATACCTCATAATGCATTATGTACATGTTTTTAACATATTTCATGTATTATTATTAAATAATAATATAATAATAATATAATAATAATATAATCATTGTGCTGTACTTGTAATGTGATTTTATTTATCTTTGTATCATACTTGTATCATGCTTGTTAATTTGGCCGCATTGTCTGCCAATTGTTATACATAGCAAATGTTTGTATTTATATGTCATACAGACTAAAAATAGAAACGTATATTTGATTTGATTTGATTTTATTTGATTTGATTGATTGATTTGATATGAGTAGATTGATTTGATATGATTTGATGGGCTGAACCAGAGTTGTAATGATAATCAGTTATGTAAAAGATGGTTTTATAACTATAACAATCAGGAATAACAAAATGCAAAATGTTTTACGTTATCTAGTCTTCTTGATCACCCTGTTGGGGTTATTAAACAATGGTTTCATATGATGTAACGAGACAACTATAGACACATCAAAGGTATTCATGACAACTCTAGCTATTGAAAGCAATGATACAAATTTCTTGTTTGTCTTTTACCCAAATTTTCTGATTTATATTTTATATTTGTGTTATAGTTATAGTCCATATAATGTAGCATTGTTTCACCATGACACACTTTTTAAAGCAATTTTGTTTTTCCGTAATCGAAACGTGGAACGAAAATCCCAATAGAAATTCGTTCTTCTCCTAATATGTTGCTTAAAAATAAACTACAAAAAGTTATTGTCATGATCATCAACACCATAATTTTACTGCAGTGATGTATATGCTGTTCTTATACTTGCAGATTGTTCTTTTCAAATAATTAGAATCGCTTTATCAAAAGGATAATTAAACAATTTATATGTGCATGTATATGTGAGTGTTTGTTTGTATACTCAATACAATAATGTATGTTATAATAAATTGGACACTCATATATAGGATTCATAACAGCGCACCTGTTATATAAAGGACAGCCATCAAAACCCGTTGTATCATGAAGATACAGTGACATTAGAATAATGCTATTTCATACAGAGAGATAATTGAAATTACATCAACGATGAAAACACTATTTCCAAAATATTCCATACATTATTATGTAAACTAGTTTCCCAAAGACAATTCTTAAATAAGAGGTAAAATTAATTAAAAGTAAAAACAACTGAAGTCTATAATATATCATTAAGCAAAATAAGTCGCATTTAAAGGAAACATTCACCACCACAGCACATCAAAACATAATAACAATAACGACATTACAAACGTACACAAGAAGCGGCAACATGAATGAAACGAAAATTCTCAACAGTCGATAATATGCTTATCTTACACCCATAAATACAAATACTACAAAAGACAAAGAAAAAAACTATCTTGCGCTTAATATCGCTTAATATCGCTCTCAAAAGAGAATTCGATACTGGCAAGGAGAAAATCTCTCACCAAATTTATTCTCTGTATACTTAGATGATCTTTATGATTTTATTGCAAACAGTTATGTAACAAATGGAGTTACTATCAATCAAAATGAATTAGACAATAATTTATACACGTTTCTTAAACTATCTAGATTACTATATGCAGACGATACTGTGATAGTCAGTGAAAATGCCAATGACTTACAAAATGCATTATATATATATATATATTAAAAATATTGTTATATATGGAAATGAACTGTAAATACATCTATGTCTAACATTACTATATTCTCGAATGGTAGGCAAGACATATATCAGTTTACTTATCAAGGGAATACTCTAGAGACAGTCTCAGAATTTAAATATTTAAAATACAATAAGCAGAAGTGGTTCCTTTTATAACGCAAAAAAATCATATTGCCAAAAAAGGTACAAGAGCACTTTATAGTTTATTGAAAAAAGTAAAAAAAAAAAAAATAGGATTACCAATAGATATGCAAATAGATATTTTAATTATACAGTTAAACCAGTTCTTCTTTATGGTTGTGAAATCTTGGGATTTGGAAATGTAGACATTATTGAAAGAGTACAGTTAAACATTTTAGTACGAAGATCTACTCCAAATTGCAAAATCTATGGAGAAACTGGCGTTTCCCAAATTTATAATGATATAAATCCGAGAATGATCTCATACTGGTCAAATATTATTTATCAAGACTTCGATAAATTATCAAATATTATTTACAAAGTCATGCATACTTCATATACTAATACCAACAACCTGGAATTGCAAAGAAGCAATTCGGAGGGCTCGAGTGTATAAAAGATATTCTTACAAATTGTGGTCATATTGCTATTTGGCAATCTTTTGCATTTTCAAATGCAAAGTGGCTTAAAACATTAGTCGATCAAAAGATGAAAAAGACTTATTTTTAAACGATTGGTATAGTACAATAGAAACTTCTAAAAGTTGTACAACATACAGATTGTACAAAAATAAATTATGTTTTGAACAATATCTGGTTAATACGCCTTATAAATATCTTAACGACATAATAAAATTTAGAACTGGGAATCACAAGTTACCTATTATAATCGAACGATGGAATAATATAAATAGGGAAAACAGAGTATGTCCGTTATGTATTGAAGATATAGTAGACGAATATCACAACTTACATGTTTGTAAAGGATTTTTATATGCTCGGAAAACTTATTTAAACCCGAAATATTATGTACGACCCAATCTTTTTTTAAATTTAAAAGTATCATGACCATAACAAATAAAGTGCAATATAAAAAATGTGCGAATTTATCAAATTAATATTGAAAAGATTTAAATAATGACAATTATATAAAAAAATATCCAGTTCTATATATAAACTATCACATGGGATGGAAATAGTGCAAGTTTAAATAATACAACAGCTACGTATCAAGTTGTTCCATGTACTTTTATGTAATATAGATATCCAAATATCATAATATTTATGTATGTATGTATGTATGTATGTATGTATGTATGTATGTATGTATGTATGTATGTATGTATGTTGAATTGTAAAATAACTATGCGACTAAAATTCTTAATGATTATTGTTGTCATCACATCTATTTTCGAATTGTACTATTTTAACATCTACAGTAATTATTTGTTATCCATTGTTTGACAGTTGATGTTAATATTTTGATGATAACAAAATGAACTGAAATAATTTGCGTATAATGTCAAACGTTACAGGCCAAATATATGAATGTAACCATGCATATCGTGGAACTCTCCCACAAAAACTGACAAATGTTGTTCCATTTCCCAGGTTATGAATTTGAACTATCTCTGAAATATATGCTCATATACGTTACTAACCATCTTATATGAGCCTTAACACTTTACAACTTTGCATGTATATGTGAACTGAGCAAATAAAGGATAGTGAATTGTATTTAATTGAACATTCAAAATTATTTCTGATTGTTATTATCGACTTTAAGAGTAGGACTATCGTTTTGACTCCTCTTATAAAAGATATCTAGAATAGTGTGTACACACTGCTCCGTATATTAGTATATAACGTAAAACACCGGCACATTGTAGCTGTATAAATTTCTCTAAACACAAATCAGTTACTGGCCCTTATATCTTATGTCCTGTAAGTACCAATGAAATGGTTTTAAAATCCTATCTAAAGTTCATTTTGGTTTGATTTTGATCAATAAACATTTTTATATAAGAAGTTATATATTTAATATGACAATAATTGTATTGTATCACCTTTGTGGACACAACTGATTTAACGGCTAGCATTATAGACATGTTTGTAGATGTTTATGTCGTTTATTCAAAGAATGTTTTATGGTTCTTTTTTCTTTACCAGGAACCAGTTTCGGAAAGCTATTATTATATTTAAAATGATACTTGTTGAAATGTGTTCTTACATATGGAGCACTATTGCCACGCCACTATAAGCATATACTTGTTATAAATTTTACGCGAGAAGAATACGTCACTATTATTCAATAACACTGGTTATCGGCGTTATTGATATGTTTGTTAATTTTCTATGTCACCATGGAAACTGCCCAAAAAGTTTTATTCCAATTTTATATTTGGCAAAGAACCAGTTTCGAACAGCAGGCATCGCCAGTTTCAGGGTGAGACCTATTTGAATTTGTTCTAACAGGTGCAGCTCTATGCTTACCGTCTTTACATGTTGTCGGTGTCGCGGCGCTATCAACAATGCATGAATGCAATACTTTTTAGACGAATATACGTCACTATTATTTAAAAGCCACTGTTTAACAATGGAAGCCAATCACATATGTTATAGTAAGAAAGTGGTGTTCCATCTAAAGCCATGTGGCATAACACATACGTTGTATAACTCGTTTCCATTCTGTATTATAATTATGTAAATACTAAATATGTAAAAAAAATCTGGTACAAACGCCCAACACGTCGAATATTCTAAAACAAAATTACACTGACTATAAACTATATACAAAAATATCTTTAACATTTATACCGCCGATGGCCAAACTTAACAATTTTTATATACTAATGACAACTATAGCAAAACATACTGTTCTTAACTTAGCGAAATTTATTTATTTTGCTTTCAGATTAAGAAACATAACCTAAGGTGTAGATTTAAAAAAAAATCAAATAAATTTTGTGCTTCTCGGTAAATCTGATCTAGGTTGATGTTATAGGTACAACTAATGATATTTTTAATTGTTTATGTTCTCACTATATTCATATTTTCATTTTATTTGTGTAGGCTATAAACAACGTGTATGTTTATTTGCTGAATAAAGATACTTCTATTTGTATTTGTAAGATAAAATGTAAAATAACTGACAGCAGCATAATATAAATAAAGAAAATGTTAAAATCAGGCTAATTAAACTTAGTAATGGAAAGCACGCTCTGGGTATACGTTGTTCTTCTAATTAAAATGCAGGTATTAAATGTGATCTTATCATAAATGTAGCACTTAATTTCCACGAAGATTCACTTTTAAGTATGAGACTTCTCATACGTTTTATTTCAAGAGAGCAACACATAAAATGTGTTTAAGCATTGTAATTTCAGCAGATTCATTAATTACAACTCAAAATTAGACATGCAAATCGTGAAGAAATACAAAAAATAATTCTGTCTTTTAATGAACTGAACTCGTATTAAGAAAAATGTCGTCGTCGACTAGCAAAAAGACGGTGATCATTAATTTTACAATGTTCATAAAACAGAAAGACGCACCGAGTGTCCCGTGAGGTTATAATTTGCAATATTAGTATCATAACATATATTTTTAAAGAGTATCAAAATATTCAAATATAGTTGAATCATTGCCATTTACCGTGGTGTTTATTATCGTTATTTCTTTTTTAACCTCTCTGCGTACCGATATATTAATTCCAGGGCGTTAAAACAGTGCGTAATCATCTAACAGAATACGCTGTAATATAAAACGTGTTATTTCAATTTAGGTGCCATTCATCTGTATTGTCACCAAGAAGGCAACAATAATCATTACTTGCTGTAAAGAACAGAATTTCGTTTCTCAAATGCATGGTAATTATTCATCATTAATTGTACTTTGATGAACGGATTTTGTGAGATTGACAAAATCTGGCATGTTCATTGATATATATTTAATAGAAATTCTTCTCAAATAATTCACATGATATTCATATCTTACTATTGCAGTAGATGTT
The DNA here is from genome assembly GCA_029582155.1 of Panopea generosa. Lineage (NCBI taxonomy): Eukaryota > Metazoa > Mollusca > Bivalvia > Adapedonta > Hiatellidae > Panopea > Panopea generosa. The sequence continues at coordinate 18,763,831 of CM055903.1, forward strand.
TGAGGGATTTATTCACCACACTGAAGTCCTAGAACATATGTATTGCTGTAGATAACATATCAAACGCAAGCATAGCATATATGGCAAAACCTATTAATGGTTAAAATAATTAAAACCTTTTTACATTGTCAAAGATATGTATCTTAGTATCTTTTGAAACAATAGGTATACAACTGCACTCATTTTAAAAATAATCCAAACTGGCCAATATATTAGTTATGGGTGAATTTTATGAGCGAATTAATCAATGCTATGGACAATCTATACCTTTTATATTATCAAGAACAGTCTATAACATAATTCGACTGTGTAGTGAGACCTGAAATAAATCCAAAACTACTCCACGGTGTACGTCGTATAACATAATTTCTTAACTGAAAAAATATAGTACTGTACTTATCATAACAAAATATTTAGGTGTTTTGCGACTGTACTAAACTTTGAAGTAAGAAGTGATTTCCCAGATATGTCTACTATATTTTCTCTATGAAGAACAAGGGAAAGGAATGAATTTGGTGAGTAGTCTTGGCTTCCTCTTTATCTTGCTATAGGGAGTATTAAACAAAGATTTAATGGAAACTGTCGGAGCAGCCTAATGTTTTATTGTTTCAATCTTTCTGTGTAAATTTCTACTGCTTTCTTTGTGTTAATCCTTTGATAAGTATGATTCCATAGATAAAGGCTACGCCGAATAAGGACATTTTTACCGGAGATAAATATTTCTAGTTTTCCTCAAAGGCGAGGTGTCAAGTCCCGCGCTTATGACACGAACACGCTTGTCTGGTGTCACTCTATTCTTTGAAGAGTTTACAATGGAGAACCGTTCATTAACGAAACGAACTAACAATGTACAAACACACTCTAAAACAACAGGAATTATTTAAATTCAGTTATCTATTTAATTAAGGATTAAAGGCACACTTTTGAGTTTTTCCACCTGGTAACAGATATAAGGCTAGTTTAATGTTCGTGAAGCACAAAGGGCAATAGTTTAGATGAACATGTCAGTACTAATATCTTCTATTCGGGCCTCTGACTTTATACTTCCGACTACTTATATTTCACGCTTGCATGCTTGATATATACATAGAGGATCTTACATGAGTGCTCAATAATTATTGAATTTATTAAACGAGTTGGCAAAATATTATTATGCGATGCTCCGCCGAGCATTACATCATTATTTCCAACGAGTTTAATAACTAGGTTATTACACTAATTTACATAGTATTAAAAATACGGCAAGGGTTTATTACACTCCTGCAACGTAAATTATGTGATAATTTGTAACATGCCTTGTGCTCAATACAGGTAATTATAAAATGTAAAAAGCTTACAATTTTCTATGTTATGAAGCACTTAAAGTTACAGTTATACCACAAAGTAACGGAACAATTTATATAACATGAGCAGGGTAGCGGAACGTGCAGTCTGAGAAACAACTCCGGATTAATGTTACGATATCGCCAGCCGTCTTGACGTTGCTATGTATGATGTCGTAAAATCGTTATTTATTAAGCAAGGAATTTGTTACTTTGATTCATTAGTTAATAACGATATTTTGACACAATTTACAAATATTAGAAAGTAACCTTTATTATTTTTTTTGTAAATTTGGTAGTGTCTATATTTTTAATTACTCTTAAATGTGTGCAATTAGAAAATGATAAATGTATTTGTACAGAAAGTCCAAACATCTATACCTTTATAAGGTTTAAATCTTCAGTTTTTGGTTAGATGTGTACGATACCTTATTATGAGTTGATCCCAAATTGTATATTTTGTTTTTGATGAGATTATCAAAACTACTAAATTAAATAAATAAATATAATACGATGCTATTTATTTAATGCTTCGCCAAGCCATCCAGTAAGATACCACAATTATGATTCTTTGATTAACATATAACAATATCTATTATTTTTAAAAAAATTCTAAAGATGTAGTATTGATATATTTTTTAAAATCCATTAAGCAGTACTATTTTGTAATTTAGAATATTTTTTAATGTACGATTTATTGCTATTACCTAAGATACAACCATAATTAAACAATGGAACTATGTACACGTTATGAAAAAGTTATTTTTTAAATCAGCTTGTATTGTACTGATAGTTATTCTGTATATTGCTTTTTTGCTAGCCTTTGGTGACGGTGTCCTTGAATTGTACGTCTGCTGTTGGATTTTTTTTTTAAATTTGATTTTTTTATATATTTTATTGGCGATGGTTACAACATTATCCGATTCATGAAATATTTTGAGTCTTAAACTAAGACATTAATCATACATATCATACATCATACACAAAGCATACATATCACGCTCTTCCTGGGTAGAACCAGTTCTTAGCACATGCGAACCCACGACCCTTCAATCATGGGGCCGATGTTCTACCGCCGGACCACGCCCTCCACACATATATTGATATATTATATTACAGTTATCATGTTTACTCTTGATCAATTTAGAAATAACGAAGGTCAGGGGTCATATTCACCAACCATTCTTGAGAACTTTCTTAGACTTGAACTTAAAAATCCAAATTTCAACCTTAGTTATCTAGTTTACCATGACATATGGAATAAGTATGAGAGTTTATTTGACTATATACTTGGTGTCCCTACATGCTTGCAAATTATGGTCTTAGAAAATGGTCTCAAATGGTGTCTGTTTAAAATTCATTATTGGGTATTCTTAAGAATAGTTGGTGAGTACCACCCCTGAATGTTTTTACACAACTGAGAAATATGGATACTGAAAGTTGGCCAGCGCGGAAATATTGAAATATGCAGTAATCATGACGAAAGACAGCCTCTTTTTTTGACAGAAAGTCATAGATTAAACAGAAATTAATTTCGCATTATCAGGACAGAGACCTGCAAGATTTCAATTATCGTTGTCTGACATAATATATTATTTTCGTCCTGGCATTATTGTTTGCAGCGTTGCATTTTGTCTTACAAAATATAAAAAAAGGCATATGCATAATTACTGGTTTATCAGTTAAAATTAATATGCAAAGATTGATATCGTTTATTTATGTGATGTTAGATCAGAGATGATTTATGAAAAGACAAAATGCATTCAGCTAGATAAATAAGCATCCAAAGCAATAGTGATTATCAAATTGTATTAAATGCAATAAATGGCTGGTGTAGTTTAAATGATATGCATATTAAAGGTATAAAAAGAAATATCATGCTATTTTGACCTAATTCAGTAGCAAGACCAAACCAACAATCCACGTGTGGAGAGTATGCTTTAAAATTGTATATTAGTATATATATTGAGGAATGTTGTTGCACGAACATTTAGAATTTAATGTTACAGTTAAACATTGTTCTCAAATTGCTAAGCGGGCATTAGGCCTTTTTATTAGTGTAAGTTAATGGGCGGAGTTCAGCATAATGTTTTAATAACATTATTTGATTCCATTGTTTTGCAAGTTGTTAGTTATAGTTCTGCCATTTGGGGTCATAAAAGTTATCCCCCCATTAATGCTATTCAAAATCGGGCCATGTGTTCTTTCTTGGAGTTGGAACGTATGCACCAAACTCTGCAGTCATAGGGGAAATGGGCTGGCAGCCTGCAATAGTACGTCAATGTGTTAATATTTCGTCTTATTGGCACAGTGTGTCGTCAATTGGTAGTACCCAACTTAACAAATTGATCAATGGGCAAACAGTAAAGCAAAGAGTTCTTGTAAAACTTGGTTTTATGATGATAAAAATATGTTATACTCAATCGGTCTTCAACAATTTAAAACTATTTTTATAGGTATACATTAGCAAAAGTATGTCGATAGTTTAAACGAACAATGTTCAAATCAGTTTTTAATGGAATGGCAATATTCTATTCAGAGAGATAGTAGTTTTTCTGCTCTCTGCGGTCGCTCTCTTGATTAATTGTTAAATTTTTACTTAAGGAACACTAACTTTTACTAATAATTCGGTTATAATTGCGTCAACTTATTATACATCTGCAACAGAAGTGGTGGTAGTTTCTAAAAACTGCAAAGCTATAGCAGGAAGAATAATGTTTTTCTTCGTGTGATATCTCTATTATGTAACATTTTTTCATCTTTATGTCCCGTCTTTCACAGTATAATTGAAATTTGCATACTTACTTACAACTCTATCATTGAACGACATTAAGATGTTTATATAATTACCGTTTATACTGTTAAAATCCAATGTCTGAAACATGTTAACTTTTTAAAATTGAAAATATACAGAAAGAATAATGAAACGCCGCATGTATTTCTGAGCTTCACTGAGTGACTTCAAAAGCGCAAAAGTCAGATTTCGTAAAACTAAACAAGTTTTGTATTTTATCAATTTTGATTAAAATTGGCAACAATAAACATACATATAAGCCACATAAAGTGTGTGAATTTTATTGGAAAATATTATCAATTCCCTGAGGATTAACGCTCCAAACAGCGATACCCTAAATCACCAACTTTGCAATTAGTAGCGGTTGTAACTATCATTAACAGCAATGCAGGCAACACATACCCGCCTCGTAGGAAGCACAATATTTGCAATACAGTGTTAAGAAATGTTGTTCCACTTCTGACTCAAGGCGTTGGAAAGCTCATTAGCGTTTCTCGGTGATGCGTCTACCCAACACATCCCAGACATTGGAGTTTTACGTTTTTAAAGTCTCTTACATAATCAAACTATAATTAGCGATAGCTTTTTTTTAGATTGTTGTTTTATGAGTTTGAACACAACTTTTTACACATAACAGGTTATGTATGGCATATCCAGTGTTACTGGTAGAGGAAATCCTCAGAATGAATAAGAATAGAACTATCGTCCTTCCGAAAGTAACTGATAAACTTTCTAACATAACATTTTTTCGAGCGAGCAGAACTCAAACCCATGACCTTAGCGGTGGCAAGTAAGTGATATTGAGACGGCGCTTTAGACCACTCGGCCACGGAGGATCTTAACCGTTCAAGAATATGTATGTTAAGGTATCTAATTAACATTTTTGCAAATAATAATGTTTATATTTACAAAATCATTAATGCAATACCTTAACATATATATTCTAAAACTGCAAATATCGCTAAAAATAGTTTGATATTGTGACTCTGAAATTCACTCGGTGTTTATTTATCCTTTCATTATACATGTACTAAACAACTCATATTTTCTTATTTATTATTTTTCCTTTCAAATAAATTGGCCGTTTATATATAACTGAATTCAATTTCCTGTCAGACAAAGGAATTACTCGCTTGACAAACATATTTTACAATACTTCATTTCTATTTGACCGTAGCGCCCCCTGTCTGATGTCTTAATAACCATTATAACATAAATGTTATATCTGACTGAAAACTAGTTGGACAATCACACTGTGACAATTGGCAATTATACATCTTCTAAAAAAGAGCAATTGAATTTAATATGTTTGAATACATACAGAATGCCATTTACGTTGATGTGCGTTGATAGAAAGTACTAAGCAGACATATATACACTATATGCCACAAAAACAGTACAAGTAATGTAATATATCAAATGCTTGCTCTTTTGTCAGTTTGTTAATCTGTGTACATGTTGTATATTTTGTTCGTGTTCCATTGTCCAAGCTATTTGTATTGGCATCATAAACAAAAAAGCAAGCAGTGCGTTGAAGGTGAGCTTGCTTTTTTCAGTCTGTTAGTACATGAACATGTACTATATTTTGTTCGTGTACCAATGCCAATGGTATTAGTATTGGCACCAAAAGCAAATAAAACAAATAATGCGTTGAACAGGAAACAGTGTTCCATTTTTATCTACCCTGAATGGCTGTACTCAGTAACGCTTATGTTAATGTCACAATACACGGTATGTAAACATGCATATTTTTCTCTTCATTTATTAACATTCAGACTTCATTTTAAACGCCTAATTGTGGCATTATCAATTTGGCAAAATATATTTGTTCTTGCATTTGCGATTTATAAGTCATTTAAATCCTGGGAATAAATTTTTTTTTTCATCAAGCCCATGCGGAGAATTAATTGTACTAATTTCAATTAATTCATCGCCTTGGCCTAGTACTTTGAACTCAGACAAAGTAATCGCGTAGGCAAATAAAAACACATTTTTTAATACTCTGTGATATTCCTTGGTCCTCCACATATAAGTTCTTTTTCTGAATATTTTCCTATTTCCATATAGTATGTGCGGGTATGACATAGAGTATATGCGGGTATGACATAGAGTATTTCCGTGTAGTATATGCGTGTATGACATATAATATTTCCGTGTAGTATATGCGAGTATGACATAGAGTATATGCGGGTATGACTTAGAGTATTTCCGTGTAGTATATGCGGGTATGACATAGAGTATTTCCGTGTAGTATATGCAGTTAAGACAAAGAGTATTTTCGCTTGAAAGATTGGCAATGATAAGTGGGTGAAGTCTTGTAAATCAATTGTATATAATACCAGTCGGTTTATATTACTCACATGCGCCTCAGTTAAAACGGTTTGACCTGTTTAAACATAAAGACAATAAATTTAAACAAATATCCATTTTTATAGATGACTATACCTTAAATAAGTTTTTGTTCCGGACCATTTTACGGCAACATCATTTCCAAATTGTATTGTTTCATAAAATTATATATCATTATTCATTATTATTATACATAATGTGTGCATGTCTTATAAAACATTATTTTCACAAGCGTATTTATCTGTGATACCAAAATGAATCTGTTTATTTATAGACATATATGATAAAAAATATCGGCATTGTTACAAACATGTTTAGTATATAGTTTGTCATGTTTTATAAATCAGATTTCAGCAGTTGCATGTTACTGATAGAAACATGTCACTTTGGATTGTATTTCATCAAATGCAGCCTAGGTTAACATTTCAGTTATATGGTAGTTTTGCCTATGTGCACGACTAACAATACCAAGTCGTACTAACAATTCGGTATTGTCGCGTAGTCACACATCTGCCATATCCTACCCAAAATAGACGGACATTATTTGATCTAAACTGCCGAGATGATTGTATATTGTTATCGAGAATAAGATTTGTATGGTTTAAAAGACGAATATGGAAATGTTAACATTATGTTATTGGTAGATTGACATTCTATGTCAGATTTTCAATCGACCTGTGACATTTATTTTTAGCTGTAACATTTTAACTGTTACTACCAATACCAGAAACGGAGAGCTTACGTGCTATCAGTTAATTAAATATCCGAAATATATGTCATAAAGTAGATTAAGAAAACTATGAAGAACCAGTTTTGTCTTCTTTATTTCGTGTGTACTTTATGTAATGACTTTGTTCCGTACATTAATTTACATCTATTAAGTAATGGGTTATAGTATACGTATTGTTAAATTATTCAATTTTGAACAGAAAAAAAGTGTAAAAGCTTGGTGACTCAGCATCTAAGTCTGGTCGGCCCAATGTCAGTATAATGTGACTGCGGTATTGCTATTCCAATGTGACAGCGCTCCGCTCAGAATACTGTCTCACGTAGACACCGTCGCGATATGACTGGAAAACAACAACAACAACATATGTTGCAGCTGTCTTCTTAAGTGTGTAACGCACATATTAGAATAACGATTTCGGGAGAAGGAGGGCGTTTGACTCTGATGTCAGCAAGTGGATGATATTGCATTTCCTATAGGGTTCCACTGTTACATTTATATCCGAAACAAAGTGAAAGAACAAAATCTGCAGCAGGTGTCTGGGATCAAATTCTTCACTATTCAACATCTGTAAGTATAAAGAAAGAAATCATAACTCGATCATTTTTTTCTTACATATAATATGTAAACCATTCTCCCACGATGCCGTTCAAACCCGACACAGAATTGCCCAGAAATGTGGTATCAGCATCAAATTCTCAGTGATGATTTATTAAATACTGACCATTTTACACCTGGTAGGAAAAATATATATCTACAAAACAAAGCCTTGGAAACAAGAAGAAAAAAAGAGATTTTTCGACATTAAAATTTTATTTCTACCTTCTCCATCTGTAGGTCTGAAGTGTTTAAGGGACAAAATAGTGGTGTGAATCAGAGAGCCAGCATCCACACTACGTGTATAGTATTGTACTTATATGCGTTAATAATAGAGCCATAGCTACACTACGTGTATAGTATTGTACTTATATGCGTTAATCAAAGAGCCAGTATCTACAATACGTGTATAGTGTTGTACTAATATGCGTTATTCATAGAGCCAGTATCTACACTACGTGTATAGTATTGTACTTATATGGTAAATCATAGAGCGAGTATCTACACTACGTGTATAGTATTGTTCTTATATGGTTAATCATAGAGCGAGTATCTACACTACGTGTATAGTATTGTTCTTATATGGTTAATCATAGAGCCAGTATCTACACTACGTGTATAGTGTTGTACTTATATGCGTTAATCATAGAGCCAGTATCTACACTACGTGTATAGTATTGTACTTATATGGTAAATCATAGAGCGATTATCTACACTACGTGTATAGTATTGTTCTTATATGGTTAATCATAGAGCCAGTATCCACACAACACGTATAGTATTGTACTTATATGCGTTAATCATAGAGCCAGTATCTACACTACGTGTATAGTGTTGTACTTATATGCGTTAATCATAGAGCGAGTATCTACACTACGCGTATAGTATTGTTCTTATATGGTTAATCATAGAGCCAGTATCTACACTACGTGTATAGTGTTGTACTTATATGCGTTAATCATAGAGCAAGTATCTACACTACGTGTATAGTATTGTTCTTATATGGTTAATCATAGAGCCAGTATCCACACTACACGTATAGTATTGTACTTATATGGTTAATCATAGAGCCAATATCTACACTACGTGTATAGTGTTGTACTTATATGCGTTAATCATAGAGCCAGTATCCACACTACACGTATAGTATTGTACTTATATGCGTTAATCATAGAGCCAGTATCTACACTACGTGTATAGTATTGTACTTATATGCGTTAATCATAGAGCCAGTATCTACACTACGTGTATAGTGTTGTACTTATATGCGTTAAGCATAGAGCCAGTATCTACACTACGTGTATAGTATTGTACTTATATGGTTAATCATAGAGCCAGTATCCACACTACGTGTATAGTATTGTACTTATATGGTTAATCATAGAGCCAGTATCTACAAAGCGTGTATAGTATTGTTCTTATATAGTTAATCATAGAGCCAGTATCCACACTACGTGTATAGTATTGTACTTATATGCGTTAATCATAGAGCCAGTATCTACAATACGTGTATAGTGTTGTACTTATATGCGTTAATCATAGAGCCAGTATCCACACTACGTGTATAGTGTTGTACTTATATGCGTTAATCATAGAGCCAGTATCTACACTACGTGTATAGTATTGTACTTATATGGTAAATCACAGAGCCAGTATCTTCACTACGTGTATAGTATTGTTCTTATATGGTTAATCATAGAGCCAGTATCCACACTACGTGTATAGTATTGTACTTATATGCGTTAATCATAGAGCCAGTATCTACACTACGTGTATAGTATTGTTCTTATATGGTTAATCATAGAGCCAGTATCTACACTACGTGTATAGTGTTGTACTTATATGCGTTAATCATAGAGCCAGTATCCACACTACGTGTATAGTGTTGAACTAATATGGTTAATCAAAGAGCCAGTATATACACTACGTGTATAGTGTTGTACTTATATGGTTAATCATAGAGCCAGTATCTATACTACGTGTATAGTGTTGTACTTATATGCGTTAATCATAGAGCCAGTATCCACACTACGTGTATAGTGTTGAACTAATATGGTTAATCAAAGAGCCAGTATATACACTACGTGTATAGTATTGTACTTATATGCGTTAATCATAGAGCCAGTATCTACACTACGTGTATAGTATTGTACTTATATGCGTTAATCATAGAGCCAGTATCTACACTACGTGTATAGTGTTGAACTAATATGTTTAATCATAGAGCCAGTATCTACACTACGTGTATAGTGTAGTACTTATATGCGTTAATCATAGAGCTAGTATATACACCACGTGTATAGTGTTGTACTTATATGGTTAATCATAGAGCCAGTATCTACACTACGTGTATAGTATTGTACTTATATGCGTTAATCATAGAGCCAGTATCCACACTACGTGTATAGTATTGTACTTATATGTGTTAATCATAGAGCCAGCATACACACTACGTGTATAGTGTTGTAATTATAGTGTATAGTGTTGTACTTATATGCGTTAATCATAGAGCCAGTATCCACACTACGTGTATAATGTTGTACTTATATGCGTTAATCATAGAGCCAGTATCCACACTACGTGTATAGTATTGTACTGATATGGTTAATCATAGAGCCAGTATCTACACTACGTGTATAGTGTTGTACTTATATGCGTTAATCATAGAGCCAGTATCCACACTACGTGTATAGTGTTGTACTTATATGCGTTAATCATAGAGCCAGTATCCACACTACGTGTATAGTGTTGTACTTATATGCGTTAATCATAGAGCCAGTATCCACACTACGTGTATAGTGTTGTACTTATATGCGTTAATCATAGAGCCAGTATCTACACTACGTGTATAGTATTGTACTTATATGGTAAATCATAGAGCCAGTATCTACACTACGTGTATAGTATTGTTCTTATATGGTTAATCATAGAGCCAGTATCCACACTACGTGTATAGTATTGTACTTATATGCGTTAATCATAGAGCTAGTATATACACTACGTGTATAGTGTTGTACTTATATGGTTAATCATAGAGCCAGTATCTACACTACGTGTATAGTGTTGTACTTATATACGTTAATCATAGAGCCAGTATCCACACTACGTGTATAGTATTGTACTTATATGCGTTAATCATAGAGCCAGTATCTACACTATGTGTATAGTATTGTACTTATATGCGTTAATCATAGAGCCAGTATCTACACTACGTGTATAGTGTTGAACTAATATGCTTAATCATAGAGCCAGTATCTACACTACGTGTATAGTGTTGTACTTATATGCGTTAATCATAGAGCCAGTATCTACACTACGTGTATAGTATTGTACTTATATGCGTTAATCATAGAGCCAATATCTACACTACGTGTATAGTGTTGAACTAATATGGTTAATCAAAGAGCCAGTATATACACTACGTGTATAGTATTGTACTTATATGCGTTAATCATAGAGCCAGTATCTACACTACGTGTATAGTATTGTACTTATATGCGTTAATCATAGAGCCAGTATCTACACTACGTGTATAGTGTTGAACTAATATACTTAATCATAGAGCCAGTATCTACACTACGTGTATAGAGTTGTACTTATATGCGTTAATCATAGAGCTAGTATATACACTACGTGTATAGTGTTGTACTTATATGGTTAATCATAGAGCCAGTATCTACACTACGTGTATAGTGTTGTACTTATATGCGTTAATCATAGAGCCAGTATCCACACTACGTGTATAGAGTTGTACTTATATGCGTTAATCATAGAGCTAGTATATACACTACGTGTATAGTGTTGTACTTATATGGTTAATCATAGAGCCAGTATCTACACTACGTGTATAGTGTTGTACTTATATGCGTTAATCATAGAGCCAGTATCCACACTACGTGTATAGTATTGTACTTATATGTGTTAATCATAGAGCCAGCATACACACTACGTGTATAGTGTTGTAATTATAGTGTATAGTGTTGTACTTATATGCGTTAATCATAGAGCCAGTATCCACACTACGTGTATAATGTTGTACTTATATGCGTTAATCATAGAGCCAGTATCCACACTACGTGTATAGTATTGTACTTTTATGGTTAATCATAGAGCCAGTATCTACACTACGTGTATAGTGTTGTACTTATATGCGTTAATCATAGAGCCAGTATCCACACTACGTGTATAGTATTGTACTTATATGGTTAACCATAGAGCCAGGATCTACACTACGTGTATAGTATTGTACTTATATGGTTAATCATAGAGCCAGTATCTACACTACGTGTATAGTGTTGTACTTATATGGTTAATCATAGAGCCAGTATCTACACTACGTGTATAGTATTGTACTTATATGCGTTAATCATAGAGCCAGTATCCACACTACGTGTATAGTGTTGTACTTATATGCGTTAATCATAGAGCCAGTATCTACACTACGTGTATAGTGTTGTACTTATATGGTTAATCATAGAGCCAGTATCTACACTACGTGATTAGTATTGTACTTATATGGTAAATCATAGAGCCAGTATCCACACTACGTGTATAGTGTTGTACTTATATGCGTTAATCATAGAGCCAGGATCTACACTACGTGTATAGTACTGTACTTATATGCGTTAATCAAATGATATTCCAGACTGAGATAAATCATCGTTTTAATAAAAGTCGATATAAGACATTTTTGTTGATCAAAAACCAGTGGGTTAAATATTGAGTCAAGAGAGTCTGTTGACATAATATGCTAGAAGAAAATTAAAAATATACGACAATGTTTAGAATAAAAAATGGGGTCATCCGTGGCCGGGTGGTCTAAGGCGCAGTCTTTAAGATCACTTACTTCTCACCGTTATGGTCGTAGGTTCGAGTTCCGCTCGCTCTAAAACCTTTGTTTTGGAAAGTTACGCCAGTTACTTGTGGAAGGACGGTTGTTCTACTCACATCCGTTCTGAGGTATAACTTTACCAATAATAACTTGATATGTGATATATAACATGAACTGTGTTAAAAATCGCGTTAAACCCTTTTAGAAAAAAAGAATTAAAATATCTATAACATTTAATTTTCATTTAATCACGTGCACATTTATCAACATTTAATTCTTTTATCGTGTATTTGTACCGCATCAATAAAGAACATGGTAGTCTATAGTTTCTTTCTTTGATTTCACACGACTAGCATATATGCGTGCACAGTCATTAAATCTGCTCCTAACTAAATAGTTAAAGTTTATTATAAACGCCTACTGGTAACACTATCAATTTTGAAAACATATTTCGTATTTAATAATAATTTTAAGTCAATTTAAAATGCTACAAATAAATGGCTTTGCTTCATTAAGACAATGCATAAAACTAATTTCACAATAAGTAATTAATTAAATGCCATGCGTGCATTAGTTTAGAAAATTAAGATAGATTATTTATCTTGAAATTCTGACAAAGTCGCCATTATATTTTCAAGACAAGCTTACATGTATTATGTATGTGTGTGGAGGGCAGTTTTTCGTCATTTTCTTTGTTCAGTTACTTGCAGAGATGGGCGAGTACTGTTTAGACTTCAAGGATCCCAGGAAAGAGTGGTTAGGTTAACTGCTCGTCTCTTAACCCCTGATGATATAAAAAATGACACTAAATATTAAAAACAAAAAAAAAACTGAATAAATTATATAAGTTGAAATATATATTGTTTCGTTGGAGAGGGGTAGGTGTATACTTTTTTTTTCTTTTTTTTTTTCTTTTTTTTAAGGTGTATATTTTTGATATGCCTTCTTATTTGTATATTCAAAAGAATGAACTGATAATTTGTTAAGTTATCAATAGGTTTGCATACCAATATAACAAACTGTCCATTTTAATTTAAAGGCAATAATTTTCTGTCAAGTTGAGCAACCTAACATTCTTGTCAGCTATACAGTAAAACATGACTTAAACAGCCAGTCAAGGGAATGAGCAAAGTTGGCATTAAAGACAGATTGTTGCTTAATACAGGTTAATTTGCTCTGAAAGTATAGAAATGGGAAATAGCAAATGTAATATATATATCCCTGCTTTTAAGAATTTGTACTCAAATTATTTATTTTCTACAATCATTATTTACTATCGTTTTATAAAATATGTATTAAGTTTTACTCATCTCTCTCCAAAGTATTATGCAGCCATTACAATGTCGATTTTGTTTGGTTTGTCTTTGTATTTGTTTTCGTTTTTGTTTTTAAATTAAAAATATATCATAATTTGCGAGAAAAAATAGGACGGTGTATTTTTTTAATCTGTTTGTTATTTCATACATTTGTTACATTGAAAGTAAGCCTGGGATATCCCTTCTTGTTTGCGTCATATATAACTATGGTTTTGGTATGCCGTAAAACCCCACCAAATCCCAATTCGTTAATTCGTTGATTATCTTTTAGATTGTGAAACCTTTGATATTTCAAAATATCGTTATTTTTTCAATTCATTTTAAATTAACATTGAAATTGCGTCATTTACGATTGTAATAACTTTCTTGAATACACCAAATTAGGAAATCAATCAAATGTTAATTAATACGGTTCCGGAACAGAATCCATGTCGAACTGCTTATTATATTATTTTGCAATGTTCATTGATGTGATTTAATTATGAATTCCTTGGTGATTCCAGGCTGCTAAATGAATGATGGCAAGAATAAAACCACTGTAGCTCATGAATGCATAATTGGTTTTATGTTCATAGCATGATATTATATCATTATGTTCAATTAATATTAAAAAAAACATTGTTATGTTCATAGCATGATATCATATCATTAAGTTCAATTAATATTCAAAATAACACATTGTTATGTTCATATCATAATATCATATTATTTTGTTCAATAAATACTAAAAAACATTGTTACATTTATGGTATGATATCATATCATTATGTTCAAATAATATTCAAGAATAAGACACTGTTATGTTCATAGCATAATATCATATAATTATGTTCAATTAATATTCAAGATTAACACATTGTTATGTTCTTAGCATGATATCGTATCATTATGTTCAATGAATATTAAAGAATAACACATTGTTATGTTCATAGCATGATATCGTATCATTATGTTCAATTAATATTCAAGAATAAGACACTGTTATGTTCAAAGCATGATATCGTATAATTATGTTCAATTAATATTCAAGATTAACACATTGTTATGTTCATAGCATGATATCGTATCATTATGTTCAATTAACATTCAAGAATAAGACATTGTAATGTTCATAGCATGATATCGAATCATTATGTTCATTATGTATTCAAGAATAACACATTATCATGTTCATAGCATGGTATCATATCATTATGTTCGATTAATATTCAAGGATAACACATTGTTCTATTCATAGCATGATATCATATCATTATGTTCAATTAATATTAAAGAATAACACATTGTTATGTTCATAGCATGATATCATATCATTATGTTCAATTAATATTCAAAATAACCCATTGTTATGTTCATAGCATCATATCATATCATTTTGTTCAATTGATATTCAAGAATAACACATTGCTATGTCCATAGGATCATATCATATCATTATGTTCAATAAATATTCAAAATAACACATTGTTATGTTCATATCATGATATCGTATCATTATGTTCAATAAATATTCAAAATAACACACTATTATGTTCATATCATGATATCATATCATTATGTTCAATTAACGTTCAGGAATAACACATTGTTATGTTCATATTATGATATCATATCATTATGTTCAATTGATATTCAAAATAACACATTGTTATATTCATAGTATGATATCATATCATTATGTTCAATTAATATTCAAGAATAAGACACTGTAGCTCATGAATGTATAATTGTGTTATGTTCATTATATCATTACTTATGTCTAATTAATATTCAAGAATACGACCGTTGTAGCTCACGAATGTTGGAAGAGGCGACGCATTAAGTATGTTCAGATGTGAAGGTTTCAAGATTTATTCAGTTGTTGACATTTGTTTTTACAAGGATAGTTTGCCTTGGATATTCCTTGGTAGTTTGTCACTATGACTATAGATATTGACAAAACATTAATGGGATACCTTTTCATAGATATTCTAAAACTACAAATACCGCTTGCAATAGTTGGACAATCTAACTCTGAAATTCTTCTGGCGTTTCTTTATCCTTTCAGAATAGCTAAGGTATTTTTTTTTAATTTGTTAATGCGCTGCAAAACTTAGTGTTAAGTCAGATAATGTTCATATTGCGATGTTTGATGTATTTTAGTTTTGTGGAGTACCAATCCCACCAGAAAATTATACAATTTTGAATATGACTTTATCATATTTTAATGAAGCATACTTTGTCAACCCAACGTTATCATGTTTCTAAAATAGCTTTAATCACATCATTTCAAA
This sequence comes from Panopea generosa, assembly GCA_029582155.1. Classification (NCBI taxonomy): domain Eukaryota; kingdom Metazoa; phylum Mollusca; class Bivalvia; order Adapedonta; family Hiatellidae; genus Panopea; species Panopea generosa. Next base: position 18,780,040 of record CM055903.1, read on the forward strand.
TAATAGATGAAAAAAAAAGTGCAATATTAAGATTTATTTCTCGAAGCTGGTCCTATCTGATCTTCCATAGAATGATTGCCACGGATATTACTGGTTCTTCGTTTATGAAATATAATGTCATAAAAAGTCCTCCTTTGCAGACATCCCAATTCTCACAGCAAAACTGCTTGCTTAAAATTTGCCATACGAATCATGGTAAGCCCATATGGTAATTGCATTTAATTGAGGCGGAATTAATATAGGACAGTGGGGAAAGGGGTCGGCGGAGAAATGTTTATGTACTACTACTTTTTCTGTTTGTTTATATTTATATTTTATTTATATTATAACAAAGTTTAGATTATGTTGTACTATATATCTATTTTATTATTATTATTATTATTATTATTGTTTTTTCTGACATGATTTTTAATAATATAACTGTTGCATATTTAAAACAGTGTACTATCTTCTCCACTGTCACCTTTACTTTCATCTTTACTTTAATTAAAATATATTTGATACAATGTATAATATAAAACTAATATTGTAACTGTTAAAAAGCATTAATAAACAAGTCTGTATATGTTTTTGTATATATATATTGTATATATCATGTACCAGATGGGCCTGCGTGCCTATTGGATTTTTGAAATATAACTTTACTACAACTTAATCATTAATATATACTTGGAGCAATAACCAAATTGCTTATACTGCTCTGCTTGGAATGATGAGTTCTGATAAGTATGTCTATTGACAGCAATGTCAGGTTTCATTTGATTTTTTTCAGATAACACATTTGAATGCCAAAACGCGGTATCGCCCGTTCCCAGGCGACAATCCATTTTGTCTGTTATTATGTATGTTTGTACTATCCTGATTATGCTTATAATTAGCAAGTGTATTTTAGTGTCCCTTTTGGCCGAATGGTCTGAGGCGCCGTCACTGCTGAGGTCATATGTTTTTATAACGTTTGCCAGTTATTTGCGGAAGAACGATAGATTTCCTTAAATTATTTCTGAAGTCTTCCTTCAACAACAAAACTGGATATGATATATATAAATGACAATCGGAACATCGCTGGGCTATTTCCGTAAACTTTCGAAATAATATTTCGAACGTTTACGGAAATGGCCTAGCGATGATTATTTCGAACGTTTACGGAAATGGCCGAGCGATGATTATTTCGAACGTTTACGGAAATGGCCGAGCGATGTTCCGATTGAAGGAAATGACTGTAATGTTGAAAACGACGCTTAACACCAAACAATACGATACATTCAGAAAAATAACAATAAACATAAGTGATAATCACTGAAATACGCATGCTCACAAACTCTAATGTGAAAGTAGTATTGAAAATTATAAAACTGTGTTCCATGCTTCAAGAACGTTTAGACTCATTATAACACAAGACATGTTAATAAATTTAATCATTCTGCTATACATGTGCAGTGATACGTTCAAGTCGGCGACCGAGTCCAATGTCTGTGCTTTAATTAGAGTCTGAGAATCAATTGTATTGTTTTTAGTGATGTACGACAGACAGACAAGACACACATAGAGTGATCTGTGCTTTACAGACCGGTAATAGTAAACAGATACGCCAAGCTGGTGTCAGAAGTAATACTGGAACTAAGCCTGTTTGGACAAGTAATCACTCAAAACTGACAAATCATTAGACACATGCCAGATACTTCTAAACAAGGATGTAGTTTGGATGAGTGGACATAGTTATGTATTGACAAAAAAAACACGTACAACAATATATAGACATTATACAGATTTAGGGGTTAATAAGATTTGACTTTTTTCTATTCTTTGTTTTCAATTTTTATCTCAACCATTGTCTTACTATACACGTATCAGCTGCCAATATCAGTGATTGTCTGCTTTGCATTTTGGTAAAGATGTGTTCCCCGTTTGGTGTTAATGGGTCGAATATCAGAATACGTTTGGCAAACTAGAAGTCTATCCTAGAACCTGATTTCCCTCAGTTCTATTTACAGCCAATCAAAAATGCAAGGTCGGTATTTACATCGGGTATTTCCGTATCCTCCGAATAATACACCTCGTCTAAAGTTCTAAAATACACCAACGCTATTCGCCTGTGTTACAAACCTGTGTTCATTCGCGTGAAAGTAACAAATTATGTATCCGTCATTAAGTTGAATATATGGCGTTATTATACAGGTATGAAAGGGAAGTTGATGGTAATCACATTTAAAACAGCCGTGTTTCTCTTCCTCCCAGACAGTAAATAAAAGTCTTTGGCACAACTTTCACAAAGGTGGCATAAGGGGGCCGCCATTTTATTTTATCATATGAGTGAAAGTAGTTCCAAAATGGCACCTTATTATGTCAGAGGTATATTGCCTAGCATAAAGGCCGAGGTGATCAGATTGATAACTATTGAACTTTTTTTAACTGTGACGTCATTCAAACTTGCCCTGAAGCAACTGACTAATCAACGTGCCCAAACTCATTGCTCTGTTAAGGTCTCAATCAAAAGAGCTGGGTCCGTTCTACCTACGAGCAATCTTGTGGAAAAAAAATGCAATGTTCCTGTTATTTCTAAATTGTCGTTCATTATTGCTTCATTATTCATATTTGCATAGTTAATTGAAAGCACGGGTGAATGAATGAATATTATCTTGAGACCCGTAAACATTCAGGGTCATATTAAGTCTAACTGGTGATGAAATGAGAAAGTATGACAATAATGAAAATTACATCATAATACAAGTCCTGGGCTGCGTTCAGCACAGTTAAACATGTTTACTCTGTTTATAACCGCAAACGGTGACCTATCGAACGAAAAGTAAACGGAAACCGGTCTTTGGTGTTGTCCCTCCACTTCCCATTACGTCACGTGATTAATCACAAGCAACGGCAATTTGATCACCTCGGCCTTTATGCTACGCAATAGACCTCTGACATAATAAGGCGCCATTTTGGAACTACTTTCAGTCACATGATAAAATAAAATGGCGGCCCTCTTATGCCACCTTATATACGTTGAAAATATAAACGTTGGTTAATCAAGACAGATATTTTAAATTTCCCTATAAACATGACCATGTCGAGTGTACAAATAATAAAATCGATATAATAACGCCATATATTCAATTTAATGACGGATACATAATTTGCTACTTTCACGCGAATGAACACAGACTTGTTACACAGGCGAATAGCGTTGGTGTATTCTAGAGCTATAAACGAGGTGTATCATACGGAGAATACGGAAATACCCGATGTTTCACGATCGAAGCAACGGCTCGCGGAGGTGTTTAATCTGTTAGCAAACGTTTAAAGCGAACACATCTAAGACCTCCATATCTGGGTATTGCGATATCCATACCACATGCAAATAAAGACAAGCATGACCTATATGGGTTTCAACTCATTTCAGGTTATATATGGCACATCCAGTTTAATTGTTGGAGGAAGAACTCAGAATCAATCTGAATAGAACCACCGTCCTTCCACAAGTAACTGGCTAACATACTCACATACCATGATATCAGCTGTTGCAGATCTTCTTATTATGACAGGATGTTTGACAGATCGCTTTGTGCATCTTAACTGTAAAAATATGTTATAACGGCAATGCAAGTAACAATCCTATACCATGTATTGTTCTCTTTAATTCCCTGAGTTTGCTTTGAAAAGAAAAGCAATTATTTATTTTCGTTTAAGCAAAGCGCTTTAGAAAATAAATGTTTTATTACTGCTACTTTAGTCCAACCTGATTATACGCTTTTGTAAATGCGATTTAGAAAGTATTCCAGTCAATGATTTTTGTGTTCCCTTTCTCAGCATAATTTACATAACGCTTAGCTGTCTGATGTCATTGTGTTACAGCCATAATCTCAAAACAGAACGTCGTTATCATTATTCTTTTTTCTATCTTAGATACTATAATTATTTATCGGGCGAAATGGACAACTAAATGAAGTGAACAATGATTGTGTTGCCATTCTCATTTCAATGTTTATCACGTGATTACCACGCCGTTCAGTTTTATTGGCCGGTGCGTAAGCACTGGTTATAGCCGTTATTTTGAAGTCACCCGTCGCTTTTACTAAAAACCTAACAACTCAGCTGATAAAATTCAATCTACTCAGCCGATAAAAAAGAAGTTCTATCGAATATGTTTGAAAATAGAATTGAATTAAGAGTATTTAGCTATAAATCAATTGAATCATAGATAAAATTATCAACCTCGTCAATTAATTTATATATGCTCACAGCAATAAATTTTGAAAACATTTTTTTCGCATATATGTGGGTTATTTGGTAGTTTATCCTGTCCTGATATTTCCCGAATCAGGTCTATGAACTCCCAATGAAAAGGCAGGGAATTCCATCCTGTCCCACAATTCCTAGCTATTCAACGCTTACCAAACTGTGACATCATTCAACTGACCAATCGAAGTGCTCAAATCCCATTCCTAAATTAAGGAACCAATCGGGAGAGCTTGGTCCGCTCTATGGACTAGTTATTTGGCGTGTAATGTAGTAATACATTTGTATAACTGCTACGTGACTGATGCTGAAGATGCCATTTTTCCTGATACTGATAGCTGATCATCAACTCATCAAATTTGAGGAAAATCGGCAAAAGTGATTTTTTTTTTCAGTCTTATTATTACGGCATACCTTACAGTTCTTCTTATTATAGGAAGCACTCAGAAATAAATTGTGAGCATAATTATGGACGCATATGGGTCCTTTATAAAAATTGTGAATTTCATGCCCCTGTGTCTCACGGTTTGGCTCTTGGGGTGGGGCCTACTTTACTAAATCTATATAAGATAAAATGGCAAAAACCGTTGTTTCTTATGACTGTATGTGAATGTTTTTTGGTGTGATTTGTTGTTGCTGACATGACGGCCAATACCTATATGAATTTCATGGTCCCGACCCCCATTAGGTCTTAGGGGTGGGGCCAAAACAGTCAAATTCAAGGTAAACTTCAAAAATCTTCTTCTTGTTATAGGAAGCATACAGAAACGAATTGTGCTGGATCTCACGGTTTGGCCCTGAGGGTGGGGCCTACTTTACTAAATCTATATAAGAGAAAATGACAAAAATCGTCATTTCTTATGACTGAATAATCATTTGAATGGTATTTGGTGTGATTTGTTATTGCTCACATGACATTCAAATTCAAGGTAAACTTTAAAAATCTTATTATAGATAGCAACGGAAAACAAACTGTAAGCATAATTAATGAGGCCTATGAGTTTGTCATAAACAATGTGAATTTCATGCGCCTGGGTCTCACGGTATGGTCCTAGGGTGGGTACTACTTTACTAAATCTATATACAAGAGAAAATGATGTGATTTGTTAATGCAGATATGACAATCAAAATCCATGTTTGAATTTTTGTCGCTTCCCGAAGGACAGAAGTTGGAAAACAGATTCATAAAGCTTTATGTCGTCAAGGATAATCAGGTGATCGTTAAGGTCCATGGGCCTCTTTTTAGATCTACTGGCCAAAGGCCAGAAGGTCTCATGCGATGGCGCGTAGTCCGTCGTCCGTTAGCAGCACTTTCTCTGAAACCACTAGGCCAGTTAAACTCAAATTTAACATGGATGTTTCTCATGAATAGGAGATTATACAGAAGATTTATTTATATTATTATTATTATTATTATTATTATTATTATTATTATTATTTAAAATTCAAGATGGCCACCGTTACTAAAATAGATTTGTTCAAATGGTGTCATTAGGGTTAAAAATGACCCCGCCCCGATGGCTCAATTAGGGGACATGTGATTATAATACACATTAATAAAAAAAATAAAATGGAACTGATATTGCCTATACTTTCACAGAAGCATTTTTTGTCAAGGAGATTCAGATTTGTTAAAATGACTGGATTCCACTGTCTGAAGGGGTCATGAGGGGCCCCAAAAGGGTAAAAATTGGGAATTTCAAAAAATCTTTCTCTTAAGAATCAGTCAATCAAATTTGTTCATATTTGGTATAGATTGTCACTATGATTAGGGATTTGAATCAAGATAAGAATCAAGGAGCTAGTATTTATAGGGGCTCTGTGAGGGGACTTGGAGTATTACATTGGGATACAATTGGAAAACGGAAAATTCTCATTTGTGCATAAATATTATTCAGTCTGAGTTTTAAAGCATCATCTAGTCATAGCAAATAAGATTTGGTTCAATAAGCAGGATTAAATTTCCATAAGGTGCCAGGTGGGGTCACAAAATACTTTGATATGAAATGTTTTAACAATCTTCTTCTCTACAACCGGTTAGACAAATTAGTTCATATTTAATATAAATTATCCCTATGAATAGGGATTTGAAATTTGTACAAATCAAGGGGCTAGTATTTATAGGGACCCTGTTAGGGAACTTTGAGATTTACATAGAAAGTCTATGGGAAAACGGAAAATTAAGCTTTTTTTCATCCATTTGTTCAGAATTATTATTCAGTTTGATTTCTGAAGCTTCTTCTAGTTATAGCAAATAATATGTGGTTCAATAAGCAGGATTTAATTTCCATAAGGGGCCAGGTGGGGTCTCAAAAGGATTAAAATTGAATATTTTCAAAAATCTTCTTCTCGGCAACTGGTCAGTCAGTCAGTTTATATTTTATATAAAATTATCCCTATGGGTAGCGGGTTTGAAGTTTGTACAAATCATAGGACTGGAATGGATAAGGGCTTTGTATGGGGACTTTGAGTTTTACATAGGATTACTATGGGAGAATAGAAAATTCTCATTTTCTCCAGTATTTTGTAAAAACAATTTTGAATTTGAATTTTAAACCATTGTATAGAATAAGCAAATAATTTGTGTTACATAAAGAAGATTGAAATTCCATAAGGAGCCGGAGGGACCCAAATGAGTTGATTTTGTGAAATTTCAAAAAGTGATTAGTCGAATTTGTTACATAAAACAACAACCACTATTTACCAGTAGAGTGTCCGCTGACCCTCTTGGACTTCTTGTTGTTTTTTTTAAATTTCAAAAATCTCCGACGACAGTACATGGTCAAGATAGTTGGAGTGTAGCATCATCTCATGATATGTCCTCTGTGGTCAGTTTTTTTAGTCGCCAGAGAAACTGATATTTAAATGCATTGTGACAAAACTTTCACTGTAGTAGAGATATCACAATCTGAAATGATGTCATTACTGTAGACTGAAGTTGTTAGACAAAAAGAGTGTTCGTGCCTAGAAAACAAATTGTTCAACCATTTGTTGTTGCTGTATTGTGAGAAATAAATTCAATAATTGGGTAAAAAAGGGAAAAATTAAAAATAAACTTCCCTTTTATACTTTCTTCGTGAACCTTCAATCAATATTTCCCTATAAAAATACACCGGCCACCAGTACTTATAGTACTTTGAATATCAATATGTCAAGAGCGAACAAAATTGCTTCAACTACCGGTCAGCTACCACTATTGCGTTTTCCATAGACATTTGACCGTGTTTTCACTTTTTCTAACATTCACGAATCAAAAGGTCCTATGTCATATTAAAGTACTATCCTAGACCCAGATGAAAATGTCAAAAAATGGGGATCAAAAGTGACACCTTTTATCACTTTATGCTCTTCAAAGTGACCCCACTTTTAGCATGAAGAAATGTAAATTTCACCATTTTTACTTCCATACAGTTTCCTTATTAAAATGTATTTAATCGGCCAAAGAAATTTTAAACATGAATTTATATTTTACTGACACAAACTAATAAAGTTACATTTCATTGCGATCGTTTGCCAGTTTGGCAGTTTCATCCAACCAAAAATAAGCTCAGTATCAAAATATATGCCCTGCATATCCCTATACTTTTTCAATCAATCAAAGTTCTCGTCTCAATGGTGGTAGCTAACCTACTTTGGAATCTGCAGATAGCTCATTCAATGAGGTTTGAAAATAGGAAACTTCTAAGCCTGATACTAGGGGGGCGCGATGGTAATGCCTGTAATGAGAACAGATTCAATAAAAGGGGTGTGTGTGTGTGGGGGGGGGGGGGGGAGGGGGTTTAGTGTAATGAAAAAAAATGTTGACTGCTCATGTCAGAGGTTGCGGGTTCGACCCCCAGCTCGACCCGATGCCTCTCACAAAACAACACTCAGTACAGGTTCTACCCAGAAAGCGGACTTGAGAGCGGTTCATATAAACTCTGAGCTTTCATCGCAATCGAGCTAAAATCAATTAGTATAAAAACAATAAAACAGAGTTTTACATATTCTTTTCTCACTTTCAATCTTTGCTTTTATCAGATACTGTTTAATTCATGTTCCTCCTATGTAACACGTTCTTCGTGCTTTTTAGGTTTCCGAAATAAGTGTTTTTCTTACCATTGATTTCATAGAAATATAATTAATAAATCATTAAAAAGGTACAAAAGTGAAATTATGGCTACGTATACAGCTTGCACGTAAAATTTAACATACTAGGGTAAATGAGAAGCATCAACATAGTCATATTTAAAACAATACACGTTTTAAAATAACCTCAAATGTTCATTTATAATAATAACAAATTATAACCAGGGTATATGTGACTTTATGATCCATATAACCTTATTTTAATGAAAGTAACTTCCGTATTGTATACCCAATTGCGATAAAAGTTCATACATTGTGCAGATGTTGAATAACTCTGTATGCCAGACTAGCTACACGTAAACACGTTCGTCTAAAATATTTCCGATTGCCCCTCGTACTAGAGCTATAAGCCCAATTTTCCATTTCTTTTCGGTATTTCGCCTGTAGCTGATAGATGGCATCTCTTTAAATGAATAAAGACATTCGAGGTATAAACATACACCATTGTGCCAAATCATAAAATCAATCACATAAATGTTAGCATGCACAGTATACCACAACTTGCACAAAAACTTAAACGCAGAGTTTAAAGGGTATTCATCAAGATTTTTCCAACGATTTTTCCAAAATTGGCTAAAAACATATTTTTCCAATATATCAAGCCTATATATACTCTTTTACCCCATACTGCCAAAATGATATCTATTTAAACATGCCAAAATAGTATATTAAAAAGGAGTTTCCTTACTTGGGCTACGCGCCTAGGTTAGATTAAAATAGATTTCCCGGTTAAAAGTGCACCATATTTTGTGACGTATAAAGGGAGTCATGTGATTCAATTTTGATTTCAGTTTGATCCGTGATGCACAGGGGTGGATCCAGGATTTCGGTTTAGAGGGGCGCACCACAAGATCTGAACGAGCACATATGTTTTTCAGTAGAAATGTAGTGGATTTGAATACAATATAGGAGTTTATGGGGGGATGGGTGTAGGCTGGGTTTTTTTAAGAGTTTATCCGCCATAGATACCGACTCCCTTGTAGACATAGACATAGACATATTTTATTAAGTAATAAAGGCCTCCGGCCCAAAATACAACATGTAAATACATCATATAGAGTGACACAAATTAAATATTATACATTTATACAAGTCAATATTACAGAATTCACATATTAAAGTGAATATAAGCTTATAACATGCCATATAAATCCAAAAATAATAACATTTGTATTAGATCATTTCAGGTTTAAGCATTTCAAAAGTTTTATAAAGTAACAGATGTGACATATATTTTTGAAGATATATGATTTGGAATAAATGTAGCTATATATAAATCCAAAATTAACACTATAATGAACAAGACTATTAAATCATATCATGAATATTTATATTCAAAATAAAGTGAAACTATTTATACTGTCTAATTAATAATACAGTAGTTTACTCTTGTTAATATTTCTTTAAATGGGCAAATCTAGAATTTCTTTTCTTTTTTTAAAAGCATTTAAAAGATATCTAGCAATACTGACAATGCTTTTCTCATCTTTCAAGCTAAATATTATGTAATACATGCTAAGCGATCTATTTCTTAACCAATTAGATTTGAAAAAAGTTTGTCTTAAATGTTCATACTCATTACATTCAAAGAAGAAGTGAAACTCATCTTCGACTACAGAAATATTATTTTTCATACATATAGGACAGAATCTTAAATTTGTATCTATTGATAAGTGTCTTCCCTTCTCGATCATTAAAGTATGGGTCGAACAACGAAAATTTGACACCGTTTTTCTTAAAATATATGATAAATCAATGTCTAAGTATGATTCTGAATACAGATGAGATTTAAAATGTTTATAATGCAGAGATTTAGGAGAATCATTTAGACCTGCGATCCATCTTTGTAAATAGCAGTCTTTAATGCGTGTTTTAAATAAATGAATAAAATTTATGTCATTTCCAACATCTTGGGCAAGCCAAGCATATCCAAATCCATATGTAAAAAGTAATTCTTTAATATGACTAGCCCAAGTTCTTCTGCCTGCTTCATCTAATTGTTTTAGCATTTTATAACATTGTTTAGGGTATCTATGGTTTTCCATACGTATAATTCTTAGCCAAAATTTTACACAGTTGGGAATATAAGTAATACATAACGGTAATCTTCCGCATTCTCCTAGCGCTAGAATATCAGATGTATTTTGTGATAAATTACAATACTGTTTACAGAATTTGATTTGCACTTTTTCAATTTTTTCAACATACTTGTATCCCCAGATTTCAGAGCCATAACAAAGTATAGGTTTGACCATAGCATCAAATACTTTAAACATATCTACTGAATTTAGATGTCCAAATTTACGTTGAAATCTAAATATACAGGCAACAGACTTAATACCTTGCAATGCCAACATTTCTTGCGTTTTTGACCATAGCAATTTTGGCGTGAAATAAACACCTAAATATTTATAAAATTTGACAACATCTATAGTTTCTCCACAATAAGTCCACTTTTCTGTAAGCTTGACGATGCCTCCATTTCTAAAAACAACAATTTTTGATTTATCGAGATTAATTTTCATATCAACAGATGCACAGAATTGTTCAATATAATTAATTTGTCTTTGAAGATGTACAACAGTATCTGAGAAACTTGAAACATCATCAGCAAACATTAAGGCTACTAACTCATTAATATCATCAGAAACAAATATACCACGATCACATTTAGAATGTAGAAATGTAACTAAATCATTTATAAACATAGAAAAGATTATGGGGCTGGCCACACAGCCTTGCCTGGTTCCAATGTTACATGGGAAAAACTCAGTTAATCCATTATTAACCTTAACACATGATTTTAATTTGCTATACATAGATTGTAAAATTATTAAGAACTTTCCATCGACACCTTTTCTTGTAAAAGCATTCCATAGTTTTTGGTGTTGAATACTATCAAATGCTTTAGCAAAATCAACAAATATACAATAAAAACGTCCTTTTCTCTTAGAAAGATACTTTTGTCCTAAAGCCATTAAAGTAAATATGTTATCTATAGTGGTATACTTTTTCCTAAATCCTGCCTGTGACTCATCAATGACATCAAAAGTATCGCACCATTTAGTTAATCTATTACTTAATATGTGACAGAATATTTTACATAGGGAATCGATAAGTGAAATGCCTCGATAGTTATTTGGGTCATTTACTGGACCTTTTTTATGTAATGGTGTTATAATGCTTTCGCTCCAATTTTCAGGAAACGAACCTGAATCAAATATTTCATTAAAAAGTTGATTTAAAAACGGCAATATGTCATTAAGTGTATACTTATACATTTCTATACATACTCCGTCAGGGCCTCCAGAACGGTTAGATTTTAAATGACGTATACTATCGATTATTTCTTGATTATATATAGGTTCGTTAAGGCTGCTAGAATCGTAATGTGTATTTTCAAAGATATTATCGTTATGCTCATCATCGTCATTTTCTCTTGAAATAAATAAACTTTTAAAATAATTGTGCCACTTTTCTGGTGTAATATCATTGTTTTGCTTATTACAATTTCCTTTTAATGTTTTCCAAAACACTTTAGAATTTTTTCGAGAACTAACTAATTCGTTCCGTTTTTTCTTAGCTAATAGAGCCTTTTTGTTCAGACAAATAGATTTAAAATGATTCCTTTTTGTTTTATATGTAATAAGGTCTTTTCTATCATTCGTAATTCTAAAATATCGTAGTGCTCGTGATTTGTCAACTTTAGCAGAATTACAATCATGATCCCACCAGGAAGGTTGGGTTGAACTGTATTGTTTACAATTAGACTTTAATTTCATATTATCGCCGGCCTTTTTAAAAACATCAATAAAATCGGGTATATATGAACTGAGAGAACGATCATTACGGTTACTTATTATTTCATTAAAGGAACGGAAATTATCACAAAACTTAACATAAAAATCATCTTTTAACTCCTCTTTCCATTTATATTTTTGCCAAGTACGCAAATTTGAACTATCAATATTATTAAAGGACTGGTTATATGAACAGGATTTAAAACAAAACTGACAATGAAGGGGGAAATGTACTGAGTAATCCTTATCCCCAATTTTAAAATCAGTAATAAACTTAAATAAGCTGGATGAAGCTATCATATAGTCATCAATGCTTGCCCCATTGTTGGCAAAACATGTAAAATTACCATCCATATCACTAAATAGACGGCCATTTAAAGTATGAACATCGTACGTACAACATAACTCAATAAGTGACAAACCAAAACGATTATAATTTTCATCTTTAGATTTTCTTGGAGTCGAAAAATTGTCAGACGGGTAGTCAACATCATTGCCAAATATATATGAAATATCATCATCTGGAATGTAATCATTAAAATCTTTAATTCTAGAATTAAGATCACCAGACAAGAACAATTCTGCATTAGGGTATTCAACGATAATATTATTAATCTTATTATTAAGTATTTCAATACCATTATTGTCATTTTCATCATAAATAGGTGAGTTTTCAGGCGACACATATGTAAAAATAAAGACAATATCATTTACATTACGGAACAATGAACTATTAAACAATAAAACAACACATTCTGCGAATGTATTAAAAATACGTTGAACAAGTCCATCTTTTATCAAAAAGTCTTTAACATATACTGAAACACCTCCAGAACCTCGGTTTGCTGACTTCTTTTTCGGCCGAGAATAACCGAAATGAGTGTAACCGGGTAGATCAATCGCATCATCTTGAACAGTCCACGTCTCAAATAAACCAATTATTTCAAAGGATGAAACATACAATTGAAATTCAATGTCATTTTGATATTTTAAAAGACCCTCGATATTCCAACTGCATATATTAAGATAAAGTAGCTTTATCTGAATATTATTCCCAGCATTATTAACAAATTCTGAATGAATATCATCATTTTTCAATTGGGTATCGCAGAGACGCGTTTCAGTCAACAATTCATTATGGATGATAGAAACATTTTCAGAGCAGTTAACAATATTGGAGTCTGAAAACTGTTCATTGTAAGTAAACGTTTTATCATGAACACAGGGGCTTTGGCCAACGCGTTACTTAAACGCCGGAACAGGACGTTCTCTCGTCTCATCGTAAACGTATGCGTTGCCATTGACAACGAGTTTATCAAAACGCAAAAATGCATTTTTTCCACTATCAATAGATTCCTTTAGGAATGGAATCAACGCAGATCTCATTTTCCTGACCCTGTCTGGGAAGTCCTCACTCACTCGCACACGGGATAATTCACCTGCTGTTGCTCCGATGTTGACGCTATCGACGTTATCACTAGGCCGCGCTTCTCGCACAGATTTACGTATTTCACGATAACGCTTGATGATACGATCTTTGTCCTTATAGAACGAAAATTTAACGATTATAGGCCGTGGTTTATTTTTCCCTGGAAGTCGATGGGCACGCTCAATACTCATATTGGGTTCGTCGATCTTAAGTTCAGTTTTAATATAGTTTCTTATTTTTTCCTCTGATTGTTCCCAAGTTTCATTATTAGATTCCTCGATATCATAGAACTTTAAATTTTGTCTTCTTGATTGACCTTCTAATTGGTCTAGTTTAGATGATGTTTCTTTCGCAGATAATTCCAATTCCGAGACGTTGACTGCTAGGGTATTAACAAATTTGGTTAGTTTTAAATTTTGGTCATGTAGCTTTTTATTTTCTTTTTTAAGGTCATTGACTGACTTTTCCAATTTATCAAACTTTTTATTTAAATTCTGACAGTTTTTTTGTATATCAAGTAGTATAGTCATTGATAGGTTTTCATTTTGACTAGGTCGAACGGTTATATCATGATCCAATTGTGGCTCTATTTGTTCATAGTCTAGATCCATACTGCTTGCACTCGAGGGATTATTAGATCTGCATTCAGGCGAACGTTGTGAGGAACTAGCGTTCAGTGAGTTTGGACTGGACGGCGGTTGTGGGGTTCTAAGCCATGAGCTTAATGCTGGCTGATCATTAAAAAGACGTGTAGACCTTCGTGTTTGTAGTAACAATGGTTTCATCTTAGATAGAGTCCGAATGACGTCAAGCAGTGTTAAGTGCTGTATATTTTTAGAATAGGGATTTCATTTCAAGATACCACTCCAATTCAGATATTGATTTTGTCACGTTTCGGTGGATTTGCTATACCAAACTATTCGTATTTTATTTATTAATGATAATGAGATGCTTTTTATCCATTTTAATAATTATTTTATTTTTTTAAATATTTATAGCGATTTTTCTTGATATACTCCCTTTAAAGACAAATTATGACAATTTCACCCTGTAATATGACGCCAACAGACGCAGACGGAGACGCAGACACCGAGGCGAGTACAAAAGGCGTCACACAACTATTATATCTCTTGACTACCCCAGATGAAGGAGGTAGAAGCAAAACTTTTTCTTTTTCTTCTTCTTTCAGGGCTTTATATGACAGTGATTTATTTCACCATGCGCTAAATGGTCAGTATTTTAGAAATCACCACTGAAAATTTTATCCTGATGCCAGATGTCCAGGAAATTCTGCGTCATTTTAAAATTGATGGATCGAACCTAACCGTGGGCTAATAGTTAACATATCATTACTCTGGAAATTGATAGGTATTACAGTTGAATTAAAAAAAATGTATGCTTTTTTTCTTTATAATTGCAGATCTTGAAAGAGTGAAGAATTTGAGTCCAGGCACCTGCTGTAGATTTTGATATTTCACTGTGTTTTATGCTTAAAAAGGTATAATGGAGCCCTGTTACACCGTATATAGCTTACGCCGGATATAGCTTACGCGTGAGCTGTATACGTTGACTATAAAACCGTAAACAGCTTACACCGAATACAGCTCACCGTAAGCTGTATACGTCAAGATGTTGCATATCCCTGTATATAGCTCATTTCTGAAAGATGATAATGATCACCATCATCATCATCATTGTAGTAGTAGTAGTGGTAGTAGTCTGTCTGTCTGTCTGTCTGTCCGTCCGTCCGTCCGTCCGTCCGTCCGTCCGTCCGTCCGCTCACCCGTCCGTCTGTCCGTTCGTCCTTCAATCGCAGTAACTTTTCATTAGAAAAATTACAGGGGTCATTATTCTACCGTGGATCAAAATTCTTTGAGGGGTGGGGGGGGGGCTCTGTTTACTTCACGTGGGGGTCATAATATTGACCAGGGAAGTCGAAATGCTATGACCGGGGAGTCACTTTTTTTTCCGAAATATAATGACGGGGATGGGGGGGGATCATTTTTCTATGGGGGTCACTTTACTTCGTTATACATATTTTGGGCATCAACAAAATTCTGACAATCATTTTGTTTAAACTTGTACACATTTTTGGACCGTTGCGTCGATTTTAGGCACAGGCACGTGTTTAATTTTGAACTGTGGCCCGTTTTTGGTAATTCCTGACGGACACCTTTTTCAAACAGTGATCTATTTTCAGAAACAAGAGCACCGCAACAGGAGACTGGACGCGCGACTTTTCTCGGTGTATGTCTGTTGAAAAGAGCAATGTCTACTTTCCTATGAAATTTGCCCGCCAATTTTTATAAAACAATAAAAATAGGGAATTAAAAATCACTGCATGTTTTGTTTTGAGTATTGTCCTATTTTATAAGAATGCAAAGTTAAATTTTTTGGCATTCTGTTACCATGAAGAAATTTGAGGCCAAAATGTATGCCGGATGGCAAAAACTGCTATTTTTCCACACAAGTTTACTCTTCGATGTAGATATTAAGATAAAGCACAGCCATCAACCACAAAGATATTTCAACTACATGTAGCTTTATGTTATTCAAGTCCCTGTTAGAATATCTTTGTGGTTTATAGCTGTGATCTATCTTTTTTTACATCAAAGACCAGTATACCATCGACCCATTCCACATCTAGAAAGCAACTTTCATTTAAAAAGAGTCTCTTTGGGTTAATTGCTCGAGGATACTGCTGCTGCTACTACTGTTGCTTTTTCTACTAAATTTTATTATGATTTCTGTTTTAACTATAATTAGGCCTATGTTTTAGTTTTTATATGTTTGTATATGTAGTATTATGAACTAAATGAGCTACCTTCATTAAATAAAGATTGTACTACTACTACTACTACTACTACTACTACTACTACTACTACTACTACTACCTACTAATACTACTACTACTACTACTGCTACTACTACTACTACTACTACTACTACTACTACTACTACTACTACTACTACTACTACCACCATTTCTGCTACTGCTACAGTTACTGTTACTGCTACTAGATCTACTTCTACTACTGCTACGACGAAGATTATTATGGTGGTGATGACGATCAAGTATAATCACAATTATGTTTAATACTGGTCACTCACCATGTGAGCAATATACGTTAAGACGAAAGGCTATTTCAAAAGCATATGTATACATCCAACGTATACAGCTAATACGTAAGCTATATACGACGTAAGCTATATACGGTGTAACAGAGCCCTATGGAAAATGTAATAGTAGTGTGAGACAAAAACCTCCCATATTTATATGATATTCGAGTTAAAACGGTTGGAAAGAGAGCATATCAGATAAACGATTAAAGATAAATATTCTCTCGCCATAAACTAAGTATCCACTCTCTCCCAGAGTGCAGTGCGCCACGCTCCATTAACCTCTGTCAATCTGTCAACTTTGGCAAGATCAATGCGTGCAATGTTGATGTTGCAACTTGTAACTTACAAATTACTGAAATGTCACTTTTGTTCGTCAATGCGTATAGAAAAATACATGTTACTCGTGTCATCCTCGTAATTGCCTAAAGTGAAATGAAACAAAAGGATAGCCATTTTTGCATGAAACATTTTCAGATAAGCAATAATACTCTAATTTCCAATTATGCAATATGCAGTATACACAAATTGACAAATATAGAAGCAAGAAGTTGCCATTTGAGTGAATGGGATTTTTTTTTCGTTATTTCCCAACTGCAATATGCAGTTTACTCACACGGAAGTTGGAAGACGTCATCTGAGTGAATTCAATTGGCGATTAGTAAGTTGAAATATGCAATTAAGCAATATTAGTTATGACGGATATCACCTTCCATTGTTTTAGCTTGTGTAGGTGGCCAATGATGTTAACTTTAGCGGGGATATAAAAATAGTTGCCATTATCAACGGTACTTTGAACGTAATAGTTTGATCTTTATTGGAGTGTGTTCTCTATCTGTATGTGTTTGTTCCGACGCTTGTACATTTAGTTCTAGTTTGTGTGTTGGATGTTGGGTTTCGTAACATATATTTGGTTGTTTTAAGAAGGCGAACGCTGGTTTTAGCGCTGGAATTTAGTCATTTTAACTACACTTATCGATATTTCTAAGAAGGGACCACCGGTTGCTCCCTTTAGATCCGCTAGTGCCGTTCGGCACCTACGTCACTTGTATTTTAATGTAATATAAAATCGTCCACTTCTAATCATACAAATCTAAACCATTCCCAAGCAAACGTATTTCTGTTGAACGGTTCTAATAGTTCAGCTTTTTAAATTGACTCTGGATACATTGTCATTGACTGATTTTAATTTAGAAATTCAAATACATGGTCTTATTTAAAGAACAATAAAGGAATATGTCATATGCAAATTTTAGCGCAAGCTTTATTTGTTTGTTTCTTGGATGCATTATGTGCGAACTGACGCGTTGAAGGATAATATAGTGCATTCTCAAATAAGTACAGATTGTGACGTTTGCAACGGAATACAGCAAAAATGAGCTGTGAAAAAAAAGAGTTCAACACTGAATTGGTAAGTATATAATTTGAGATGCCAAACGAAAATATATCATACAAATAAAGCAACAAAAACACATTTTGGAATCGCTCACAATATATGATATTTCTAAGATTTGTGAAAATAGATATTTCGTTTTATTTTACACTTTTTAATTCATTAGAGAGTGTTTTTTTTCAGTGGATTATTAATATTAATCCACTGTTTCAAACTGAGATTATGATCTGAAAAAACAATATTTTTTAATATATTTTGTCTTTGAATAAATCTTTTTAAAATCAAAGAGTCCAAATGACAATTCGAAGTATTTGAGTGCAGTCTTTCTTTAGAATTGGCATCTCATTTCAAGTTTACTACTCTGATTTAAATATCGATTTTGTCACGTTTTGGTGGGTTTGACATATCAAACAATTCTGATTTTATTTATATAAGATAATGAGATTCTTTTTATCCATTTTAAAAACAATTTTATTGTTGAAGACATTTATAGAGTTTTTTCCTAAAAAATATAATATTATAAAACTGTATAAGTCTCCGTTTAAAAATACACAGTCGTATCATTTGAGCAAATTACAATTTTAAGTACATTAACCCTCGCCCACATCCCACAGCCGCCCACCCTACTCCACCCCACCCCACCGATGCCTAATCCCACATTGTCCCACCCCACAACAGCTCCACCATACCAACCAGCCCACCCCACAACCGCCCCACCCCACAACTGCGTATCCCTGTGTCAAAACCTTCTAAATAACGCCGCGTAACATTTATATACCGGAGCCTTATAGTATCCGTCTTCATGTTTGGACATGACCGATCCAGGAAATAAAATCCTTAACACGGAAATACTGAACCTGGACGGGGTTCCATTTTGATTTATTTAACTATGATTAACCAATTATAGTCAGGCAAACGCTCGGCCATTGCCACCTACATAGTATCTTTAACGGAAATAGTCGAGTGGTTTTCCTATAGGCCTCGGCCGTATCATAAATGCATGCAGGTCAATACACATACTTACACATTCATTGTTCACTGTTTATTATCACATTCCATCCGACATATATTTATAACTTAGGGTGAGTTTTTTTTTTAATGATTAAAATGAACT
Source organism: Panopea generosa (assembly GCA_029582155.1). Taxonomy (NCBI): domain Eukaryota; kingdom Metazoa; phylum Mollusca; class Bivalvia; order Adapedonta; family Hiatellidae; genus Panopea; species Panopea generosa. The sequence goes on from CM055903.1 coordinate 18,799,257, forward strand.
AAAGTAATTAATCCCCTCTCGTATCAATTTGAAAATAATCGCTCATACCGAAAATGATGTTCAGTGTAAACTGGTTTCTCTTATCTGCGGACTGCAATCGTCCCCTGTCACCACGATTGCCGGTAATACGACGTGAAGAAGGCGTGTGTGTTTTTGTTTATTGCTTTTTTAATTGTGTTTAACGGGATTTTCAACACATTTCTGGTTATACTCATCTAGATTTGATTATTATGAAACATTTAAAAACATTTTTTGCCATGAAGTCTATTTTGACAAATTTAAAATGATTCTCTACGAAAGCAATATACGTGATTAAGATTTAATTCACACTCTCTAGAAATTGAGACCGGACGATATAATGGTATTGATCATACTAATAGAATATGTAAACATTGCAACCAGAATGTTATTGAGTCCGAATATCATTTCTTGCTGTGTTGTATTAAATACAACAATGTTCGTACTAAATACTTAGACCGCATGGTTTGGCCTACACTCAATAAATTCACAGATATCGTGTCGTCTAAGAAAGAAAACTTGTGGGGCCGCGATTCAATATTTGGTCAACAAAATTAAATAATTTTACACTACAGAGATTAATACAATAAAAGTTATTGAACATAATATATCCATAATATATTATGTTTGATATAAATGTACAGTTTTTCGTCTAAGATCGAAATAAAATCGGCGATACAGGTGCTGACGTAAAGATATTTATATCATATCAACAAATTTGACAGAGCAGTTCTTGAGAAGACGATTTTGAAATTTCACAATTTCAACCCTTTCTGCGCGTCCAGAAATTGTGGGACCTTCTAGTCCCTTTTTGAAATCCAACCCTCCTTATTGAATCAATCACTGCACAATTGGTGAATTATTATTATTCAAATGGATGAGAGAACGGAAAGTTTTCGTTTTCCCATAGTATTATTCCTACAAAACTTAATGTCTCTTTCAGGGTTACCGTATACCATAGCCTTTAGACTTGAAAATATATATTTGACTGACTGGGTGTTGTGAAAAGTATTTTTGATAGACATTGCTTTAGATATCTAATTGAACATATTTTTTTCACAAATGGGTGAGAAAATAAGAATTTTTCCCGTTTTCCTATAGTATTCCTGTGTGCATGGTACCTGTATATACCAGTCTCTTGATTTGCATAAACTTCAAACCTCTACCCATGGGGGTTAATTTATATCAAATATGAACAAATATGTTGACTAACAGGTTGGATATGAAATTTCAAAATGTTAACCAATTTTGGGACCCGAGCTGGGTTTGTTATGGAAATGCAATTTTCCTCAATGAATCAAATTTTATTTGTTCATGGCCAGATGCTGCTTCAGATCTCAAACTGAATAAAATATTTGCATACTTGGATGGAAAAATGACAATTTTCAGTTTTTACCCTAGTATCCCTATGTAAAACTGAAGGTCCTCTAGCAAAGTCCCTGTATTTGCTAGCCCCTTGGTTTATATAAACTTTTGGTGAAAAATGACGTGCGCAAGTTAGTGAAAAAACTGTTTTAAACGTGTCATTAAAGTGAATATATGAGGATTAAACGCTCTAAATGTCATAAAAAATAAAATAATTATCAATAAGGATAAAAAGCATCCCGTTATCGTTAATAAATATAATCCGAATAGTTAAGTATGTAAAATCCACCAAAACGTGACACAATCGATATTTAAACTGGAGTGGTAAACTTGAAACGAAATCCCCATTCTAAAAATAGACACCACTTAAATACTGTTTAACGGCCTTTGCATCATCATTCAGACTCTTTTTAAGATGAAACAATTTTTACTTCGTGTAAATTTGTATAACGAAACAAATTGAACTCAAAATGAAGTCACGTGACTTATTAAATATGTTGCAATTTTAAGCGGGAAATCAATTTTAGTCTAAACTAGGCGCGTAGCCCAAGTTAGAAAATTCCTTTTCAATATACCTATTTGATATGTTTAAACATATATCTTCTTGGCAATACGGGGTCAGTGAGTATTGTCATGGTATATTGAAAAAATGCTGTTTTTTTAGCCAAAAGAATTTTTAAATCCTGCTATATTCCCTTTAAGAAATACTATTTTAATATAACGCCATCAGAAACATAAAGCAAGGAAATCTATTTGATGTAAACTAGAAAAGATGGTTTTGATTTTCATTCATTCATGCACACAAGCTTAGTAAACAAAACCAAATATTGCAAACGTTATTCCGATAAGTTTCAAAATGGCTGTCAACAGAAGTTTCTGTCAAGGTAAAAACTTAAAAGGATCGATATTTTTTTTGAATTTTGATTAACTTTGAGATATTCAATTGCCTTTTTAGGGTAGCTGTACAATAGGCATATTGTAATACACATTCAAGACTTTTAAATTACTTGTCTGCTTCTGTTTTCTGATATAAACACCGCATTGAAACGTTAAATAGGAATGAAATGGATATGTGCATGGAATGGGAATGTGCGTTTCTGTATTGAAACCTGGCCCGCGTCCAATACTTGTTTATAAACGCAAACGGTGATCAAACGAATGACAATTAAACGGAAATCAGACTGCATCGGCGCTGTCCCTCCATTTCTCATTAAGTCACGTGATCAACGCGGAGGCGTTTGCTCTGTTAGGTGTTAATAAAAACGTTACTCGTGAAACAAATACCTACTCTAAATGACGCATGTTTTTTTATATTATTAAAAACGGTTGCTGGTGAAATGAATCAGTTATTTGATTTCTTACTAATGCTAATGCCTAGCCCACTTTACAGCCGAACATCATCCTCCCATTTATATTCCATAGCGGGTCAGTAACAAACCATATAATAAATAATATAATTTGATATAGTCTGTTGTTATTTTTTTATTCAAATAAGGACGCCAAGCGAAAACAGTATGCCGAAAATATGTCAATGGCATTGGATAGCACGTTCAACGGGGAGTCCCAAAAAGCTGCCAGTAACAGAGGAAAGTGCCTTAAACGAGAGTCCCACATCGATAACAGTTATCGAGGACGACATGAGTCCCTCAAAGATAATAACAATTAAAGACGACAGTAGGCACGCTAAGTATAAAACAAAGGAAAAAATGACAGAGGGTCTGCTTGACATAGGCCTATTAATGGCGAACGTATCTCAACTGAAAACCATTATTAACGTGGGACCGGAACTTCAAAAGTTTTACTTGCCAAATCTCGTCTTCATCTTAACCTCATTAATTCTACAGGTCTTTATCGGATTCTTGCTTCTCATTCTTGGTACTATGGATGATGAAAATATGAGCCCAAAAGGAAAACGTGTGGCGAACATACTAGATAGCCTCAGCATTGCAATCGTATTCGCCATCACAGTGATTAATGTGTTCATTGTGGCACTTGGAGTGGGTGAAAACGGTTAGATTGAAATGTAGTAGTTGCTTATCAAAGCGTCGCATAATAGATGTCCTATAAATAGTTACAACTTTTAAAAAACCGAAAGACGTCCAAGAAATTATGTCAGATTAATGTGATTGTAATTGTATATTTCATTAAAATAGACTATAAAACTGGATACGCCATGCATAACCTGAAATGTGTTTAAAATCATATTTTTAATGAAATTACATTAAGCCTAGAGCATAAGTTATTTGGTATATAAGCGCATACCATCATGGAACTACATATAGCATATAGTGTCCTTCAGGCAGTAATGACTTTTATTTGTTGAGAGCCAGTTATCTCAAAGTTTAAGGTATTTGGGGGTTACGCCACTTCCTCCCGTATTGTTTACTTTATTTATTCCTTAATTATTTTCAAACTTGAATTATTTTTGTTCCACATTACCATCTCCAACATCTCCACCTTACCAAATGTCTATCCTGCTCACCTGTTTCATGACTTATCGCCGTATGCAGCAAGTAACAGCTGCCACTTAGCGTTTGAGACTTGGTTCAGTATCATTTGAAGAGAGATGTGATTGATTTTACTAAAAATGCATATGGAGACATGTTGTCTAATTTTTTAATTGATAGTAATTGTTGTATAAAGAATGGACGACATTTTAAAAGTAATAATGTCACATGTATTTCAATGAAAGACAGTTCTGTTGTCGATTATTTTATAGTTCCTTATGTATGTAAAGATAATGTAAATGTAACTATTGCAACGGATATGATGCGGAAACAATGCATAGAGTCGCGAAGTATACCTGATCATTAACTTTGACATGTTACTCTTATCCTTAATGCTTGAAATCTGTAATTGCAAATCAAAAGAACGAAAATATTGATACAGAAAAGAAGTATACAAAAATTGATGTTTTGAGACATATTCCTGAACATTTATGTCTTAATTCAGAAATAACTTTTGATAACAGTATTCAAAACACGATTTCAAAATAAGAAAATAATGAACAAGAACAGAGTTCAGTATATACTTTACATAATTCAATTTCTCATAATATTTAAGATGAAATGTTAGGGAAAATACGACAAAAAGGCAAAAAATTGTTCTAAAATATTGGTATTCTATTAAACGAATTTCCAAACCATTGTGGAATGACAATTTAAGTTTTTTCTGGAATGATATTTGTAGCACGGAGAGAAGTTGGTTAAAAACTTATGGTATGTTAAAAACCAGTAAAAAGGAGAATTTGTTAAGAAAAGAAAAATATTTGATAAAAAAGTAAACGTATATTCTGGTTTAAAATGCAGGAAGATATTATTAATGATGCTGAGGAAAAAAAACAAATGAATTTTGGAAAACTATTGAACGGTTTTGTGTTAGAGATAATAGAAAAAAAACGACATACACTTTAGATAACGATGGTAAAATTATTACAGATAAAACAGCTGTAAATTAATGGAAGTCAGATTTTTGCGACTTTTTTAACCAAGATATAGACATTAATATTGATATCGTAAAAAGCCAATCTTCATGTAAATATTGATAGTCAAATCTTTAGTCGGCATTTTACGTTAAATGAAGTAAGAAAAGCAGTACTTGATGTTCGTAATGGATTTTCCATTGGAGTAGATGAAATTCCAGTGTAGGTCCTAAAGAATGAGATAGTGATCAGTTACCTTCATAAGTGTTTTAAAATATTTTTGAATACCGGTAAAGTTCCTACTGTGTGGGGTAAGGGTATTATTACTCCTACTCAAAAATGTTCATCTAGTAATCCAAGAGACCCTTTGTCGTATGGGGTATAACAATTACATCTACAGTCTATTAAAAAAATGTAATTTATTGTATAGTAGATTTACAAATTTCACCGAGCAAAACGATATTATATTCGAAGGTCAAAATGGGTTATGTAAAGGTCGCAGTATCAGTGACCATCTAACATCTCTAACAAACTTAATAGATAATAGGAAAAAAATAACAAAATCTGCTTATTGTACTTTTATTGATTTTAGAAAGGCACATGAAACTATAAAAAGAGATATCATGGGGGGAAATTAGATAAGCTAGGAATTCGGGGAAAACTGTTAGAAGTCATTGAATCTCTTTATAAGAATGTTATGTTCTATAAAGTTAAATGGCTTTAACACGGACCGGTTTAGTGTAAATATGGACTTGAATCAAGGGTGTTCTTTATTACCGATACTGTTTAACCTGTATATTAATGACATTGCTTTGAAAATATATACATTACATAAAGGTGTTCTGATAGATGACACTCTAATTTCAGTTCTTTTATATACAGATGCTATCAATTTGATAGCAGAAAAAAACACCAGTAGATCTACAAACAGCTGATGCACAAATACTATTTTGTCAATTAACTGCACAAAATTGAATATATCAAGATTAGCATCGGCATCTCATTTTTACGATGTAAATATTATATAGATGTTAAAACGTGTTTTGTTATATGTGATATTCTGTATGTATGTTTGCTATTCTATAAGACAATCAGTAATCATGCAAATATATAAACAACAATGTGATATAAATGTGTGATAAATGTAATCAATTTTTGTTATGCAACCAATTAATAATTGAATACTTGTCTTACTTGTATCAGTTAATGTTATGTTTACAACTCTTTTCAAGTAAACAAAGACGGACTGTAGCCAGAGTGAGGTGTTATTTAGCAGCTCAACAGAATAACCATAAACCATATTTGATTCGTGTCTGTGCCAAAACCTGTTTTAATATATTACAAAGACGTGAATCTTACCTTTGTAAATAATGCATTTATTGTGTTATATGTATAATGTAACCTTTTTATCAACTCCTATGTGTATGTTGCAAATCAGTTTTTTTCCCATGTGATCAGAGGGGATAATCGATACTTTAAGATATATTTTATATTGCGCAATATTGCTTTGTTTTCTTGTCAGAATTTAAAAATTTTGTTTATCTTAACACACTTTTAATAAATCGATTTGCAGCATTACACATAGGTTTATTATGTGAATAGTTAATTGTATTTTGCATTGTCTAATAGTCTCTTGTGATTCATATATTTGAATGGCTATGTACATATATTGTATCATATTAATGTTATTGTTATTTTGTGGTACATAGATGAGACTGAAATAAAGATTAAATATATATAAACCAAGCTTGTGTTAGTTGACCCACAGATATTACGCTTATTTTGAAGGTTTTAATAACTTAAAATTAATTTTAAAACAAAAATGCATCATAAGCAGCCGGGATGTATGAGTTTGCAAGTCAATCGTAAAAGAGCACACATATCATCGTTTCCTCACAATTGTGCTCTTTGTCACAAGCAAGCCCAATTATTTCTTACTAATTAAAACGTTTTTTTTTTCTCTATCGAAGTAAATGTACAATTTCCTGCGGACACTTGTGTCTCCAACCCGTATTGTATATATATGACGAGTAACTATGGTAACACAAAATTTACCATGGCTAATTAGGTACTCTCCCACATGTATACCGTGTATTAAATTAACTAATCATCATACTTGGGGGGGGGGGATCTCATTACTTTTTTGAAAAGCAGGAAACTATATTTATCATTAATGACTTCTTGTATATTAAGCACAAATCTGAACAGTTTGATTAATATCCAATCTGGGATTCTGATTATAGGTTTACAGTACAGTAAAAGTTTACAGGGTAATATTGCCTTGGTTTAGTAGTCACGTTTCGAAGCTTCCCAAGATAAATGATCTCTAAATAGAAACAACTTCCAAAAACCGAGAGACGTCCTGAAATAGTTCAATAGTAAAGTTCCGAATTGTCCATTATTTAATTTAGTTTGGAGATATAAACCAGCTAGCCTGGAACTTTTTCCGATATTTTCTTATTGTATTTTTAATTAGTTTATATGTTCTTATTTCTTATTCTTTTTTTTGTATTCATATATTTAATATGTCAATTGCCACCCAGGCGACCCGGGTCCGAATCCCGCGGGCAATCAATGGCTTTTGGTTCATTTCATATTGTTCATACAGTACTCCATAAACGTCAGTCCTGTAAAATAGATTCCAAAATTGACAAAACAAAAATGATTTGTCCATATATGCAAGTGTATCTGTAAACATATCTATAGTTATCGTTCTTTGCTGTTCTTAATATTATTTACATAATTCAACTAAGAGACTGAACCTTTTTTTATAGTAGATGAAAATATCCCAAAAATCGTAGTCAGTTGTGAATTTAATTACCTCCCTTTATGAAATTAAATATATATGAATTCACTGTCTCTCTATGATCCAACGGGTTTATAAATCTATCCTTTATATAGCATATGAGTAGTCATGAATCCTTAACTGGATCCTACTCATATAAAGCTATCAGTTCATGTATGTAAATTGTCCGTCCAGTTCAGATGTGTTGCAGTAAATACATCATTTATAAGTCATGTTCGACACCAGATGTATTGGTTTGGCAGAGGCCTTGATATTGTGTCTATGGTTTGCATTGTAGCTAGGTGCGCTCGCCGTAGTCTGGTCTGTACATTTATGTCTTGGTTATCCAGAAATAATCATCTTCATATATATATATTTGACTCAGAGCGAACGATGTGCTGAGCGTCAAACATTTGTTTGAAATACATAATTCAACTTAGATATTGAACCTTTTAAATATGTGTTGTCTTGGAGATTAATTTGTGAAATATATTGTAATTCAACTTGACTATTCAATTTTGTATTTAAAATGAATACGCCAGTTCGGACTTAATGGTTGAACATTTTCATTGAGATAATTTTATAATAAGATAAGTACATCTAGATCAACTTGGAGATTTGATATATCCAATGTATACATTATTTGAAATACATTATTCAACTTGCAGATTGGACTTTTTTCACAATATGTACAATAAATAAACGACGGGATTATTTAAAATAAAAAATACATCTTTGAGATAGAACTTTTTTTTAAATACATACATCTAGGTTATCTTGAAGTTTTTTTTAACTATATTGAATTTGACTTGGAATATGAACTTTCTTTGAAAAGTCATAATATAACTTGGAGATGGACCTTTTGAATAGGTAATTACACTTGAAGATTGACTTTTCAAAAATATGTTATCCAATTTAAGGACAGAACTATTTCTTTTTAAAAACACACATTTAGATCATTTTGGAGATGTGTTTAAGATATAAACAGTACGTTGGTTATAAATGTTTATATGTACGTATGTAGATCATCTAGGAGCTTGTTCAACTTTCTTTGAAATATAACATTTTACTTGCAGATTAAACTTCTTTGAAATACATGTTTATATGAAAATATTATTTTACAGTTTAACATTTTAAACAAATAAAATCAGGTATTATCCTGGCTTGTGCATTGTGTTGTACCTATACAAAAAACAACGGTTTGTAAATAGTAACCTCTTCTAAATAAAGTTAAGTTTTAGTACAATAATAATTTCATATTGATAACTTCAGTACTGCCACACTAAAATAATGTGCCACATGGTACCCGCCCATTCGTCGCTGAAAGGTCTCAATACCATTCTTAATGTATTGTTACCATGTCAGTGTTCGAACCCAAAACCTCTCGGTAGGGACATGGGTCTGTTAACTGGCAGACACGCTCCATAAAAACACAGTTACAGTTATAGACCAAGTTGGTAAGCTAAGTGAATTACATGAAAAGATGTTGACATAAAATGTTATAAACGATAGGAAAAATTAAATAATCTAGAATTGTGCTATATATTTTTAGGAGAAGTGGCAAACCTGAGATATTGGTAGCGATTTGGTGTAATAATGTTTCATTGAAACTTTACGTTTCTATTGGCACATGTGTTTATACACTTAATACGGGTTTGGTTACAAGTTATTACAATATTAGTTACAGTACCAAGTCTTACGTTGCAATCAACCCCAATGCACGATCAAGGTAAAAGATAATTAATTTAACAGCAAATATACTAAAAGGATAGAAATAAACCGCCAGTCAATTTCAGAGCCACATTATCAAACTGTAATAGTAAGAAAACAGTACACTTTTAGAATGTATACGTAAAGGTATGTCATTATTTGGTTTGTAAAGAATAGTGACAAATATTGACAAAACATTGATTAAATACCTTTATATACGTATTGTAAAAGTGTACATATATCTTACAACAGCTTGATTACGTGGCTCTAAAGTTAACTTGCATTTCTTTATCTTTTCAGTATATTTAACGGTTTAATTTTATCTAATTGTTACTGTCTCACTACACAGTTGAATTGTGTTCTTTGTTCTCAAGAAAATAAGGTCTAGGATTTATACGGTGAAAGCAGATTCTACATGAAGTTTTTTAATGTATTTTTTTCATAGCAGAAAGATATATTCACATAGAAATGCACAATAAATGGCCGGTTGGTCAGCTTGGTTTTTATTAAAGCAGTGACACCCTACGATTATTTTACAAAGAAATCTTCAAATGCTCTTAAATACATGCATGGGGGAGGGGGCGCAACTGTGCAGCAAGACGTAATGCATGTTACCCGCGTGGGCGGCAACACATGCTGATGCTGGGTAACAAGAGCGAAAACGATATGTATTGATAAGCAGATAAATAGCCTTGATAAAAAAATCGAATAGAAAAGTTTTTTTAACAAGCAGATAATTGTACCCACTGATTCTGGAATACATATATAGACATGTTTCAGCCGAATCGGAAATGCATTATTTTAGATTATTTTCGTATTAACTGCGATAGGATTGTCAACGAAGAAATATGCCGAGTGTTAGTTATAAAGACGTCTACTGTCAAAGCGTTATAGGAATGGTGTTCTTACGGCAAAAACCTTGAAGGGTAGTCATCCAACGTTTAAGTCTGAGATTTAGATTCAAATAACATATATTAAACAAGCGATTTACTATATTTAAAGAAGCAGTTTTAATGATTGTTTAACAGTAAAAGTTACAGGATCACATATATAACCTGTAATTATTTGTTTACAGGGTTTTACAAAAATGTAAGAGTCTCAGACTTAAAATATTAATGAAATTAGGCCCAGTGCTTAAATTTATCAACCGTTTGGGTGTAAATAATGACACTCAAACCATAGACATCTGAAATTTTGTAGTTTGCATCAAAACAATCTTACAAAAAAATAAAGTTTTTTTTTTTCTTTAAACTGTTTAAATGCACTGCGAGCTTATGGAGCGTTTGTGGCTGTTAACAGACCTGCTTCCATGCCGAGAGGTTTTCGATTTGAACACTGACATGGTCACATTTATAGCATAAAGAATGGTATTGGCGACGTTTTCGCCTGCCGAAAATATGTGTTACGGAGGTACCCGTAGAACAGGATCGCTGATTTAGAAATATTCGGCGGCGAATTGGCGTGGCATCATGTGACACACATCATGTGACACATTACTCGACCGCGGCGTGGTCTAGTGGTAGAGCGTCCACCTCGCATGCGGAAGGTCGTGGGTTCGATCCCCGGCCGGGTCATACCAAAGACTTTAAAAATGGTACTAGAAGCTTCCTCGCTTGACGCTCAGCATTTAGAGGAGAGTTCTAGGTCTGGTTGGCCCGGTGTCAGTATAATGTGACTGGGTGGGGTATCATACCATGTGTCTGCGGCATGATACTCCAGTGTGACAGCGCTCAGAATACTGTCTCAAGTAGACACCGTCGCGATATGACCGAAAAATTGTTGAAAGCGACGCTAAACACCATACAACAACAACAACAACAACACATTACTCGAGTGTGACAGCACTCAAGTCATCAAATGCTCATAAATACATGTATGCATACGTTGAAATCCTATAAAAGTCACTTTATGCTATGCCAGCTTTTGCTTTACTCAGCTGCAGCAAGAAATCACAACTACTATGAACAAGTAAAAATAGTTCAAATCCAAATTACATACGACTTTTTAAAGCGTGAAAATCTTGCTACCGTGGGAAAAATGGGGCGTAACTGTGTAGTGAGACGTAAAGAAAAAGTACACATTAAGGACTTACACGCTTTCTCATACAATTTGGGCGGTAATATTTAATATATATTTATTATATAAAATTTAATTTAAAGAATTGAGTTTTATGCAATAGAAAACGATAGTAATCGTTAAATACTTACCTATAGCAGAGACGTATAAACACTAAAGTGACTAGGTGCTTGTCTAAATTTCAGGTGGCATACTTGGCGTTTCCAAATCTTGGAAACACAACTCCTCCTGAACCTACAAATACATTGTTGTTAGTTAGGAATTAAAGGGATTTATTTTTAAAACAGATGAAAAGCATCTCATTATCATTAAGAAATAAAATCCAAATGGTTTGGTATGTCATATCCACCAAAAACGTGACATAATCGATATATAAATTGCAGTGTTAAACTTGAAACAACTCTCCTTTCTTAGAATAGACAGCATTTAAATACTAGTTGACATCATTCGAGTTAATATCTACTCCCCAAGCTCCTGTGGTCATTCGGCCTCTTTTAAAGATGAAACAATTTTACTACGTGTTAACTGTATCAATGGCGGACCTACTCTTTAAAAAAGGCGTACGCCTTTACTTCCCGCCCCCTAAACTCCCATATTTGATTAAATTATCTAAGAATCTACTGAAAAACTTGTGCCCATTCTGATATTTTGTTGCGCTCCCTATAAACTGCAATCCTGAATCCGCCCCTGTGTATAACGGATCAAATTGAAGTCAAAATACGTTATAAAATATGTTGCACTTTTAAGCGGGAAATCTATTTCAGTCTAACCTAGGCGCTAGCCAAAGTTAGGAAATCCCTTTTTGATATATTATTTTGACATGTTTAAATAGATATCCTTTTGGCAATACGGGATCAGTGAGTATATACAGACATGTTGTATTTGAAAAAATGTTTTTAGCCATTTTCATTTTTTTTAAAAATCCTGATGTATTATCAGGTTTTTTCTAAATTTTAAAATTGGCTAAAAACATTTTTGTTCGATAAGTATTACCACTATATATACTCACTGACCCCATATTGCCAAAATTATATTGATTTAAACATACCAAAATAATATATTGACAAAAGATTTCCTGACTTAACCTAAAGTTAACCTAAAATAAACTTCCCGCATAACATTGATTGAAGTATATCAGCCTTTTCTAAAAAAAAAATATATATAAAAAATTAAAATATTTTTTTCAATATTGCACACCTATGTGTATATATACTCACTGACCCGTATTATCATAAAGATATCTGTTTAAACATTCCAAAATAATATATTGAAAATTGATTTCCTAACTTGGTCTGTGTGCCCATGTTAGACTATGATTATACTTATGACATATCAAATGAGTTTCCTGTCTGATTTCATTTTGATTTCGATTTGATCAGTCATACTGGTTTACATGATACATAGAATTGGTTTTATATTAGAAATAGTCCAAATGACGAAATGAATAGCGTCAAGCAGTATTTAAAAGCTGCCTATATTTAGAATGGGGGATTTCGTTTAAAGTTTACCGCTCGGATTAAAACATCTTCGGATTTTGTCGGATTTGAAATACCGAAGCATTTGGATTTTATTTATTAAAGATAATGCGATGCTTTGCACCCATTTTACACATTCTTTTAATTTCAAGACATTTACAACAACTTGTCCTGGCAAACTGCCTTTAACCCTTTACTTTATATAGACGCCTTTGGACACCTAATGTAGACGCCTTTGGGCACCTCTAATATAGACGCCTTTGGACACCTAATGCAGATGCCTTTGGACACCTCTAATATAGAAGGCTTTTGAATTATTGGGTGAATTATGTTTATCTTAACTGACAGAGTGGAAAACAGATTGCTTGTCTGAACTCTTCTTGCGATTTTTTTAAAGGCCTTCTGTGATTGGTGCGGGAAAACGTGTATCTATGGAGTAAAGGGTTAACAGATCAGTTATTGGTAAAGCTGCCAGTGGCAAAATGCGCTGTCTGCATTACGTGACTGTTAGTAACATAATGCTTAATACCCTATAACACGAACAATTCCATCATTTAGCAAAAAATAACATTAAAGAGTCGAAGTTTCGAATTGTTTTAGAGAGTATAAATAATCAGTTAGCAACAGAAATTGCGTTTACTGCTATACAAATTTTAAGTTTTAATATATAAAGTCACAGAAGAAAACCATATAACACCATGGCATGTTTTCGTAGTTAATTTCTTGTTTTCATATTTCGCTTTTTAGCTTGATATATCGGATTTCAATTCAAGTTAAAGATGAAATTCTGAAATCGTCTAAAAAATAAATATCTGATAAAACTGTAAACATTTTGCCGGTTGGAACGTCTTCAAGCTCGATTTTCTATAACAAGGGACCAAAATTGGCCTAAGTCACTCATCTGTTTCACATGTAACTTCTTTTAAAATGATGAAAAACAGTTACGTATAGGTGAGCAAATTGGGAATTTAAGTTTTACCATAGTATTCCAATGTAAATAATCAGTCCCCTTACTGTTGGTCCTCAATTAATTATTGCTCCCTTATTCGATTAAATTTTAAATCCTTAATCATAAGGTCCACCTAAACCAAATATGAACACTAGTTCTTGAGAAGATTTTTGAAAACTCACAATTGTACTCTTTTTGATAGCCCCTGCTGACCCCTGATCGATATTAAATCCTCTTTAAAGGACCATTCTCAATTATTAAGACTATACAATACTCCAGACACCAAGAATTTACTGTTTTCCTATAATACTATAATATTCCTATGTAAATATCAAAGTCCCCTGACTGGGCACCAATAGACCCTAGCCCCTTTATATGAACACATGTGTAACCCCTATTTATAGAGATCATCTTAACTAAATACAAACAAGTTTGGTTGGTCGGTTCTTGAGAAGAAGATTATTGAAGATTCAAAATTGCATCCCTATTTAGGTCCCTGCTGATCCTTTATGGTTATTAGATTACCTTGGAAGGTCCAAATTTCATTTATTTTGCCTAAGCAATGTGCCAGATATCAAATGATTAAAATAATTCCTAAAATGGATCATAAAAAGAGAATTTCCTGTTTCCCCGAAGTATTCCTATGTAAAAGAAATCCCCTCATTGGGCCCAAATGGACCTTATTCTCTTTATAATAACAAACTTGAAACCTCTACTCATAGATTCTTCAGAAGATTTTTTAATGGAAATTTCCCTGTATTAAACTGAGTGTCCAACTGAGACCCTAGGATCATGACATAAACGAACCCAAGAGAAAAATATAAGATGATACAAAGGCAAAATAATCAAATCTCCAGGCCATGCACCCTCAGATTTTTGAAATTTTGAAGAAAAAAAAGGATAAGCCTCCTGGAAAGGGCCAAATTTGACCCAAGGGTCATACTTTGTACAAACTTGAGAGAGCTCCATCCTCCATGATCCATTTAAAAATTGATGAAGATCTGCCAAGCAGTTTCAGAGAAATCATCCGACGAAAGGACGGACATTGGACACAGCGATCACAAAAGCTCATGTGAGCCTTCAGGTGAGCTATTAGATAAATAATCCATTATAATTTTAAATTACATAGTTTTAAGATATAAAAAGCCACATATGTTGACACCTTGTCTAGAATCTTTTAATATAATAGAGAACTCAGTATGTGTGTACTTGGCTTAAGAAACATACTTTCTTGAAACAGTTCAAATGGTCAGTCTGTGAGCCCAGGTAAGAATAGGATCACTTTTGATTTCTGCAGAGGGGGTAGGAATCCTCCTAAAAGACGACATGTCCATTTTTTTTATTTAAGTAATGTTTATTAGTGTGGTAATTTCATGACACGTGCATAAGAATAGGACCCAGGCTGCAAGAGGCGACACATTTGATAGAATTTACTGAAACTGCAGTTTACAGGTGTCAAGGTTCTAGGTTCATTCTGATTATTAATTTGTTGTTGTTTTTACTGTTGTTGTTTTGTCAATACGACTGTTAATTGGTTGTTTTTTTGTACACGGAGAGCGAGTCTGGAATCGTTTTTACTGTTGAAGTCAAAAAACCTTTGTGTTGATACGTCGAGAACTGCCAATTAATTTATTAGTTCAAATGGTCACATTTGGCGAAGGAATTTCATGGACAATTATCACGCACTATGTAACATACTATTTCACTCTCAACAACACTTAAGATGTGGAGTATTTTTTCATTACTGAAAGTGTGGTAGGTCACATAAATGAACTGAGCTCATTTCACAAAATAACTTTTTGTACTGAAACCTTGGCAAATAATGGTCAAGCAGAAGGGAAATAATAAAGTTTTTGTTGACAATCGGTGATGTATCCATCCGCCTGGCTAATTAGATAAATGAATACGAAAAGAATAAGTAATTAATCAAATATCCAATAGCAATATTACAAAGTACCGATAAAGGTCCAAGCTGATCCTAAACTAAATTAGAATAATTAGCAAACTCAAATGTGGAACTATTTCCTTCAGTTTTTTTATGCTACGTAGCTTCGAAACGCGACTACTAAATCTAGGCAAATTTGCCCAGATAAAAATCAGCGTATCGGTAGATCGATTTGACAATTTCTTTGTTGTAAGTTTTAATCAACGTTTAAAATGATGGTACTTCCAGAAACTTTATCATTTTCTGCATGATTTGAGTTAACCTCATGTTCATTTAGACAAATATTTAAAAAAAAGAAAGAATAACTTTTGTGGTATTTTGTTTGTGTGTAACGCATCCTTGATGATGTGTGCATTTGAAACACCTTACCCACTACACGATTGTCTTCATGTTTGGACTTGTCTGCATCTTGCTGTATCTTACACTTTCTGGGACAAAGTAAAATTGGGCAATCAATAAAGCAGAGAGATTCATATCAAGATATTTTGAACTTTTATTACATACAAATATGATCAAAATTCCATCTTAGTACACCACCTAACTGCATGAAACTCTGGTGTGTACGCTGTATATATTACAATATTCGGTGAGTTTTAAAGTCAGGCAACAAAACTATTCTTTAATATACTAGTAGCTTGTTTCCATCTATCCAGTATCCAAATAAATCACGATCACTTATTGCAGCTGTTACTGTACTTCTAGTTTTACACTGCTTCTCATGCTATACTGTCTGTGCAATTATTTTCCTTTAATCCTCGGGGGCCACCAAGTACAACGCGCTCCTCTGCATCATTAGTAACAAGGCTTTAAGAACAATTTACTTTGCCATCTGTTTGAAATACATGTACTTGCTTGTGAATTCAGGGCTTTCATTAAATTTTGAAGTAGGACGGTGAAAGGAAAAAGTAGACAGGGAGTCTGGGGGAACTCCCAAATAAACGGAAGAAACTTGATTGAATAGCCGGCAGAATACCAGGACTCCGGCTTTGAATGACAGCCCTGGAATTGACCACCAAACATTTACTCCCAGAATTGACAGCTATAGTTTAAATGTACAATTTAGATATAAGGAAAACATTGCTGTTCTTTTCTTCATAGCTTATCTTAAATTTGAGTATAAAGTTTTTTTGTGGCACTTTTCTGTATGTTATTTCAGTAACGCATTTAAAGCAAAAAATTGACAGCAATTTACTCAATTTTACTTGAGAAGGTAACTATTAAAAAGCTATTTATATAAAGAAATAAAAGCTTCTATTTATTTTTAAGGACAAATTCTCTTAAATTGACATTAAGATAATGACATACAATACAGGTTCAAAATGGTTGTGTTCTTGTAATCTCCGAAGATACATATGTACTGTCATTAAAATGACAAAATGGTAGCAACTTGTGCAAATTATTAAATATGGCATTCAAATGCCTGGTATATGCAATAGTTGCAGTTTACTTCTTCACTTTCGCAGTCGCATCCTGAGCTGCCTTCTTTGCCCTGATCAACTCCACCAGCTCCTGTAATATACAGAAAATTATTTGAATTCATTTGAATATTTAGCATAATTTATATGACATCTAAGGCTAACAGATGATCTGTTGACCAAACCACTGTTTCTTGGGATCCTGGATGGTTAACAAGTACTCGATTACACCCATTTCCACAAGTACTAGTAACTGATAACTTTCCCACTTTAATCAGCGGTGAGAGATGGATGACAATGAGATGCAATGTTGTATGTCAATCATCACAGAGACTGTGACTGGGCAGATATTCAAACTCCTGACCCCTGGATTGATAGTCAGATGTATTACCAACTGAGCTAACCAGGCCCAGCTACAGAAAAAGGGCATACTAACCATTACCTTACAGAATATCAAAATAGACTCTTCCATTCTTATTCGAGAAACATTCTTTTACCAGAAATGGGATTAGTGAGATTTTATGAACAAACAATGCTAAATCTTATACTCAAAATAAACCTGGCTCAATCACCAAGTCACAGTTGGAACCATTCCGACTTTCTCACCATGAAAAAAACTGTAACTTGGCTTTTTGGAATATTTTTATAAATTAATCAACAAAAGGTGTTGAATACTGCAGATAATTAAGGTCATATTACTACAATATAAACTGACAACACAAAAGGTACTCTATGCCTAATGGCTGTACTTGGTGCCTATTGAAGGTGCCTGATGCCTACTGAATGTACTTGGTGCCTAATGAAGACACTTTGTGCGGTGCCTAATGAAGACACTTTGTGTGGTGCCTAATGAAGATACTTGGTGTCTGTTGAAGGTACTTGGTGTCTACTGAAGGTACTTGGTGTCTACTGAAAGTGCCTGATGCCTACTGAATGTACTTGGTGCCTAATGGAGACACTTGGTGTGGTGCCTAATGAAGAGACTTAGTGTCTACTGAAGGTACTTGGTGTCTACTGAAGGCACTTGATGTCTACTGAAGGTGTTTGATGCCTACTGAATGAACTTGGTGCCTACTGAAGGTACTTGGTGTCTACTGAAGGCATTTAGTGTCTATTGAAGGGTATTTGGTGTCTGGTGTCTACTGAAGGTGACTGATGTCTTCTGAATGTACTTGGTGCCTAATGAAGACACTAGGTGCAGTGCCTAATGAAGAGACTTGGTGTCTACTGAAGGTACTTGGTGTCTGCTGAAGGTACTTGGTGTCTACTGAAGACACTTGGTGCCTACTGAAGGTACTCAGTGTCAAATGAAGGTACTCTATGCCTTATGGCTGTACTTGGTGCCTACTGAAGGTGCCTGGTGTCTAGTGAAGTTACTCAGTGTCAAATGAAGGTAATCAGTTCCTTGTGGAGGTACTTGGTCCCTACTGGAGGTACTTGCCACTTGGTCCCTACTGGAGGTACCGGATGCCTACTGAAGGTACTAGGTGTCTACTGAATGTACTCAGTGTCAAAAGAAGGTTCTCAGTACCTTGTGGAGGTACTTGGTGTCTACTGAAAGTACTTGGTGCCTAATGAAGGTACTTTGTGCCTATTTAAGGTCATTGATGCAGAATGAAGATATTTGGTGCCAACTGAAGATCATTGGTGCCGACTGACTGTACAGGTGCCAAATGAAGGTAATTGATGTTTATTGAAGGTACTTGGTGCCTTATAAATGTACTTGGTGCCTACCTTGTATCTTTTCATACAGTCCTTCTTGCTTCTATTGGGCACGGCCTCTGAGATCCTCTCCCATCTCTCTGCGGTACTGGCAGGGAATGTTTTAAGAGCCTGCTCTAGTAATTTTTGTTCATCAGTTGTCCATGGAGCAGGATTTGTTCCAGTCTCTCGTATTTGCTGCTCTGCTATAGCTGTGAAATAAGTAATCATTTAAAGATATTACAATATACAATGAATATTTAATGTAAATATATAAAATACAAAATGCACAAGTTAAATGATACAAATTAATGACAATGATTTGCTGATCAACAAATAATTTGTTGACTAAGGGATCAGAGAATATGTCATTTGACAAACATTAGGTCCATATCACTAGTAATTTGTCAACAGCGCCCCAGATAAGAATTGGCTGAAAAGGGTGAAAATTCTTCAAAAGTAAAATGATTAAGTGAAATCTTATAATTATAGATTTAACTGGGTGAAATGCCTCGTCTTGATTAACCTATTTTCTATTAAGTGCACAGCATTGTAAAATTGTTCCCCCCACACCCCTCCCCTTTTTAACAAAAAACTTTGATGAGAAATTAGCAATTAATTTATAATGGCGTTAAAACCAAAGTATAAAAAAATTCTAAATATTTATCTTCCTTTCATCTTGTCATCGGTTCTATAATGTATATAATAAATGCTTGTAGATGAATTTGTTTCTATTTATAGGTGGTCAGCGCACCTAAGATTTGTTCCCTGAGATCGGCCAGGTGGTTAACCAGTACTACACACACCTTATGTGGGAGCCTCATGGCTACAGAACAAAGTTCAAAACCAATCATTACAGAGAATATTGCCACATGGGGATCTGAACACATGATCCTTAGATTTACAGTCAGGCACATGAGCTAGCCAAGTTTGACAAAATGATAATTAAAAAAAAAATTACCATTGCACGAGCTAGCCAAGTCTGGCTAAATAATAATTAGAAAGAATTTCACCATTGACTTACATTCAAACCTCTCACTGACAACTCCTTCCTTTGGTTTTGCTTCATTAGTTGCCTTCTTCTGTGCGGATGACTTCTCAAAGTTTTCGTAGGCCCGCTCTGTTGCCTGTGCCTTTAAAAATGTATCTGAAAATAAAATAAAAAAGTTTATAAAATATTTATTTCAAACAAAATTTAACAAGAAATTGATGGAACCGATGAATGCTCTCCAAACAATGGTTTGATTGAGCAGTAGTTAAATTGTTTGTATTGTACATAGAAAGGGAGTGTATAGGAAAGAAAATAATTCTGAGAATAGATTTTTAGTTCTTGTATTATTGCATCTCTTGGCTATTGGCCAATTGGCTAAAAACAGTCCTATATATACTCACTGATCAGATATTGCCAAAAGGATATCTATCTAACCATGCTAAAATAATATATTGAAAAGGGATTTCCTAACTTTGGCTATGCGCCTAGGTTAGTCTAAAATAGATTTCCAGCTTAAAATTGCAACATATTTTTTGACGTATTAAATGAGTCACGTGATTCCATTTTGATTTCAATTGCATCTGTTGTACAGGTGTGCATGTAGTAAATACTTTTTTTATCTTAGAATGAGTCCGAATGGCAATGCGAAGATCGCCAAACAGTATTTAAGTGCTGTCTATTTTAAGAATAGGGATTCAGTTTCAAGTTTACCAACCCCGTGTGGTTCCGGCTAAGAATAGAATCACTGCCAATCTCTGCAGAGGGGTAGGAATCCTCCAAATGGGTGTCATGTTCATTTTATCATTTTTTGTCATGTTCACTAGTGTAGTTAAATTATCAACCCCTGCGTGGTTTCAGGGAGCCATATGAGTGATGGTAAGAATAGGACCACTGTGGCTCATACACGTCGTAAGAAGCGACAATTTGAGTAATACGATAGAATTTGCTGAAACTCTGCAGTTCTGCAGGTATCAAGGTTCTAGGTTCATTCTGCATATTCATTTGTTGGTGTATTTTTTTTAAATCTGTTAATTTGTTGTTTTTGTACATGTAGAGTGAACCTGGAATCTTCCTTCCTGTTGGCGTCGAATAACCTATAATGTGTTGGTAAGCCGTAAAACCCTATTCATTCATTCAAGTTTATCAAAAAAAATTGATTTTGTCGCATTTTGGTGGATTTAACATACAAAACCATTTTATTCAATAATGATAATAAGATGCTTTTTATCCATAATTTTATTTTTAAGACATTTGTAGTGTTTTTTCCTGATATAGTCCCTTTAATGGAATAGCTAGTGGTGTTCTGATTAATCAATTATAATCGCCAAATTGTTACTAAATGCTATAGGCATGATCATCAATGATGGATTTTTGTTCGCCAACAAATAACGATGTATACTCATTATTGTTAAAGAGTTGTTTTTCCTTGTTAACTAAACTGAACGCTGACTGGATAAAAATCAAGTCAAAATTAAGCAAGGCAGCTAATCAAACTCGCGACCCCGGCGTGGTCTAGTGGTAGAGCGTCCGCCTCACATGCGGAAGGCCGTGGGTTCAATCCCAAGCCGGGTCATACCAAAGACTATAAAAATGGTACTAGAAGCTTCCTCGCTTGACGCTCAGCATTTAGAGGAGAGCTCTAGGTCTGGTCGGCCCGGTGTCAGTATAATGTGACTGGGTGGGGTATCATACCATGTGTCTGCGACATGATACTCCAGTGTGACAGCGCTTAGAATACTGTCTCAAGTAGACACCGTCGGGATATGACTGAAAAATTGTTGAAAGCGACGCTTAACACCAAACAACAACAACATAATCAAACTTGCCTTGGTCAACTTACACACATGAATGATCAAGGGAAAAACAAAAAGGCAAGACTCCTGGGACCATTTCGGAATGTATGTAAATTGATTGATTGAGTATTTAATGAATGACTCACCATTTTTCTGCAGTTCCTTTGCCTTGGCAAGGACATCCTTCGCATTTTTGTTACTGTCAGTCACATGCTGTTTGATGAAGTTGGCTATGACTTCCCATCTAAAAACATTGTTAATGACAATTATGATAAATGTTAAATTTAATTCACACTTATATATTTTGCTCAACTGCAAAGTAAGCTGCGAGCTGACATGTACATGAATCGTTCTATAGTCCGTTTCCTGGCTAAAACCAGTACCGAGTGCTTCTGAAAGACTATCAGGTCAACCCGAGATTGAACCCTTGACCTCTGTACAAAGCAACCAACACTCTATCAACTGTACTACATGGAACATTCAATACTTTATACCCAGAATTTACCGACCTCCTACCCATCTGATTTTTTTCAACTTTTTTCACCATTAGGATGGTATAAACATGTGCATGATTAATTGTCCTTGGTGAGTTCCCCCAACCCCATCTGATTTTTTTTTTTCAAATATAAGTTCAATCCATCGTATATAACAAACACACAAAACAAAAGGAAAACAAAAGTGACAAACATAAGTTGAGTAACTTATGTTTGTTTGTGTTTTTTTTTTTGTTTTTGTTTGTTTGTTTGTTTGTTTGTTTGTTTGTTATAATTTGAATAAAAAATCAGATGGGGTGAGGGGTAACTAACCAAGCGTGTGTTTATACCATCCTAATCAAAAGAAATAGTTATGCACGTTTCTTTCATACACTGACGAATTGCATATACATACATATATATAAAGAGTTATATAAAGTTTATTGTACTTCTTTCTGCCAAACCAGAAACAGATTCGCATTCTATCATAAAATGTTAATAATGAGCATTGCCTTCAAATAAATAGACCAATACACGAGTCCCCTTACAATTTACAGGAAGCAACTACATTTTTGTCCGAATGAAACAAAGGTAAAATGATGTGCATTAATCTCCTTGTTGTCCTCTATCCACATGCAAAGTTCCACAAACCAAGCTTGGATACTTTTTTAACAGTCTTACCGGCTGGATGCCAGACGGACAAACAGATGGAGGATAAACCTATATTCCCCTCCAGTGAAACCAGTAGGGGATTTATAAAGGAAGAACATTAGTTGCATAATAACACTCTATGCCATTAAACATGTAGTTAATTAAAACTTTAAGCCACCATGTCACATTTTTATTTTTTATCAAGAAAAAATACCAAGTTAATCTACAAGTACATCATTAAATACACAGTCATTTACATACCTGTCTTTTGTTCCTGCAGGGAAAACATTTACTCCTTTTATCAAGAGAGTTAACTCTGCATCCAACCATGCTTTACCACCTTTTGAAGTTTTCTCCCCTGACGATTTTGAGCTGATATCCTCCAGCTGCTGTCGTTTCTCTGCCTCCAACTGGTCATTCATTTCTTTAACCTACACATAAAGTTCTGCTTTTAGAATATTCAACAATGATGGAGTGTAACATAATAATGCATTCAGTTAATACTCTTTTTTTAATGGGTTTAACTCCATTTTCAAAACACTTCAGGTTATATATGGCATATCCAGTTTTATTGGTGGAGGAAGACCTCAGCATGAATCTGAGTAGAACCACCATTCTTCAGCATGGACTGATTGATTGAATAATTAGTGTCATTTTTATGCCATCGTGGACTGCAATCAAGGGCTATCAGATGATCAGTTAACATTATCACTGTTTCCTGGGATCCTGGATGGATCCGCACAGAGGACTGTCAGTTAATATTCGGTAATCAAAACCAGAAAATGATATACAGATTATTTGAACATTTAACATCATTTTTATGCCATCGAAGGCTACCAGACAATCAGTTAATCTAACCACTCTTTCCAACACCTGAGCACATCTTCTCAAGTAACTGATAACTGTCTCATTTGAATCAGTCGTGAGAGACAAATGACTATGAGACGTAATTTTCGGATATATTAATCATCCTGGAGACTGTGGCTGGGCTGGGAATTCAAACTCACAACCCCTGAATTAATAGTCAGATGCACTATTGACGGCATTTTTACTGGGGTAAGATATTTCTATCTCACCCTAGGGTCAAGAAAAAATTCTCACACTGTAAGGTTGGAACCATCTACGACATAACATAATAAATATATATGAAGTAAACCATAACTATAATTCAATGTCTTCAAAGCGATCGTTGTAAAATAATATTTAATGTTTTTGGTATGCAAGAAAAAGAATCATTCATGGCTGAGTTCCAGAGAAAACATTTATCCCAAGAGATGGAATTTTATATCCAGACATCGAACCCATGTAAGATTCTTATTTTCTTATGCTTACTTTTTTTTTTTTTTTGAATGGGGTTTAACACTATTTTCAACACATTTCAAATTATATATGGCATATCAATTTTTACTGGTGGAGGAAGACCTCAGACTGAGTCAGACTGAGTAGAACCACCATCCTTCCACAAGTAGCTGGAAACTTTCTCACATAAGTTTTTGGAGCAAGCCGAACTCAAACCTATGACCTTAGCAGTGAGAGTTAAGTGATCTTGAGATAGCGCCTTAGACCACTCGGCCACGGAGGACCCTCTTATGCTTACCCAGAATTTATTGTAATTAGACTATAATAACCATTTTCCCCATTAAATACTAGTATGGCTGCTTTGCATAACATATGATAGAACGATCATTATGTTTTTTTAAACTCACATTTTAAATATATAAAATCACCACCCAGAATTTATTTTTCAAACAGTTTTTTCGTAATGCAACTTTAATACCATTTTCTACCCCATCACATACTTCTGCTTTGTAGTTTAAAGAAAAAAGATGGCTTATATGATACATGTTAGTTAAGATATTTTATCTTTGCATGTCTTGATTGAAACAAATTTCTAAATATAAACAGATAAGTGTTACTTTGTAAATAAGATAAAAATATGTTCATATGTAATTCTGTGGTCATTTGCTATAAAATCTAACTGTGACTGTATAGTATAATTAATAAATGTTACATTCGGTTGAGTGCGATACATCGTCGGATACCCACGGGTGTCAATTCCGATACTCTCCATCCATCACCCATGGGAAATTACGCTTGCTCTGCGTCGTTTTATTTGAACAAAACAGAACAAAATACCGCTAATGTTAACAACATCTTATCAAAATGGCATTTGCATGAAACTAGCATTGTGATTGGATAACGTTCACTTCATAAAATCGTGAAGGAACCAACCAATCATATTGTTGCATTGCGACTTGGTAGAAATGACGCAAAGCTATTATTATATCCCACGGTTGATAAATGGAGAGTATCTGACGATGAGTGTGATAGTGCTATTGTCAACCTGAGGAAATTAATGAGACAAAGTGGAGTGTAACGGTATTTTTCTGAAGGTTGACAATATTAATGTCACCCTCAACATAATGTAACTTTTATTTAAAAGCATTAAACAGTATATACATTTATACTGCTATGATATAGTATAATTATATTTATTCTTTTTAAATTTATTTTTCACTATATGATTTTATTACTTTCTATATTGGAAAAAAAACCAGGTCTATTTACAAACCTGTAACAGTTTTAACACTGTAACCCACTGGACCAGTTAACAGTACTGTGACATCATTTTATAAACACTGTTACCCACTGGACCAGTTAACAGTACCCACTGGACCAGTTAACAGTACTGTGACATCATTTTATAAACACTGTTACCCACTTGTGCAGTAAACAGCATATTCTGATGAAAAAGTCACAACCATAATGATCCCCCAATCTTGTATTACAGCAGAACTTTAATGGCTCGAACCCGACAGGACTGGACAAAATAGTTTTTAAGTTAAGGGTTGTTCGCCCAAAATCTTGTTCAACATGTACATACAACGAAACAGGAATTCGGTCGGAACCAGATAAGTGGTTCGAGTTATATGTGGTGTTGCATTTATCAGTGTTCGAACTTACGGAATTCTACTGTATGTATTATAAGTACTGTAAAATACCTGTTGTAAGAATGCATCTTTGGCCTTCTCCTTGTCACCAGACGTTAAAGTTTCATTCAAAGATTGTAATCTGCAACAAATACATTCATCTTAAAATCCAATTCCATGATTTTTATCTATAAAAATATAAAACATGTTTCTCTTGATAAAAAGCTAAACACTTTCCCTTTTTAATCACACCGTATATCAGAAAACTATCAATGTTGATGACTCAGTTAAAATTGATAACTATTGAATTGTCATTCCCCTAACAAATTTTAACATTTAACATGTCAGAGTATCACTATATAAACTATTTCTTTTATTAAAGATACCATGTTAATAAAGTTCTTCACATATAAATATGTTAGTCATGGAATAAACTGATCAAGATTACCTAGAAATGTGTTTATCAACACAAATGCCCTGGCTACTGATCAGATATCAATTTTTTACCTAAATTTAAGTAAAAAAGGGGCCACAACTCCTGTAAACTTTTACCGACATTGAGAAATATCACACTGGCTCTGTAATATATATTTTTACAGCTACACACCAAATATAAATTCAATACATATAATCTTTCAGAAATTATTGATCAGAAACAATTTTTATACCTCTGACAGATGGACATACAGGGATGAAAACTTAAAGCCCCTTAACCATTCCTCAAATGGTGGAGACAGATTTAAGATATAATCTTAATATTGTACCTCACAAACAAAAATACAATTGAAATTTAAATTGCCATACCTCAGACATTTAAATATGGTCTGTTGAGATATTATAAATGTACAACAAGTTTGGCACACATTACATCAAAAACCACAACTTTTGACAATTCAAGGGCTGTAACTCTGATGTTCATTAATCATCCAATAAGGCAAGTTCAAAAACCTGTCCCAAGATATTGTGGTTATACAACACTGTGCAAGATCAAATGAAATCTGCATGTGCTTGAGTGTACACAAAAAAAAATTATTATGGAAATAAACATTAAATAGGTTTACTCTTTTTCTTGCAATTTTTATCATAAGATCTGATTCAACATGACAATGGATGGATACAGCAGTTTCAGAGGAAATGCTGTCAAATGAAGTATATAAGGGTTTTTCATGATTTTAAAATTGACTTAAAATATATTTTTTCAACGTATCATGCCAATATATACTCACTTATCATGTTTTGCCATAAGGATATCTATATATTAACAAAAAAACATATTGAAAACGGATTTCCTAACTTGGCCGATGCACCTGGGTTAGACCCAAAGAGATTTCCAGCATAAAATTGCAACATATTTTGGGACATAACAAATAAGTCACATGATTTTGTTTTGATTTTGGTTTGATCCGTCATACTGGTTTACATATCAAAGAATTTGTTTCATCTTAAAATGAATCTAAATGACGATGTCAAGGTCGCCAAGCAGTTATGCACTTGTTTGCTGTACTAATATCAGTTGCTGCTTATTAAACCCTTTACTTCATAGATAATCGTTTCCCCGTACCAATCACAGAAGGCCTTTGAAAACAGTGCAGGAAGAGTTCAGATTGCTCGTAACGAGCAATCTGAACACTTCCTGCACTGTTTTCCAATCTGTCAGTTGATATAAACATAATTCACCCAATAATTCAAAAGCCTTCTATATTATGTGTCCAAAGGCATCTATATTAGAGGTGTCCAAAGGCGTCTATAATAGAGGTGTCCAAAGGCATCTATATTAGAGGTGTCCAAAGGCGTCTATAATAGAGGTGTCCAAAAGCATCTATATTAGAGGTGTCCAAAGGCGTCTATATGAAGTACAGGGTTAAAGACAAATGATTAAAATGAACACAAATAATGACATGATAAATAGAATATATGTAAATGCCCGATAGTCTAAAATTGATCAGGTATGGCTCGAAAAAAATGAAGCACTCACCAAGGATCATGCTTTTTTTTCTCTCTGCCTCACCTGATAAATTTTAGACTTTCAGGCACTAACATGGCATTCTCTGTATAAAATGAAGCATACTTTGTAAGAGCTAATAAATCTGCCAATTTGTCAAGTTCTGCCATGTTGTTCACTTTATCTACATCATCCGTAGCGAAAAACTCGAATTCCTGAAAAAAAATGTCATAAAATAAACAATAATTTAGTAACAACCATGTTTAACATATAAAAGCAGAACAATAGTGTTGGCTGATCATGTTTGGTCCCAGGTTTGACCCTGATGGGCTCTCAAAAACAACACTCAGTACTGGTTCTAAACAGAAAACAGAATCTACAGCGATTCATATAAGCTTATTTCGCAATTGAGATAAAAAAAACATTAGTAGAAAGTAAATCATATCACACGAACATTTAGGAATTTTAGAAACAAGTCAGCTATGATGACCCTTATATCACCAGCCTGTTAACCGATCATGTGAAATTGTTCTCAAATTGTACCATTTTATTTGCTGGACATTGCCTAGGGACCCCGAGAGCAAGCTCTCCTAGGTATTAATGGCTCTAATTATCATCAGAACCATATAAAAATCCTTAAAGGATTATTTATAAAATATAATGCGAAAAAAAATTACCGTATTTACCCTATGTATTGGGACAGCAACAAATAATTATTTTTTTTGCTGTCCCAATACTTATTATTTTAAAAAATATTTATTTTTTTTTACTGTCACAATACATAGAGTGAATACAGTAATTTCGGTATCTCTATGTTCCATATAAATAAGCATACTTTCTAATGTAGCATTCAATAAAATATCACAGATATAACTACAAACAGAAGGGGCCGTGTGTATTTGAAATCTCTAAATCATACAAAAAGATGACATGTACCTTAACAGCAGTTCTGAGGGTCTTTCTCTCCTTCTTGAATATTTTCCTTTGGGTTTCTTTTTCTTTCTTTGCTGCTGCAGCCTGAAATCCATACAAACTATGAATAATAGAGGAACAAAATAAATGACATGTATAGAAGTACAAGTCTGGTGATTTTTTCAGAAGAGATTTTTCAAATATTTAGCATCTTTTATGCCACCGAGGGCTCACAGATGACTAGTTAACCTAACCACTCTTTCCTGGGATGGAAGGTTAACCAGTACTTGTGCACACCCATCTCCTAAGCTAACTGAAACCTTCCACTTGAATATGCAGTGAAATAAGAATGCAAAGGGATGCAATGATCTCAATAAACCAATAGACTCTGGGCAGGCGGAGATTCGAAATCACAACCCTGTGATTGATAATCAGGCACACTACCGACTAAGCAAACTGGCCATTGTTGTTTTGCACAATATTTAAATTTTGATCATTTTCTCTCTCATTTATTTGGCAAATTTAAATGTATTTCTGATGTATTTAACACTGATGATTGTCCTGATTTTAAAGGGATTATATTGGCAAGTAACACAAACACCCTGGTAATCCAGACTTTTCCTGTATGCAGTGTGCACAAAATAATGCTTATGTATTGACGTATAACATTTATTTACTTGAAAGCTATCATATTAACAGTAATTGAATATTGGCCAAAACTTTAATACGTCCCGCAATAAAGTATTGCACAATGTTTAAATTGAACTCTGTAAACTTTCTGAACAAAGCCTTAAAAACGAGATCGGGAACGAGTCTTCACGATGTTGATCAATCGGAAACCTGAAAGCGGTTCGTTGAAAATGGTGAATGTAAACAAAAACATGGCTTCAGAAACCTGATGCTTGTAATAAAGAGATTATGCAATAAGACACTTTAGACGTGTATATCTCTAAGTTATAAGTGTATCTTCATGCTGGGTGTTTGTATTTAGGACAAGGAATTGACAGTTATATGCCAGTATAATCCCTTTAACAAATACATTATTTCACAGAAATAAACTTCTCAATAACCTACAATTTTAAAAATATTAAAAGCGCAAAGACAGCACCATCCGTCATATAATTTAAAAATCTATATAAATGCTAAAAATCGTCAATAATGCTGCAACTGAAAGCTTAATCATTTTAAAAAGAAAAATTCTTCGAATTTCATTTGAAATTTGTGGAACGAGGGAACCTAAAATTTGACATTTGACCATTTTTTTGTCGGTCAGCAGAGAATTGGCCATTTGACATAAATACCAAATAGACATAAATTATGGAAGTTCTCAACAGAAAATGACAAATGAATTCATTACAAAATACAATAGGATAATATAAGAATTATTAAAAGCAGTGTTGTACCATATTACATTTTATATTTGTATTTTCTTACTTTAGTTATATTGTACATATATGTATGTATGTGATGCATGCTTTATCCATTAGTAAATTTTACATGTATATAATTACATTACCAGTGCTCTAGCTTTCTCTTCTGCTTCTTCCTTTATCTTTCGTTCTTCATCTTCAATTTCTTTTCTTTTCTGAAAATATAAAAAGGCAGTATATTGATATTGACCACCAACAAAGCCACGACAAGAAATGTCACTGGTAAGTGTCACATACCCTGCAAGTAGTCTAAGCAAAATACAATATATTTTATAAGAAGATATTTAAATTTATCAATGAATGTCAAGAGTAATGGACTAAAGTTACAGACTTGACAAGCAATGTCATATTTTTAACCTTAAAAGGTAACCTTGACCTTTGTGTAACCATGAAGTTGACATCTGATGCAAAGGCCTGGGTATTGCAGAGTGTCACATCATAATGACACTTATGCCAAGTTAATTTAAAATTCCTCCATGTAAGACAAAGTTACATACCAGACAAAAAATCTCAAACAGATTGGGTCTTACGCACAACATAATGTCATTTGTCACTTGATTGAGCCAAGTGTTTTTGAAATTCATCAATGGCTGACAAAGTTACAAACCAGACAGAAAATCTCAAACAGATTCAAAGTGTTGTCAAACAATGTGACTTTGACCTTTGAATATGGGGTCTGAGTCTTAAGCACAATATGTTGATATGTCACATCGATCAATTGAGCCAAATGTTTTTGAAATCCATCCATGCATGACAACAGACCAGACATAAAATCTCAAACAGACTCAGAGGAACAGATGACAGCACTGCAATTACAATAACTATGCCCCCCACCAAACCAAAAATTTAGTACATTTTGGGCTTACAATTACTTTATCATAATGCATTATAATAAAAGACAAAATATATTTATATATTGCAAAAATTTAAATCCAAAGACAAATTCAAAAATTAATGATTGAAAAAAAGGATAATGGTCAATTTCAATTGAATATTTTAAAATTTGTCAAATAAGCAAACACGTTAACTTTTATACCCTTTCTTCCTCCACTTGCTTCTGTTTTGCTGCATCCTGCTTCGCTCTTTTTTGTGCTAATTTCTTTTCTTTTTCTTCTTCTTTAAATCTTTGAATTCTGGGATCACAAGCGTATGCATTATCTGAAATGTGAATGTTTACATTCATCATTTTGCACTACTTTTTTTGTCACGAAACACTCGTATACTCTTGCATTGGGGTCTTTGGTGTCCCAGTGGCACAAGAAGCCATCTCACGATCACAAGACTCTTACTGATGGAAGTTGTGGATTGGAGACCAGCAGGGTCTTTGGTGTCCGGAAGGCCTGAAGGTCAATTTCAAGGTCACCTCAAGGTCACCAGACTCTCACTGCTGAGGTTGTGGATTGGAGACCTGCCCAGTCTTTGGTTTCCGAATGGCCTGAGAGTCTATTTCAAGGTCACCAGACTCTCACTGCTGGGGTTATGGATTAGAGACCAGTTTGGTTTTTGGTTTCCGAAGGGCCCAAAGGGCCATTTCAAGGTCACTTTATGGTTACCAGACTCACTTCTGAGGTTGTGGATTGGAGACTAGCTGGCTGCAAACATTTTAAATGAATATAATTTACAGCTGCTTCTCTCCACCAGTAAAAGTGATACCATATATAACTTACATGTATAATATGTTGAAATGAAGTTGAAAAACTCTCCTTCATCTCAAAATTCCCCTTCCAATCATATCTTGAATGAGCCTATTAACAATAACATTACAATTTTCTCTTCACATCCCAGGCAACACGTCATGAATATCAGGAGAAATAATTAATATTGATTCCAAACATAGGGAAAATCATAGAAGAAAATAACATAATCTATACATATCCATGTAAGGTGACAAGATTGTGTATATATTTCTGTATATCTGTAGATTATAACACAAATACACTTTATGAATGTAAATTTTCAATTTCAAAGGCATGCAATAAACAAGTGAGTAACAGTGAAATACTGTGTATCTATTTCCCCTTACCAACAAGCTGTCTTATTCTTGCCATTTCTTCCTTTTTTCTTTTCTGTCTTGCTGCTTTGTTTTGTTTTTCTATCCATCTTCTCTCATCTCGACTGAAAACGGTGATAGTAAATTGGCAAATAATCTTCATACGATTCATTAATTGATTGATAAAACAATCCATATACCATTCATTTATTGATAAAACAATCTTTATACCATTCATTAATTGATAAAACAATATTTATATCATTCATTAATTGAAACGGCAATATCTATATCATTCATTAATTTATAAAGCAATATCTGTATCATCCATTAATTGATAAGGCAATATCTCTATCATTCATTAATTTATAAAGCAATATCTATATCATTCATTAATTTATAAAGCAATATCTATATCACCCATTAATTGATAAGGCAATATCTCTATCATTCATTAATTTATAAAGCAATATCTATATCATTCATTAATTTATAAAGCAATATCTATATCATTCATTAATTGATATAATGATATCTATATCATTCATTAATTGATAAAGCAATATCTGTATCATTCATTAATTTATAAAGCAATATCTCTATCATTCATTAGTTTTATAAAGCAATATCTATATCATTCATTAATTGATATAATGATATCTATATCATTCATAAATTGATAAAGCAATATCTGTATCATTCATTAATTTATAAAGCAATATCTCTATCATTCATTAATTTATAAAGCAATATCTATATCATTCATTAATTGATATAATGATATCTATATCATTCATTAATTGATAAAGCAATATCTGTATCATTCATTAATTTATAAAGCAATATCTCTATCATTCATTAATTTATAAAGCAATATCTATGTCATCCATTACATGTAGTTGATAAGGCAATATCTCTATCATTCATTAACTGATAAAGCAATATCTATATCATTCATTAACTGATAAAGCAATATCTATATCATTCATTAATTGATATAACAATATCTATATCATTCATTAATTTATAAAGCAGTATCTATATCATTCATTAATTGATATAACTATATCTATATCATTCATTAATTGATATAACAATATCTATATCATTCATTAATTGATATAACAATATCTATATCATTCATTAACTGATATAACAATATCTATATCATTCATTAACTGATAAAGCAATGTCATATCATTCATTTATTGATATAAAAATATGTATATCATTCATTAATTGATAAAGCAATATCTATATCTCATTCATTAATTAATAAAGCAATATCTGTATCATTCATTAATTTATAAAACATTATCTACATGTATATAATTCATTAATTGGTATAACAATATCTATATCATTCATTAATTGATAAAGAAATATCTGTATCATATATTAATTGATAAAACAATCTTTATAGTTTATACCATTCATTATTTTCACTCAGAAATATCTTCTGGGGAAATACCCCGGTAGATAAATTATCATCAATACAAGATATTGGTGGAACTGATGGATGCTCCCCAAACATGTGCTTGATTTGAGTTATAGCTACATTGTTTGTAATGGGTAAGGGAATATAATTCTCAGAATACATTTTTTCCCTTACTTTGGCAGATATATTCTGGACAAGCAAATATAACCAAAAAAGTACAAAAGGGGAGATTATTCTGTCATTATTCAAGATGAGCTATGAATTTTTTTCTCTCTGCACTGTCACTTCAAATTCAGTTTGAATTATGCTCCAGACAAGCAGATATAACCTAAAATAAAGTTCTACAGTAGAGATAACTCTGTCTTTATTAAAAATACAGGTATAGTTCTTTTACATGTGTTAAAATGTTTTATAATCTATCATCAATTTTACTTACTTTTCACCTTTTTCTTTCTCTTCTTCATCAAGGTAAGAAAATTCTCTCCATGAATCAAAATCATACCTGTTTAAAGTAAGGAAGCATTTCATAGTATCACAAAAAACAACAAGAGTTGTCAGAAGACAACAAAGCTCACCTATCGGATAAAAATCACCACCCATGCAAAGATTAAGATTGGAGGCAAACACCAAACTTAAACGCAACTTAATGCAAAAGTTTAACCTAGGTGTCTACAGATGCCGCCGCCACCGACACTGCCGACGATGCCAGGGTCATGGCAATAGCTCTCCAGGACATTCCTCCCGGCAAACTAAAAACATGGATGACAAAACTTGACCCATCACTAACACACAGGCTATTTAAAGTAAACCCATGCACACAGAGTTACATCTTTATGTATTTCAGGTGTGTAAATATCAGCTAGCCTGCTCACAAGTTGAAATCACACTAAGAAGAGTAAGAATTTGCAAACCCTTGTCTAACAGGGCTAGTACATCACTGCTGCATAATTAATCCAAAATCCAAAAAATTATTGTAAAATGTAAGTGTCTTCATTGCGAAATCACAAAACAATAACTGAATCACTACACGCTTTAGGTGATAATATTATATTGTCAATTATGTTGACAGATGCCCAATATGTTAATTGTCCAATGTAAAATAAAAACAATGGATGCACTACTAAACTCTGAATGACTAGATGTGACAAACAATTTAAAATGATCGACTGATTGAATGAATATATAGCCTAATTTTTATGCCATCAAGGACAAACAGACGATCAGTTAACCTAACCCCTGTTTCCTGGGATCCTGAAAAGTTGACCAGTAGTCGAGCACACCTCATCTCCGCAAGTAACTTATAACTTTCCCACTTGAATCTGTGGTGAGGGACAAATGATAAAGGGACACATTGTCGTATATCAATCATCAAGGAGACTGTTGCCATGCCGGGATTCAAACTCACGACCCCTGGATTGATAGTCTGACGCATTACCGACTGAGCTAATCAGGCCTGGCTAATTCAAAATGAATAAAACATTAACGTTTATGTAGCATTATTGACAATTGTACCACAAATGACTTATTGTTATATAAGGAGACCAACATGCAGTACAACTATGATACAGCAAAATTTCTTATAAAATGGATCCATATTTGAAAGCTTGGACAAGAAATGACATACATGTATAGCAGACATATGCCTCAATGTACATGTAACTTATCAATTAAAAGGTATCAATATTTTAAGTACAATTGGACATGTATTATTGCATTCAAGTAAAAATTTAGGGTCCTCCGTGGCCGATTGGTATAAGGTGTCGTCTCAAGATCACTTACCCCTCATCGATTAGGTCGCAAGTTAAGAGTCCCACTCACTCGAAAATTTTTATGTGAGAAAGTTTGCCAGTTACTTGCAGAAGGATGGTGGTTCTACTTGGAATCATTCCGAGGTCTACCTCCACCAATAAAACTGGATATGTCATACATAACCTGAAATGTGTTGAAACTGGCGTTAAAGCCAATTCAAAAAAAAGGAAAAAGAAAGTAAAAATTAACCATACCAAAACCCATAGAATCTGTTCACTTCTTCAAAACTGGCACTGTCATCACCAATATCTGGAATTCGTTTTTTGTTAGACCATCTACAGATACAAAGAAAATAAGCAAGGTGCTATTAGCAAGTATTCTAATAAAGGCATCATAAAGGAATTAGCTAGCTGATTTCTTCTCCGAGAAAAGATTAGCGGAGGTGGGGAGAAGAAATTGGCTGTTACACCAGTCCTGTAACAGTATACTACTAAAGCATAATTTTGTTGAAATCAAATTTAATACATATTGCTGTAGAAAATGTAGTTGTCAATATCCCCTCCTTCCATGGGGTGTTTTACACAGATGTTTTGAGTTCTGAAACTTGAAACTAATAACTCTCTCATAGCAAAGGCACTATTCTGGATGACTTGGTTTCAGAGTTGTGATCTGGAAACAGAGAATTTCGCAATTTTGTTTATTTGTTTCCATGGTAACAGAAAAAAAAATGAAAATAGTAACTCCCTCATAGCAAATGGCTCTACTGTGTATTAGACCACTAAGTTGTCATATGTACATGGAGAATTCGTGATTTCGGCTATTTGTTTCTATGGTAACAATGGTTTTGATCGCAAAATATTTTAAAGCTTAAAGTGACCATTGACATAAATGTCAAAATTTTAAATACTTGTAGACTAAATGAAGAACTCTTTTACAGCACAAATTTCAACAAATAATCCCAAGCATTGAATAATTATTATGCCCACTGTATAAAATAATTCTATCACTCTTCAGAAATAGATTTGCGGGTATTAAAAACTGCATATATACCGTTTGTTTACAACGTCATCGAAAACAGTGTAAACAGTAGTTTAAAAACATGTTTGTTGATATTTATTAATAATGACTATCTATTTGTAGAATGTTAAATATATAAAGATGTATTAAATGTTTTTAACAGTTTGGTGATTATGCTCGATTTTACCACAAATTACTTTTATAATGCATTATTTGCTGATATGCCTCATTCAGCTAAATGGTAAGTTCACTTTGAACACTAGTCGCTGGAGTAACTTGGTTTTAATAGCGAGCCAAAATTTATGATAAAACATGTAAGTGCATAAGAATAGGGTTAAGTGTACTGTATATTGAGATTTTCAACAGTATATAAGGTTCTTAATGATTGTTAATTTGTTTTAAAGACTCCACCTTCTGTGTCGCTGTAAAAGATATTTGCGACCATTTAAAACCTTATATACAGTTGAAAATTTAAATTTTAAAATTACAGTATACTTAAACCCTTTAATCAATAGCTTTAACAGTTGTAATCCATCTCTCAGATAACTGACCGAGAGAAAACATAAAAAGTGGATTAAAAAAAAAAAAACGCATTTGTTTTCAAACAATTAACTAGAAGAGAACTAGCAATTGTTCAGTAGTAATCCATTTCAAAGCTCATTCAATCTCTCCAGCTAATTTTCTTGGCAGAATTAAATTCAATAGTTGATTGAATGCAAGGTTAACCCTTTGCTCCAAAAGCATTTTTTTGGACTCTTCCAAATTGAAAGCATTAATTCACCAAGTATCAGCAATCAGTGAATTATGTTTATATTAACTGACAGAGTGGAAAACAGTGCAGGAAGTGTTCAGATTGCTCGTTATGAGCAATCTGAATTACTCCTGCTTTGTTTTCAAAGGCCTTCTGGAAAACGCTTATCTATGGAGTAAAGGGTTAAGTAAAAACAAAATTCATAACTTACCTTGCATTAAGAGCAAAAACGGGTTTAAATGTCTCAAAGAATTTTTCTTTAGAATTATTATTAGCTGATGGCACAGAATCATCAAATAAGGAATCCACACTATCATATGACCGACGCTTCAAAGGAACACCTAACGTTTCCCATGCTGAAAAACAAAATAGAATGTTTTAGTCCAAGATTCAAGAAGTTTAATTATTCAATGAATGAATGAATGAATGGTGTTTTACGGCACGTCGACACATAAATAGGTTAATTATTCAAAATATAAAACATTATTTTACATTTTTTTTTTTCCCTCTTTGTTTTCTTCAATAAATTCTCTACTTGGATTACTTGTTGCTGATTCTTTTCCATGTTTTAATTATTTATTGTTTTAAGTCATCTTTTAAACTACAAACTCAGACACGAAGGCCATTATAAATTAATTGCTAGATTATCATCCAAACATTTCTTAAAAACAGGGAGAGTGGGAGGATTTTATTTTTTATTTTAAATTTTTAAAAAATTTTATGGTTTTTTTTGTTGTTTTTTAAGGCAAAAAATGGGTTGGGGTGGCATGAAAATTAGGGAGCGGGCGGGGATGATAATCTAGCAATTATTTTATTATGGCCCAATTCAGAATAAATGTGGATTCATTTACCTCTAGTTATACAAGTGAAGTAATCATCCTCCCCTTGCTTCACCTCCAGCCCTCGTGCTCGCCGTTTATCCGGATGGTGGTGCAACACTTTCCTCTTGTCTGAATAAAAATACAACTTAGAACATTTCTTATGGTGTGGATTGATGGTTCTTGTTTTGGCCACGGTTATAATTATTTTATTATGCCATTTTATACACATTTTTCATAGTTTTATTTGTTGCAATAACTCCTGTAAAAGTTGACCAACTTCGACAAACATCGAAAGTGACTTATTTTTTAATAATTATTCAGGTATACCCAAAATATTAATTAAATACAAATAGACCCCTTGAAGTTATTGATTGGATAGTTCTTACCTCGGACTGACAAACAAACAGATGAGTAGTCAGACAAGGGTTTGGCCAAACGGAAAAATAGTTTTGTTTCCTGTGAACCGACCATGTCAGTATTTCAACTCCCAAGTCAAAACTTTTTTATTGATTGTTTTTAAAAAAAAAAATTCTCACTCCATTTCAATCCATGAACAATGAAAAAAATTCCTAACTCCTGACCCAATTTTTTTCCAGCATGTCACAGGAAACAAAAATATTTATTCATTTGGCCAAGCACTTAATTCCCAATCGCCATTCTTCATATGACGGGATAACCAAGCAAGTTTATCAATTCAGTGGTATTGTGTTTAATCCTCACCAGGCCATTGTCTCCAAGATGATTTATAAACATTGCATCGCATTATCATTCATCTCTAACCTCTGATTCAAGTTGGAAAGTTATCAGTTACTTGCAGAGATGGATGTACTCAAACAACAAATGCTAGTTAACCTTCCAGGAAAGAGTGGTTAGAATATTAAACTGATAGTCTGTTGATTGCATAAAAATGATGCTACATTTACAAACAAACAAAAAACAAATCTCAATTCATAAATTTAATGTATTCTTCACCAATAAATTGCATGCAAGTCAAATTGATTTCAGAACAGCTTTAGCTTTATGTATATATATATAATATATATATATATATATATTATATATATATATATACAGTCAAACCTGTTTTAAGTAGCCAGTCACGAGAAGTAGCAAAAGTGGCCTTTTAAGACAGGTTGTTGTTTAATGCAGGTTAATTTGCTCTAAAAGCGTATAAATAGGAAATAACAAATGTGGCTGCTTAAGATAAGTGGCTGCTTAATAGAGGTGCCCGCTTATACAGGTTTGACTGTATGCTCATAACTGATATTAATACATCTTGCAAAACAAATTTAGAGAATCCCCTAATTATATCAGATATAAACATCACCATTATCACAAAGAAATGTAGTAAATGGTGCAGGTGATTGGCAACAGTAGAGTTACTTGCATTTATCTGATCAAATATGTGACTGGCTGATTCAGATTAACTGACTAATTTTAATATTCATGTAACATGCATCTTGGTCATTTAAAATGCTTCAAATGATAGTTGGAAATTTGATGTTTTGACTGTTTCTATTGACTAATCATCACCAATGGTGCTTTGTGACATTTGTGCATTAAGACTAAAGAATGTTAATTTTCTTTTGTATCGGCTGTCTAAGAAATGCTGGGATCATTCAAAGCACTAACTTGAGATGCATGGTGGAGTAAACACCTCAAAGGCCATCCTTAAAAAAATATTTGTTTGCTGCGCTCCGACCCTGTATTTTCATGTGGGTAGGTAGGAAGCTATTTTTTTTCTCCAAATTTTGATTTGCATAGTCATTTAAAAGAAAAATGGAAAGAAATCACGAAAAATTAAATGCTTAGAAAGTCAATAAAAAAGTTTGGGTAGGTGCAATTTTGAGTGAGAAGGTAGGAGCACGGCAAACAATATATTTTTTAAGGATGCCTAATACATATATTTACTTACAAGCTTTCTTTATTTGTGCATCAGTTGCTTTGTAGCGCAGTTTAGCCAGACCCAATACCGCATAATGATCTTGATTCTGCAATTGTGAATTATTTCAAAATGTAAATCTTTTCAGTTGACTCAAGTATGCAATCATCTTGTACATGTGCAGTACAATCAAACATCAGTTAAACTTCTGTTAAGCAATTGCCTTCTTAAGCAATAACTACTCTGGATTTACTTGCTAGAACTTTGGCAAAGCAATGATACAATAATGTGTGTGTACCCTCTCCTGATCTTAGCTTTTAAAATGGGGTGGTTGGTAGTGACTAGTAATTTTTATTTTAAGTAACTTTGACTCAATTTTGCTAAACAACTATTAATATAAAGCTCAAAATGTAACAAAGATAGTTTTGAATGAATGAATGGGGTTTAACGGCATACCAACACATTATTGGTTATTCAACAGGAAGGAAGTTCCCAGGTTCACTCTACATGTAAAAAACAACAAATTAACATACAGATAAAAAACATCAACAAATGAATATGCAGAATGAACCTCGAACCTTGATACCTGCAGAATTTTAGGAAATTCTATCGTATTGCTCAAATTGTAGCGCTTCTTATGACATGCATGAGCCACAGTGATCCTATTTTACCACCACTCATATGGCTCTCTAGAACCACGCAGATGTTGGTAATTTAACCACAATAACAAGCATGACAAAAATGATAAAAAAAAAACATGACACCCATTTGGAGGATTCCTACCCCTCTGCAGAGATCAACAGTGATTCTATTCTTAGCCTGAACCACACGGGCTAGATAGTTTGAAAGAGTTGTCCGAGGACTAAGATCCAAAGA
The DNA here is from genome assembly GCA_029582155.1 of Panopea generosa. Classification (NCBI taxonomy): domain Eukaryota; kingdom Metazoa; phylum Mollusca; class Bivalvia; order Adapedonta; family Hiatellidae; genus Panopea; species Panopea generosa. The sequence goes on from CM055903.1 coordinate 18,839,763, forward strand.
AATATTTACATGTGCAAAAAAGTATCATCATAATTAAAAACATCTTGCATGCTGAAGGTCGTGGGTTCGATCCCCGGCTGGTCATACCAAATACTTGAAAAATGGTACTATTTAGTGGATATAGATACTGTTGACCGGTGTCAGTATGATGTGAATGTGCCTTTGTCATGGTACTCCAGTGTGGCAACACTTAGAATACTATCTCAAATAGACACAATGGTGATATGACTGAAAGATTGTTGAAAGCTATGCTAAACACAACAAGCCATTATGACAGATAAGTACTGTATCCATACCTTCCACTCCTTTGGGTCTAGACTGAGAAGAAGAGAATCATCTTCTACTTCTTCCTCTAATTCTTCTTCGCTTTCAGACGAGCTTGAACTTGACAGGGAATGCTGGGATAAGGAGTGCTTGTGACGTCGCCGTAAACAAAGTGCTTCATACCATCTGCCAACTGGCTCAACTTGTAACTTTGTACATGCTGTTGAAATAGTGTAAAAGTAATATGTTAGAAAAAGATTTTTAAATAACTCCCAATCCTTAATTTACCATTTTCAACAAAAAAATTCAAAACAATACAACTAAATTTATTGTAAAATTTAATCTTAATCACAATGTTTTTTTGTAAAGCTATTGTATTTTTTTGACTGTAATATAATGATATTGCACCTAAATACTGCAAACTGGCATGACAATATCTACTTATGAATATCATTTTGTACGCCTAGTTAAGCTGTGATTAAAAGGAATCTGCTGTAGCCATAGCAAAAGTAGATTTCGGAAGGGCATTCCACTGAGTGGTACGACTCATGTGACAAGTGAAAATCTAAAACAGTCAGTAGAGGTATTTAGTTGATTGTATTGTTGTGGATGAGATGTTATGTTATAGTATCTAGTCGCTTTGTTAATCATAAGGTAAGGGTCACTGACTGTCAATGTCAACCACTCCATTATGAATTTTGTGAAATAATGTCATGTTTGCCTGTACGTCTTTAATCTTAAGTATACCGTCAATAAAGTCCACAACATGACTGGTGTTATGCCATCTCCTACATGTCCATCTAATTTCTGTTCTATGAACCATTTATATTTTATGACACTGTTAACCTGGGTGTTGCAATCCCGAAATGAAGATGTATACTCATGTTACTTGCACATTGTAATTCAAATATAAGAAAACAACAACTAAAGGACCAGTTTGACTGGTTCAGACAAATTTTAACTAGCCTTGGGCCATCAAACAACATTGATTTATATAAAAGGATTGGAAACTTGCATCTCTCTACTTAATCTTGATAAAACAGTATGAGAAGAATTAATAATTTGGCAAATCAACCATTCAAATGTCACAGGCAACAGATTTCCTTTACATAAAATGTAAGGTATATGTAACATCAGATGTGTTATTTATGTTTTAAACCTGCAAAATGATCTTTAATTTAAAATACTGCAGTTTGATGTAAAATGTATGTAATTTCCTTGACTTTTTAGTTGCAGTACACATACCTTGTAATCATAAGTTCTTCAACAATTGTAAACACAGTTTGCTGGGAATGGTATCATTTTGTAGTTAATTCCATTGTACAAAGAAAGAATTTTGATTTGTATTTCTAAGATGAATGGAAGTTAGATTTGAAAACAAGATTTTGCGTGAGTGTGGGAGTGTTCATAACATATCAATCAGGTGTTATCTTTTCTATACAAGTCTTTCAATGCTTGAAACCATTGACAAAAATGGCACCTGCTTATGAGAAACCAACACCAAAATTGTTAACGCAGACGTGACACAAGACGTCAGAGTCATTAGAGTAAAATAACTTTCTTATTCAAAGAATAAGTCTAAAAATTGTTTTCTTATTGTTTATATATATATGTCCTTGCTGCTATATATGGTTATTAAGGTAACACCTATTCATTTATATTATTTTGAATATAAAAATATGTACCCCACCCACATTATTTTACGTGTCTAACAACACTTAAAACAGTGTTATACTAATGTACTGGTATTATGGTTTAGAATTTGCTTCTCACCACACAATTTCCCTGAAACTACCGTAACATCATCTTCTCCGGGTACAGGCAACAACATTTTCAAAAGTTAAAAAACAATTCTCGTGCGTCTAACCTATCAAACATCTGAATAACAATGATTATAATGTCAACGTTTCTAAAACGCTTGCTTTTAACCGGCTTTTAACAACATTACAAATCGGCAGACAAATATTTCTCACCCGGCCACAAGACTGATCTCAACAACTAAATATAGGTAATTTCCTAAATTATTTATATTTAATTGTCAATTATGCAAATGAAATACACAATGACCGAGATAAGTGTATTTAAATACCAAAATCATTATACTGCACACACCATGTTTATCTTTAGCCGGAATATTGCCGGGTGAGTTACAACTTGGCCGTGTGGTAAAATGCAAATCCCTTCAAGTCCCGACTTTTCGCATAAACGCTGGTTCCAGCAGCTTTGTTATCTTTCTCAAAGCCTGGGACCAATTTAAACTAAAACAACAAGTAAAGTATGGCATCTTGCAATTCTTCAGAAACTCGGATAAAAAGCGAAAAAGGCCACCAGTTATACTGTAAATACTGGAATGAGGATAAAGAAGTACCTATAAGCAAGATCAAGTACGGTTTATACATGCACATATCTAAATAATTTCCTGGTTAGATTGCATAGACAAATTATTTTTTATTAGAGCCTGGGGCTCTTCAGGTCCTGGCTTAGTGCGGCTTATTGCACGTCTCTGAGGAGCCTTTTAATGATTTTTATTTTGCGTCACCTGAGCATGGACAGCAGATCGGATATCCAAATAATAAAAAAGCTGTCAATTCACGCCTTATTTAATCAGGCTAGTCGTGGCAGGACAAAAATAAATCTTTGATTGCACTGTATTTTTTCTAATATTGAGACCTCAGTGGTAATCTAGGGGTAAAATTTCTGTCTCGCATGCGAAAGTTCGTTGGTTCAGTTCCCAGCTGACCAAATACTTTAAAATAGTATCCCTTGTATAATAAATTAAGCTGCATTTGAATGAAAAAGCCCTACCACAGGTATTCATTAGTATGATAAAATGAAAGATACCTGACACATCCAATACCTAATACCGAGAAATATGTATATTGAAGGACCCTGGACCATGTAATGCCTGCTATACAACATCAATGTGTGTGTGTAATAATAGGCATGGTATATTAGAAAAATGATTTTTTTTCAATTTAAATTTTTTTTTAAAAATCCTGATTTATTTCCTTTAATTGTTTTTTTACTGGGGCTTAACACCATTTTCAACACATTTCAGGTTATATAATTAAAGCATATCCAGTGTTATTACCTCAGATTGAAACAGAGTAGAACCACCGTCCTTCTGCAAGTAAATGACAAATTGTCTCACATATAGTGTTGTTTTTTTTTAGCAAAAAACCTACAACTTTAGGGGTGAGAGTTAAATGATCTTGAGAAAGTGCCTTAGACCAGCTATAAGGCCATATTAAATTACTTATATATATTAATTTTGTACTTATCACTGACTTGAGTAAATGTCAGACTATTATCTTGCAGGGCGTTAGTTTTTGTTGTACATGGATTTGCAGAGCATTGCCTCTTCTACTCGGAACTGGCAGATTTCCTGATTGGTCATGATTACTATGTGTTTTCTCATGATCATGGTAAGAATCGCTTTTAAATTAATCACTTTTACAAATGAAAATTTTATATTGTTAAATCTGAATGTTACTGCTGGTTTTGTTTTGTCTTTTGTTAATTTTGTAAATCTGATTGTGTCACTTGTGCTTGTTTTAAGCTCTATGGCCAGCAGGGCTTATGTCATGGTAAATTATCCATTGTCATCTAACTGTCCTCCATCTGTTAAACCTTTTCTTGTAGAAATGATAGCAACCCAATTTCTCATCGAATCTTAACTAAACTTTCGTAGGAGTTATGATAATTTAAAGGTCTTTAACAAGCTCTTTGATCATAGTGATTTATGCCTCTGTCACAGAGCTTACATGTATAATTTATAAGCATATTTTAAGCATAACTTTAAAAAAACATTTCTCTGAAAGTCTTAAAGTCTTGACCTTGGATATTTTACATGTCATTTTGCATGGAGGTCCCCTTATAGGTTTGTTGAATGCAGGTCTTCTTGGGTCAACTTTGGGATAGCCACAGGTGTCACTACACAGACTTATATAGGGAAACATTAATTTGTAGCTCGTCTTTTTGAAAAAAACGAAAAGCTGTTGTCATGACCCTGGTGTCGTTGTCGTCCGCTGGTTAAAGTTTTATGTTTAGCTCAGCTTTTTCTCTGTTTCTGAACAAACAACTCATGTTACAGTGACTGAACTTCATAAACACATTCATATCATGTTATACAAACAATGTATATAGCTAACTTACCTTTATTTACATACTTTGGCTTTAAAACCTTTGGTTAAAGTTTTTTGTTTACCCCCACCCCCCATCCCCGCCTTTTTTTTTTTTAAGTTTGTTTTGTATTAAATCAAATACTCTGCCCCATTTCAACTTTGTTACCGACCCCAAGACCCTCATGCCCCCCCTCCACTCCCCCCCCTCCGTCCCCCCAATTTTTTTTCTTTTGTTTTGTTTTAAATTTAATACTATTCTGCACTTTTTTTTTTTTAAACTTTGGCACCCCCACATCCACATCCAGATTTAAAAAAAAATTGTATTAAATAATACATTTCAGCTTAAGTACTGGTACATTACAATATACTGTTCTGTGATTGGCAAGGCTTAAAATAGTCAAGTTAACGCTGTTCTTCGACATCTCTATTATTTTTGGGATTTTTTTAAATCTGTTTTATTTTTTCAGTAATAGTATTGATTTTTTAAACTAATCAAAATCATGTTTAAACAGTTTCCTTCACTGAATTTGACCTACGTAATAGATTTGGTGTAGTTTTTACATCCTTGATTTTATGTTCTGACTTGCATAAATTCGTCAAAAGCTTCACCTCAGTCAATAAATGAAAACATTTGATTCCTAAGGCAAACTTTCAGATAAAATGAGTTTAAACTCTGTTTACAGTTGGACATGGTCAAAGTGAAGGGGATCGGGTTCACATACAGGACATGGACGATTATGTAAACGACATGTTTACACACATAGACAAGGTGATGGAGAAGTTTCCAGATAAGCCAATCTTCCTTCTTGGACATTCAATGGTAAGATATATATTCATCTATTATTGTTAAAGGAAGTATGATCAGGCATTTTCAAAGTTTTAAAATTGGCTAAATGCGTTTTTGTCCCAATATATCATGCTTATGATATCTTATTCTCAATGACACTGTATTGCCATCTATTTAAACATGCCAAAATAATATATTGAACAGGGATTACCTAACTTGACCTAAGTGACCATGTTGGACTAAAATAAAATTGCAACATATTTTGTGACGTATGAAATGAGTTACGGTATTTTATTTTGATCCATCATACTAGTTTAGAACTTATTTTATCTTAGAAAGAGTCTGAATGACGATGTGAAGATCGTCAGGCCATATTTTAGTATTTTCATTTTTTAGAATCGGGATTTTGTTTCAAGTTACCACTTTGATCTAAATATCATTTTTGTCACGTTTCGGGCAATTTGATATACCAATACCTTTAGCTCTTATTATGTGTCTCAAAAAAATTGAGCTTGAAAAAGCTTGAAGAATAGTTTGTAAAATAATGCTTGTTTATTCAATTTAATACCATGATGAATGAAGCTATATTAGATTTAGATACATTCTGTTATGAACTTATAAATAAAAATATGTATATTTCAATATTCATATTTAATGCTTATGGACACATATATTGTAACCTGTTTTGATTTCAGTTGAGACAATACAAATGTATTTTTATGAATGTTTGGAGATTAAACAAAGAAATTCAATTCTAAAAATTACAGGAATGGCAATTCATATATAGACTTTGATTAACAAAGAGAGCAATTATTTTACCTAATGATACCCCCAGACACAAAGTATATGGGGCTATATAGGAGTCACGCTCGTTGGTCGGTCTGTCCGTCCGTCTGTGGACAATTTTTGTGACCACTATTTCTCAACAACCATTGACAGGAATTCATTGATACTTCACAAACATGACTGGTACTTAGTTTAGTTGTGTATATTGTCAGCATGTTGTGCGAGAATAATTTTTCAATGAGTTATGGCTCTTTGAATTTTTCATACATATTTTTTGTGGTAGCTATTTCTCAGCAACCATTGGCTGGAATTCTATGAAACTTCACAAAAGTGATTGCTACCAAACCTAGTTGTGTATATCATCGGCATGTTGCACGCCAACACTTTTTCAATGAGTTATGGCCCTTTGAATTTTTCAGACATTTTTTTGTGGGTGCTGTTTCTCGGCAACCATTGGCTGGACTTAAATTACACAAAAGTGATTGGTTATTCTAATTGGTTCACTGTGTCAAAGGAGGCAGCAAAAGGTTGTAGTAACTGTGTCAGGGCGCAATCGTCACTTTCAGTGATATTTCTAGTTACTGTTTAAATATATGCATGTATATAAAATTATTGGATATTGAAAATTAAGATGTACAAAAATAATAAAAATTATAGAATTCCCAAAAATTATCAGATGTTTCTTAAAAAAGTTATGTGTACCAACTTTTAATGAAAAAAAAAAATTTTTTTTCCTGACAAAATAAGAGTAAATGTTTTATACGGTACCTGTCATTTAACAGGGTGGTACTGTGGCTATTCAGGCAGCAAGAATCCGACCAGACTTCTTCAAGGGTGTTGTTCTTATAGCTCCTTTATTGGTACCTGACAAAAAGAATGCTACCCCATTTAAGGTAGGTATATTTTGATTTTAAATCTTGTGCAGTGTTTGTTTGAATAATTAGTGTCAATTTTATGCAACCGAGGGCTTAGTCGTTTACAGATATGCAGTTAGCTTTGCCGATCCGGGAAGGTTAACTAGTTCTTGAGCACACATATCACTGCAAGTAATTTGTAAATTTCTTTAGTTAACAGTTCAGCTAAAAGTCTTCATTAGCAACCCACAAGAATCTAGACCTTGTTGTCTTTTAATAACGTGTGTTTCTTTTTCTATATTTTAATAAAATGTGTTTCTTCTTCTATCTTTTAGTAACATGTGTCTCTTCTTCTATCTTTTAATAAAATGTGTTTCCTCTGTTATCCTTCAGTGACATGTGTCTCTTCTTCTTTCTTTTAATAACATATGTCTCTTCTTCTATCTTTTAATAACATGTGTTTCTTCTTCAATCTTTTAGTAACGTGTTCTTCTTCTGTCTTTTAATAACATGTGTTTCTTCTTTTGTCTTTTTATAACATGTGTTTCTTCTTCAATCTTTTAGTGACATGTGTTACTTCTATCTTTTGGGGGTCCTCCATGCCGGAGTGGTTGATGGCGCTGTCTCAAGATCACTTACCTCTCACCGCTTTTGTTGTAGGTCAGAGTCCCACTCGCTTCAAAAACTTTATGTGAGAAAGTTCGCCAGTTACTTGGGGAAGTATGGTGGTTCTACTCTGTCTGAGGTCTTTCTTAACCAGTTAAACTGGATATGCCATATATAACCTCAAATGTGTTGAAAATGGCGTTAAACCCCATTCTCCTAGCTTCTAGTAACACAAAACCATTGGATAAATCTATCATGACAAGTGACTCAATGGAGACCAGTTGTTAAGTGTGGTTATGAATCATTTTCAGTGAGAGTTCTAGTGATACATACTTGTGTTTAATTAAATTTAGTATTTACATTAGTTTAAACTTATTTATTTTACTTCAGTTTTGAAACTAGTTCTTACAAGTTAGGCAAATCACGCTAAAAAGTCTTCCTGGGTAGAATCAGTACTAAGCACATGCTGGAGAGGAGGCTATCTTTGCATTCTTGTTATTAGAAATTCTAACCAAACTATTTTTAAAAAACTCTTGTTTTATTTGTATTTATTAAGATGGGACCCAACTTAGGCTGCAATAATCAGCCTTGAAGAATTGTAGTATTTGAGAAATTGGTTGGATTATTGATTGTACATGTATGCATGATTCTCTACAGGCCATTTAAGCACAGGGGCACCCCAGCTCTTGACTATTAGAAATGGTATTCCATTAGCACTGGAATTCTTTAACAAATTTTGCAAAAGCTTACTTTCCTCTAAATCATTATTTTTCTTTGCACATCTTGTCTCATTTTAATGCCTAAAATGAAACATACTAAATATGAAGACTTCAACTGATTAATACAAGTTTTACTAGTGAAATATATTTCAATGAGTGCCTAACACAGCGCTCACTCACTTGTGCTCCAGCGCTTGCATTCCTTCCTATGGAGAACCCTTGTATGTATATTTGGCTAATTTTTAATTCAACCCAATCCAGATATTTTTGGGCAGTCTTATGGCAAAGGTGAGTCCACAGATGCACATAGCAAAGCTTGATGTGAAGAACATCTCCAGGGATACTGAACACGTAAGTTATAACAGCAGGTATGGTAATCATAAAAATTAAGCAGCCACTTGTCTTAAGCAGCCACATTTGTTATTTCCTTTTTATACGCTTTAAGAGCAAATTAGCCTGCATTAAACAACAACCTGTCTTAAAAGGCCACTTTTGCTACTTCCCGTGACTTGCTGCTTAAAACAGGTTTGGCTGTAATTAGTTGCATTCAATTTCTTTTTATGAAGTACCCGGTAAGGGATTTTAATGCTTTCGGAATAAATTCTGGGAGACATATACATGAAGTCGGCATTCCATTCTATCATCAGTGCACCCTCAAATTCTTGTCCAGACTATTTCTCTACAATACTTTTTAATAATTGGAATTTTATGAAACTTAAAAGGATGCATCACTACCAAGTTAAGATGCACATATTGTCATTGTGTTTTGTTCTGATGTTTTTTTTCCACAGAGTTATGGCCCTTTCATTCTGTCCATTACCTCATCCTTGTTTTGATCTTCAAGAGTATGGAAGGGAATCCAATGAGACTTTGAACATGGATAGAGCTCAATGGGTGGAAGCACCATAACCTATTTCAAAAATTATCTTTCCTTTTCGCTTTACAAACTGTTGGCATAAATTTATCTACATTGGAGTTAAGGTGCAAGATTTGACTTACGTGTTATCATACTGTCTCAGTTGGACCCTTTATAATATAACTTAAAGGGGAGTTTATCAGGACAAAATGCTATGAATGTCATAAAAAAATATAATTATTTTTAAAGTTAATAAAAAGCATCTCAATATCATTAATAAGTAAAATCCGAATGGTTTGGTAGGTAAAATTTACCAAAACTTGACAAAATTGATTTTTAAATTGGAAATCCCCATTCTTAAAATAGACAGCACTTAAATACTGCTTGATGACCTTCACATCGTCTTTCAGGCTCTTTCTAAGATGAAACAGTTCACTATGTGTAAACCTGTATAACGAATCAAAAACAGGGTCATTGAGTATATGTAGGTATGATATAATTTTGAAAAATCCTGATCTATTCCCTTTAAGGTTTGGTAAAAGGTATTCCAAATACCAATATACAATACCCCCATTTTCCCAGTTTGGACCTTTGGCTCTGCCCTTGTTGATAAGGCCTCTTGTTGTTTTTACAGGTTAAGAAATATGAAGAAGACCCTCTTGTGTACCATCGCGGTATCAAGTGTGGGTGAGTTAAAAGCCTGGTTTATTTGTTTTTATTTGTTTGAAAGTTTAGCATAATTTTTATGCCATTAAGAGCTAACATACAATCATTTAACTTATCCACTTTTTCCTTGGAGCCTGGAAGGTAACCAGTACTCGAGCATACCCAACTCTGAAAAATGAAGATAACTTTTCCACTTTAATCAGTTGTGAGAGATGAATGACAATGAGACAGTGTTGTATATCAATCATCATTGAGACTTTTGGCTGGGCAAGGATTTGAAATCTAATCCTTGGATTGATACTTAGACAAGCTACCAACTGAGCTAACAAGGCCTTGCTACTTGTGGTGTAATCCTCAAGTGAAATTTGTAATGCATATCTTAAAAAGAGACTTAGCATTGTTAAAATGCTTGTAATTGTAATAACGCTTCAATTATATTACAATTGCAATGGTTGTCTCACATCTCCAAAATAAGAATAAATAAATGTTAGCACATGCAGTTATTTAAAGGGATACAATAACCCTAAATAGTGCTTATCTGGAGCACTGCCAATATTAAAGTACTCAAATAAAACAAGTAAAGCAGCAAAAAAACATGTAAAATTACATAGAAGACATTCAATGCTCTACAGGTACCTTGCTAGTCATGTAAAGTACAATCTCATTACTTAAAACTGAAGAACAAGGAAGATTAGTTTCAAACTATTAGGGCTTCCCGCTTTAAATAAAGGCTTTCTATTCAGTAACAAACAGAATTTATTTTAAAAAAAACCCAACTCAGTTCAATTCTTTATTGGACTTCGAGGTATGTTTTAATTTCAGTATAAAGGGAGGTAATTTACTGACGTATGCAATCTTCAGATAACTTATGTATGAAGTGTGATGTATTTCCGGAGACATTCTTTGAAGCCTTTTAGTATAAAGGGAGGTAATTTACTGACGTATGCAATCTTCAGATAACTTATGTATGAAGTGTGATGTATTTCCGGAGACATTCTTTGAGGCCTTTTAGTATAAAGGGAGGTAATTTACTGACGTATGCAATCTTCAGATAACTTATGTATGAAGTGTGATGTATTTCCGGAGACATTCTTTGAGGCCTTTTAGTATAAAGGGAGGTAATTTACTGACGTATGCAATCTTCAGATAACTTATGTATGAAGTGTGATGTATTTCTGGAGACATTCTTTGAGGCCTTTTAAATGAAATATTTTTCCCTCAATCTTATTCCACAAAAATACCTTTTTAAAGAAGTGATGACTGTGTAGACTGACAATGCAAAAATTATAAAAGATTCCTTAGGTATTGGAAAATATCAAAATACATGAGATTAATTGGGTAATGTACATGTATTTATATTATGTAGTTGTTCATGTTCAAAGACTTCTTTTAACTTTTTAATTTATTTTCACAGTTTACATGTAACTATATTAAGTTTGATAATAGCATAATATTATACCACCACACAGCATATTGTATATTATATATACTATGTTGAACACAGTGATGGTCTAGTGGTAGAGCTTCTGCCTGGCATACGGAAGGTCGTAGGTTTGATCTCAGTCGCAGTCATAATAAAGTCTTGTAAAATGGCACTAAAAACTTCTTGGATTGGTGCCCAGCATTTAGAGAACAGTTCTATGTCTGGTTGGCCCGGTGTCAGTATAATGTGACTGGGTGGGGTATCATACCATGTTTCTGTGGCATGTTACTCCAAGTTGGCAGTGCCTTGAACGCTCTCAAGTGTATGCAATTGCAATATGACAATATTTGCTGAAAGTTTGTCAATTAAATTGAATTAATATTTGTTGTATACATATGTGACTGTACAGATCTTTTCTTATATGTTAAGGCTGCAATACTGATATAAATAATACTTTTACTACAGGTTTGCTATGGCTGTACAAAAGGTTCTCCTACAGCTGCGTTCCGACTTTGAAAATATGAGTTTTCCATTCCTGCTTCTCCACGGAGAGAATGACACCATATGTGAGATTGAGGGGTCCAAAGAAATGCACCAAAAGGCAAAGAGCACAGACAAACAGATAAAGGTATATTTGAATGTTCGTTTGAATATTTAGTGTCATTTTTATGCCATTTAGGACTTACAGATGATAAATTAACGCAACTACTCTTTCCTGGGATCTTAGAAGGTTAACCAGTACTTGTGCACAACCATCTCCGCAAGTAAGTGATTACTTTCCCACTTCAATCAGAAGTGATGGCAAATGACATAGAGACATAATTCCATACATCTAAAGTCAATCATCACAGAGACTGTGGCCATGAGGAATCGCATTCACCACCCCTGGATTGACTTTAAACTTTTCTGATAAATGCCATTTTAATGCTTTTAATAAAATTTCATCCATAACATTGCTATTAAAATTTTAGAATTATTTTTTGTTATATAGAAATAGGTATGATTAATAAACTGAAATGATCAATATTTGTCTAGATTCTGCATGTTTTTTTATGTTGGATCATTTAATTTATTGGCTTATTCACAGTTTGATACATCAAGGTTCGCACAGATTTGAAAAGTGCTTGATTTTCATCCTCTCAAATGAGAAGTGCTTATTTCTTCAAAACATCCTTGAATAGTGCTTATTTTTAATGTCAGTGGGAAAAGTGCTTGAAAATTGCTTGAAAATTAACAACAATCATTGAAAAGTGCTTGAGTTTAAGAGTTTGAATTAAAAAAAATAGTAACGGAGAATATGAAATAACCATCTTTGCCATTTATTTTACTCGGTGTTTTACTATATGCAAAAGAAGGGAGACTACTCAATTTGACAAATCTGTTTCTCAGCGGTATTACGCAGTGCAGCATGCTGGGAACAAGTGTGCACCTTTTCTAATTTTAAAAATAGATACGGTGTGTTGTCTTCGAAACAAACAATTGCATAAACTTTAAAAAACGCAGTTGATAAATAATTCTCCCATAACCCGTGCAGAAAAATTGCCGATAATACCCTTTTGACAACCCCAAAATACAGAGGACTGAATCAGAATGCAATTTAGCAGCTGCTTGTGTTCTGAACTAGTGAAGTAATCTGGGGAAACCCAAGGTTTTTATCAAAAGCACATGGTAGTAATAGACGGATAACAATGCCTCGGAGAAAGTGTGTAGTCGCACGTTAAGAGCGAGAAACACAAGAAAAATGGATTGTCCATGCCGACAATTCGCAAATGAGCACAAAATAAACTTGTGTAGTACAAAGAAATTGGCAAATAATGGGATGCAAAGGTTGATATGAAACATTATGGGCTGAGGGAGTACTTCGCTGTGTGAAACTTGTAAACAAAATAATTTAGGCCAAAAACGGAGAGGGTGGGAAATTTCATTTTTGGAACGCGAGCAAAGCTCTGACTTCCTTAGCTGTCGTGCAGCCCCAGCAATCTGTTATACAAACTATGTATGGCAGGAACTGTCATATTCATCTGACCGATAAAGTAGTTCACAACTTTCAACACGCATTTACCGTAGCAGAGGACGTATTATACAACAAAAATTTCAATTTTTTTTATTTATTACGGATGTTTTTCTTTACAAAAGTTCAAAAATACGATACAGGAAGCATACAATTTGCATGGAAATGCCGAAGAATACACTTATCTCGCTGTGCTCTTAAAAAAAACGTGGAAATTTTCATTGATAAAAAATGTTTTACGCATTTACTGTTATGCATAGTGACGTCATCTGGTGGTGGTGGGTGGTGGTGGGTGGTGGTGGGTGGTGGTGGGGGGGGGGGGGGGGGGGGGGGATATAATCTCTAACACCATTCGACATGTAATCATTAATGGGGTGAAATATTGACATGTCTCAATATAATAACTCGTAGTTTGAGTAAATAGTGATTGTTAGTGAAATTTTATTCACTACGGATTGTCCTCTTTTAATTTTGATAGTAAAATAACGAAATTAGGTTCAGGGCTACATTTGTTGTTAATAGAAAAATGCGCCAATCTGTCATCTTATGCAAGCGGTGTATTGATAAACATATTTAACGGTTAATTAGGTCATCGGACCGTTATGTTTGTTTTGTTTCTGTGTTGTATTTTTTAGATTGATTAAATCTAGGTCATGCAACACCGTTTATAATGCTATTTATTGATTATTTATATTGTTGATTGAAAGCTATATGAGAATCGAACATAACTCAAGTCAATATACGCGTAAATCTATAAGTAGGTCATGTTTGTTTTGGCCTAGACAAAGAGTTATGGATATGTGTTGTATATTCTCGGACAATCAGGAACATTTTGTGCTGAATGCGTTTCGTTATCCATAAATCATAACTATTGAACTGGAGATGTTAAAATTGACTGGAGTTGTACATCACTACTCAATTCTTTCGATTTTGGAGAAACATCAGAATATGAAGGTTTGTTTGTGAAGCTTTCATATAGGTTGTTCATGTTAATCACTTTTATGGAGATATGAAAAGGAATCCTGGACCACCACATTACCAGTTAGGGCTTTTCCAGAATTAAATGTATGGGGGGGTCGGACGGCAGTATAATTAAAATTTTATGCCTGGTGGGTGTTTTCATAAAAAAAAATGATGCCTTGCGGGGTAAAAGCTTATTAAAATTTTATGCCTTGCCGGTATTTCCGTCTCTGAACCGAATTTTTCTTCAACACCGTTTTTCTTCTCGAAATTTTATACGTTTTCTGCCCAAATATTTCCTCCCGTCGTATACAAAAACATAAAATTGTCCTTCCCCTGTCCTTCCCCATGTACCGCACGAGTCAACATCCCGCAGCGTCTAGATTTCGGCGAGCGTCTTATCTTTATCGCAGCAGAAACTGCAGGTCTTTTAAATTTACCTTGATTTGACCTTTATGTTTGCCACTGACACGCGTGTTGTAACGATTGTAATACACAACCTCCAGATGATGACCAAGTGAACGTTTTACGCGACTACACAGTTGGACACTCAGTACACTGGTGATGTTAATATTAGAAATTGTCTTCAATTAACTTTTTCATCTCAAACTGATTGATCTTTTTTGTTAAGACCGCCGTAATATAATTACATCACCCGACAACAACATATGATTTAATTTGTTTGTTTGAAATAAAGTATAATTATCTACCTTCGGACTTCCCGAAAAGGGACAAGAAACATACTCTTAGTCGTGAATAAATTATTAACACGGAAATGTACGAGCTAATCAGATGGCGGAATACACTCGTAGCGGGCCGTAACCACGTCTACTTTATTAAATTGATGCCGAGATGCCGTGTCACAAAATTATCTCCTCAAGTAAATTTTACGAATTATATATCAATATTTGACGTATCGGATATGTTTACAAATACTCCAATACGGATATGAATATACAGACGTGTATATTATTAAATTCCGCAAAAACTTCGATTCAACTCTACGGCGGCATTGCTATAATTATATGCATATCCGCGCTGTTTGTCAGATAGTGTAAAACACTAATTTATTCGACACAAAAAGAAACCCCAAGAAATGCAAAGTCTATTGTGACAACAAATCTAAATTAAGATATTGCGTTAGCAGTGAAAATATAATCAACATTCTCAGATATGTCATCCCACACCCTATACGCCTCATTCTTACCCCAGTGTCTGAAAAAATCATGGCGAAAAGCAGATGTTTCTTAACGGTCGTACAAAAACATAAATTGGACTGTAAATTGTCTTTGAGCATCCATAACCGGATTGTTTGCCATCGGGTGTGCGAAATGAGGTCAAATTAGATTAAACCTTTATCGATAGTAGGGAGTAAATAACATGTGTCATAATAATGTTTGTTTCACTGTCAGAGTGACGTCATCGGACATTGGCACAAGGCGTTAATGAAAGGGACAGCGTGTTCATTCTGTGCATAAATTTAGGCATGTGTAGCATAACTCTCTTTACGGATCTTATCAATTTAATAGTAATTCTTTTTTAAGAAATTAGTTTACTGAAAATAAACATTTTAGAAGACAACTAGTTACAAACAAACACTAACCTTTAATTATTATTATGTTGTGTTTTTTTCTCGTTTGTTATCTATATTGCCCCTTTATTTAATTCTCGACCTGAGGTAATTTGTGACGTTATCACTTGCATATCGGCATTAGATCAAAGTGTAACGTCGGCGTACTTCAAAGAAAGTAGGCAACCGTCCAGACTGGTAATTTTGGAAGCGTTACAGTAACAAAAACATTAGAAAGGGGATTTTAGCTTCTTTTTTATTTTTATTTTGTGCATGGTGGTGTTTTATCTAATTAAAATTTTATGCATGGTGGTATATATCACAATTAAATTTTATGCTCTGTGGGTAAAAAAAATAAGTGCCGTCCGACCCCCCCATACATTTAATTCTGGAAAAGCCCTTAACAAAATGTCCTGAAATGGATATTTTCACCAGAATCATTAAATATTCAGTCAATTTTCACATGGAAGACGGTGTGTACCATGGTGTTTTCATTTTTTCAAAGGCATTATTAAAACCGTTTGAAAGCTACTGCTGGAAAAGTATTGTATGCAGGAGATTATTTATACAAATACACAAAAGAAATATTAAACACACCACATTCTTTTCTAAATCCCAAAAAATTGCCTTTTAACATATCAGAAATCTAACTAAGTTTTCCAATTTTCCGAACCTACATTTTTGAATTAACACAAGCAGCGAGCCTTCCCTCAGGCCCTTCAGGCCTTTGATTTTATTTTTAAAATTTTGATGTTTTTCTAATAATTTTATAAAAAAAAATTATTTTTTTTATTTTATGAAAATAAAAAGGGTCGGGGCGGCATGCAAATTATGGGGCAGACGGGGATGATAATCTAACAATTAATTTATTATGGTCTTGTGTTGCTGTTCATATGTTTAAGTTATCTTTATTGGGAGAGACAGCTTAGCTAGTTACAATGTATATATATTCTATATCCCTATATATATAGTATAATAAAGACTTTATTATACTATATATAGGGATGTAGAATATATATAATAATATTGTAACTAGCCCCTCGGATAGCTGTGCAGGAACTCCTAAGGTACAGTAAGTATGTATGGCGAGTTCATCTATTTTAGTGCTTGAAATTGAAAATTTCGACCTTGAATTTTATCAGTCCTTATCTGTATGGACCCTGTACATGTATATTATAGACTTTTCCTGATGCGTTTCATCAACTTCACCAAGAATTGAAACCAGTTAAGCAAGCAACATTTGAGGAGATAGCAGTGTGGCTTGATAACAGAGTGTAACAGAATAACAGAGGTCTTCCTGGCTGGATAACAGAGTATAACGGAATAACAGAGGATTTCCTTAACCAATGAATTTGAATGAGTAAAACTGATTACATTGGACTCAAATTTATTTTATAGTTAATAGTATACTTGAACACAACAATTAGAGGACAAAAATCGGCTACAGTTAAACTTGTCTTAAGCAACTAGTCAAGGGAATGAGCAAAAGACAGATTGAATGCATAGTAATTGGGGAGAAAGCAAATGGGGCTGCTCACGGTAAGTGGCAGCTCAATAGAGGTGACCACTTACACAGGTTTGACTGTGCATGCCAAAGTGACCATTGCACCTCTTATGCTTTAAAGGTTGAATTATCTGTGAGATAAATTAAATATAAGGACATATTTTTATTTTTATGATCAGGAGAAAAAAATGATAAAATAGAATAGAATATTGTATCATATTAATAATAGAGAGAGAGCTTGCAGTGATAGTGCACAAAATGTAAAATTTACAGCCTTATTAACCAGTGTGTCACTGGGAAGTTCACATTATATTTAAGGACCAAGAAAATGGAGCTCCCCAGTTTTTGACCTTCATGTATTTGTTCATTAATAATGCATGTAATTTGAATTCTCTAGTGATTGTGTAATGCCCACATGTGTTTATCCGATGTACGTTGATTACATTTAAATTTTAATGTGTCCAGCAAATACTTTATATTTTTTACTAACATGTGAGATTGTATTGTTCGGTGAGTTCTGAATATAATGGCTTGTGTTAACTGAGATTGACAATTTATTTTTTCAACAGTATTATCATCATCCAAGTGAGTGTATTTGAAGTTGTGGAAATTTTCATTCCCTCATTAGTTTTGTATTTTCTAGATTTAAGGGCAATAAACCATACCCTGTCTATCTGCAATGCTGTCATTATATACAAAAAAAGAATCAATTTGTAATTTTGTGTCCTTGCAAGTTAAAAAATGCTAGTTATTTGATATAATGCTTTGTCTATAATTGTTTAATTCTGGTATGTAAATGCCGTTGGTACTTTGTATTACATATTTGAAGGAAAAAAAGAGACATGGGTGTTATTTTTCCATTGGCAGTGTCAACAATTCATCAATAAGTTTTTGTGTTCAGTTCTGTTTCTCGGACATTTTACCATAAGGAACCAAATTTGGTCTAGTCAGGACTTTATGTTTAGTACCTTTCTTAAAAAACGGTTAGAACTAGAGTAATCAAATTTGGTATATAATTGTAGTATGGGTAGTACTAATAGTAACCATGTAACATTTTTAGAGTGACCTTGACCTTTTTGAAAAATTAACCCTGCCTACAAAATATTAAATTTTGCATGTAGCTCCTGTTTGTCCCAGTCACTAAACTTGGGTCCTACCTTTGCAACGGGCATAACTACTCAAAACCATGTTGCATTTTGTTTATTTTTTTGAGGTTTTGAGTGAGGGATGATCATGACCCCCGCATACAATAGATTTAGATTTGTTTTTATTGTTTAGCTCCTTTTCTATAAAGTACATGTACTCGTCACCAAATTTGGTTTATAGTTGTGTTATAAGTACTGCTCATAATCATGCAATTTTATTTATTTTGGATGACCTTGACCTAGTTCGCTACAGATAATCAATAAATCTTGACCCTTATAAAGTAGCAAAACTGGCCTTTTAAGACAAATTGTTGCTTAATAGAGGTTTGTTTGCTTTGAAAGCATACATGTACAAATAGCAAATGAGGCTTCTTATTACAATTGGCTGCTTAATAGAGGTTTCTGTTTACACAGGTTTGATGGTATACACATTTATTGTCTCAATCTTTGGATCTGATGTTGTCACGGAAAGATGATGAGATTGGAAATTATTCTATTAAGTTTTACAATTTTTTAATATGATATTTATCCCTTTTACTAGGTGTTAATCCCCATTTTTATCATACTATTTTTATTTTATGGATGAATACAGGTACAGCTACATGATAGAGTTTTATTCATAGATCTGATTGCATACAATGTAATGTACATATCTCAAAGAACAATTGATAAACATGTTGCATAATATATGTAAAGAATATATTTTTAACTCGTTTTATGCTACATTTATTATGTATATTTTTAGCTCTTCAAATTACAGTCACATTTAATGAATGTATTTAATTTGCAGTATCATTTGATAAATGTATTTAAATTACAGTATCATTTGATGAGTGTATATAAATTGCAGTAACATTTGATAAATGTTTCTATAAATTGCAGTATCATTTGATGAATGTTTCTATAAATTGCAGTATCATTTGATGAATGTATCTATAAATTGCAGTATCATTTCATTAATATATCTATTAATTGCATTAACATTTGATGAATGTATCTATAAATTATTTTGATTGCAGTATCATTTGATGAACATATCTATAATTTGCATTAAAATTTGATGAATATATCTATAAATTGCAGAAACATTTGATGATTGTATCTATAAACTGCAGAAACATTTGATGAATGTATCTATAAATTGCATTAACATCTGATGAATATACATGTATCTATAAATTACAGTTACATTTGATGAATGTAAATGTACACTGCAGCAGTAAATTTACCTGTAAAATTGAAATATTAGCAAAAGAGTATATCTGTAAACAACAATAACAGCTGATAGCAGCAAATCACAGTTATATTTACATTAAATTTTGTAAATGCAAGAATATCTAATGAAAGTATCTATTCGGATACATGAATCATTATGTTGCATTTATAACAGTTGAATGAATCTGTAAATTGCAGTTATATCTGATCAATGAATCTGTAGATTGCAGTTATATCTGATCAATGAATCTGTAAATTGCAGTTATATCTGATCAATGAATTTGTAAATTGCATTTATATCTGATCAATGAATCTGTAAATTGCAGTTATATCTGATCAATGAATCTGTAAATTGCAGTTATATCTGATCAATGAATTGGTAAATTGCATTTATATCTGATCAATGAATCTGTAAATTGCAGTTATATCTGATCAATGAATTTGTAAAATGCAGTTACATCTGATCAATGTATCTGTAAATTGCAGTTACATCTGATCAATGAATTTGTAAATTGCATTTATATCTGATCAATGAATCTGTAAATTGCAGTTACATCTGATCAATGAATTTGTAAAATGCAGTTATATCTGATCAATGAATCTGTAAATTGCAGTTATATCTGATCAACGAATCTGTAAATTGCAGTTATATCTGATCAATGAATTTGTAAATTGCATTTATATCTGATCAATGAATCTGTAAATTGCAGTTATATCTGATCAATGAATTTGTAAAATGCAGTTACATCTGATCAATGCATCTGTAAATTGCAGTTACATCTGATCAATGAATCTGTAAATTGCAGTTATATCTGATCAATGAATTTGTAAATTGCAGTTACATCTGATCAATGAATCTGTAAATTGCAGTTATATCTGATCAATGAACCTGTAAATTGCAGTTATATCTGATCAATGAACCTGTAAATTGCAGTTATATCTGATCAATGAATCTGTAAATTGCAGTTATATCTGATCAATGAATTTGTAAATTGCATTTATATCTGATCAATGAATCTGTAAATTGCAGTTATATCTGATCAATGAATTTGTAAAATGCAGTTACATCTGATCAATGTATCTGTAAATTGCAGTTACATCTGATCAATGAATCTGTTAATTGCATTTATATCTGATCAATGAATTTGTAAATTGCAGTTACATCTGATCAATGAATCTGTAAATTGCAGTTATATCTGATCAATGAATTTGTAAATTGCAGTTACATCTAATCAATGAATCTGTAAATTGCAGTTATATCTGATCAATGAATTTGTAAAATGCAGTAACATCTGATCAATGAATCTGTACATTGCAGTTATATCTGATCAATGAATCTGTACATTGCAGTTATATCTGATCAATGAATCTGTAAATTGCAGTTATATCTGATCAATGAATTTGTAAAATGCAGTTACATCTAATCAATGCATCTGTAAATTGCAGTTACATCTGATCAATGAATTTGTAAATTGCAGTTATATCTGATCAATGAATTTGTTAAATGCAGATATATCTGATCAATGAATCTGTAAATTGTAGTTATATCTGATCATTGAATCTGTAAATTGTAGTTATATCTGATCAATGAATCTGTAAATTGCAGTTATATATGATCAATGGATTTGTAAAATGCAGTTACATCTGATCAATGAATTTGTAAATTGCAGTTACATCTGAACAATGAATTGGTAAATTGCAGTTATATTTGATGAATGAATTTGTAAATTGCAGTTACATCTGATCAATGAATCTGTAAAATGCAGATATACATGTATCTGATCAATGAATTTGTTAAATGCAGATATATCTGATCAATGAATCTGTAAATTGTAGTTATATCTGATCAATGAATCTGTAAATTGTAGTTATATCTGATCAATGAATCTGTAAATTGCAGTTATATATGATCAATGAATTTGTAAAATGCAGTTACATCTGATCAATGAATTTGTAAATTGCAGCTACATCTGATCAATGAATTTGTAAATTGCAGTTACATCTGATCAATGAATTTGTGAATTGCAGTTATATCTGATCAATGAATTTGTAAAATGCAGTTACATCTGATCTGATCAATGAATCTGTAAATTGCAGTTTTATCTTATCAATGAATTTGTAAAATGGAGATATATTTGATCAATGAACTTGTAAATTGCAGATATATCTGATCAATGAATCTGTAAATTGCAGTTACATCTGATCAATGATTCTGTAAATTGCAGTTATATCTGATCAATGAATTTGTAAAATGCAGATATATCTGATCAATGAACTTGTAAATTGCAGATATATCTGATCAATGAATTTGTAAAATGCAGGTATATCTGATCAATGAACTTGTAAATTGCAGATATATCTGATCAATGAATTTGTAAATTGCAGATATATCTGATCAATGAATTTGTAAAATGGAGTTACATCTGATCAATGAATATGTAAATTGCAGTTATATCTGATCAATGAATTTGTAAATTGCAGTTACATCTGATCAATGAATCTGTAAATTGCAGTTATATCTGATCAATGAATTTGTAAAATGCAGTTACATCTTATCAATGAATCTGTAAATTGCAGTTATATCTGATCAATGAATTTGTAAATTGCAGATACATCTGATCAATGAATCTGTAAATTGCAGTTATATCTGATCAATAAATCTGTAAATTGCAGTTATATCTGATCGGTGAATTTGTAAATTGTAGTTACATCTGATCAATGAACTTGTAAATTGCAGATATTTCTGATCAATGAATTTGTAAAATGCAGTTATATCTGATCAATGAACTTGTAAATTGCAGATATATCTGATCAATGAATCTGTAAATTGCAGTTATATCTGATCAATGAATTTGTAAATTGCAGTGAAATTGTGAATTAAAGTTACATCAGCTGAAAGAATCTGTAGCTTTATCAGCTGAATGAATCTGTAAATTGCAGCTTTATCAGCTGAATGAATCCTTAATTGCAGTTGCATCTGATCATTGAATCTGTAAATTGCAGTTATATCTGGTTACATGTACATCAGATGAATGCATCTGTTAAATGCAGCAACACCAGATCAGTGAAATTGTGAATTAAAGTTACATCAGCTGAAAGAATCTGTAGCTTTATCAGCTGAATGAATCTGTAAATTGCAGCTTTATCAGCTGAATGAATCTGTAAATTGCAGCTTTATCAGCTGAATGAATCCGTAAATTGCAGTTACATCTGATCATTGAATCTGTAAATTGAAATTACATGTACATCAGTTTAATAAATCTGTAAATTGCATAATATCAGCTGAATGTATCTGTATATTGTCAGTGAATTTGTGAATTAAAGTAAAGTAAGCTCAATGAATCTGCAAATTGCAGTTACATGAATATAAGCTAAATAAATCTGTGAATTGCAGTTATATCAAATAAATGAATATGCATGTACATCAACTAAATGAATCTGTAAATTGCAATTATATTGTTTATCACATGAATGAATCTGTAAATTGAAATAACATCTGATAAATGAATCTATTAATTGGCAATTTGAATGCATCTATGATATACACAATAAAGAGACAGTTATATCTATAGGAATATATTTTATACAGAATGTTTATATTTTGATAGTTAGTTATTGGCCTTGCTGTGATGGCAGTAACTTATTTTCTTATCTGATATTTCAGCTTAACTGGCCAATGGTCAGAAGGGATTACGCGATGGGGTGTTGTTCGTCATTTATCGTCAGTTAGCAGCACTTTCCCTGAAACCAGCATTTACTTCATTTTTTTATCTAATTCATTTTGAAATGATACATGCACATATATCTGGATCTTTATTCAGTTTGACCAAATCATTATTGGCCTCCAGCTGCCAAACATATGAATTCATGAAAAGTTATGTTGTTCACCCTCCTTTCACATAGTTTTCATTGAATCTTGACCAAATTTACATACAGTATGAAAGGTATTGACATAAGCATATCATAAGGGTCAAAACTCAACTAGTGATTGTAGTGTTTTTAAAAACATCCCAGAGATATTATATATATTTCTTACAAGTGTTACAGGTCATCATCAAATTTAAAATGTGAAAATGTTCTTTTTTTGTGGTATCAATGTTCCAGGTTGACTATTCAAATTCATTTGTTGTTGTTGTTTATTCTGTCCGTATTTTAATTTGTTGTCTTTAAACATGGAATGTGAGTCTGGAATTTATATTATACAATGTATGACTATTTTTTTGTGTTGGTGTACCAAAAAAATATCAGTTCATTTAGCTGTTTATGAAGACACAGACCAATTTAATAAGTAACTGTGCAGTTTATATATAATTTTATATATAATATCCCACCCAGTCATTATCCTTCATACATATTGATATATATAAACATATTAGATACTTAATATTCCATAGTACAATAGTGGGTGGAGAGTATCATAATATTTTTCGCCCACATTGCTTTTTAGACATTGAATTGAATTATTTCTGTCATACACTTTTATATGCCACTTTGTAGATAATACTAACTAATCAGCACTAGAATATTGTCTCGCCCCAGGGTGAGATAAAAATATCCATCCCTGGTAAAATGACAATATCCTTTTCTTGCATACTGAAGAGGGTGTCTGCTAGATATTTTTATTTCATCCTGGGGTCAAGATAAAATTGTAGTGAAGTAATGATGAAACTATTAATGACATAACGTCAAAAATTATAAATTCAATAAAAATACCTATTCATTGTGTTTGATATCAAAGAAAAAGAATCAATCATGGTTTTTTTTAGTTTACATAGAAAATTCTGTTCCTTACGCTAAATGATTTTGCATTAATTCGGCAGAGCCTCATTCCTGCCAAAACAACGATTCCTCATTCCCGGAATTTTCTATCCAAACCTCGAACATGTAAGATTCATAATCCAGTATGCAAGAAACGCATATGTTAGATTTATGAATAATCCTCTTGAAGCCTGAATACACTGTAATGGTATATATAATTCTGATGTTGAACGAATGTTCAAAATAAAATCTGATATGTTACTGGAAACAGAATACAAAAGAGTTTAGGTTGTTGTTGATTTATTACAAAAAAATGTTTTCATCTTCATATCTCTTCCAGGGTCTCTAATAATGACAAATATAATGCCAAAAACTTGCCATTATCATTTTAAAATGAATTATGGAAATGATCACAGACTGCTATTTCTTGTAATGAATAAACATTTATACATGTACAATATAGTTATACAACACGGAATATCAAACAATGAATACCTCATTTGTTACATTATATTGATATATGTTTTATTTGACCATGATCCACATACCCTGGGCGATAGTAGTTGATAAAAGGATAAGAATTATTTTTATGAATGTATGTCAATGAGGGGGCAAATTTACATTACTAGGAGCCCATGTGGTTCTGGCTAAGAATAGAATTACTGCAGATCTCTGCAATGGGGTGGGAATCCTCCGAATGGGTGTCATGTTCATTTTATCATTTTTCGTCATGTTCACTATTATGGTTAAATTATCAACCCCTGTGTGGTTTCAGGGAGTCATATGAGTGATGGCAAAAATAGGACCACTGTGACTCGTGTATGTCGTGAGAAGCAACAATTTGAGTAATACGATAGAATTTACTGAAACTCTGCAGGTATCGAGGTTCTAGGTTCATTCTGCATATTCATTTGTTGGTGTATTTTTTTAAATCTGTGTGTTAATTTGTTGTTTTTGTATGTGTAGAGTGAACCTGGAATCTTCCTTCCTGTTGGTGTTGAATAACATATAATGTGTTGGTATGCCATAAAACCCTATTCATTCATTCATTATTCATTACATTACTAGGTATGGTAATACGATTGATTGCAACAATTTTACAGCGGCATAACCAGTAAGTTCATCCATTTTAATTCAAGAAATAACTGGTATATAATTGTATTGATTGATTGAATATTTAGCGTAAATTGTGAGTATCAGGATCTCATATCTGGTGCAAAATACTACTGTAAAACTAACATATGTATTTAGACTCTCTATTATTATTGTTGATATTTGAATTAAGACCTGACCAGTAGGGTACTTGTAAATGATTTAGTGTATCTGATCTAAGTTATATCTGTAAATGTCTGGTGGAAATTTCCGGGCATCATCAATTAAAACTGGGTAATCAGTTACGTTTAAACTTAAATTTATACCAGCAATCTTGTTAAATTCCTGCAATGTCATGACACTGTGGTTAGATCAGTAGATGGTTGCCCAGGGGATCAGTAAATATGTATTTAAAACACAATTTATTCATACTTAAGAGAGTCATCAGTTGTTACAAATCTATAGAAGGCCATTAAAATTTTCAAAAAAATGTTTGTCATTCATAAATAATTTTTTATAAAATAAACATCATTGGGCACCGGTTATGCTGCTTTAAGTGTTGTCAATCTTTTACAACAAAAGATTCAGCTTAAAGGGAGTATATCAGGAAAAATGCTTTAAATGCTTTAAAAAATAAAATAAATATTAAAATGGATAAATAGGATCTCATTATCATTAAAAAAAATAAAATTCAAATGGTTTGGTATGCCAAATCCACCAAAACAGAACAAAATCAATATTTAAATTGGAGTGATTTACTTAAAAAGAAATCCCCATTCTAAAAATAGACAGCTCTTATATACTGATTGCCGACATTCGCATTGTCATTCAGACTCTTCCTAAGATGAAACAATTTTTACTGTGTGTAAAGCTGTATAACAGATCAATGAAATCAAAATGAAATCATGTGACTCACAAAATATGTTGCAATTTTTAGCAGGAAATCTATTTTAGTCTAACCTAGGCGTGTATCCAAAGTTAGGAAATCCTTTTTCAATATATTATTTTTGCATGTTCAAATAGATATCCTTTTGTCAGTATGGGGTCAGAGAGTATATATAGGAATTATATATTGAAAAAAAATTTTTTTGGTCAATTTTAGAATTTTTTAATGCAACACATTTTAAAACAGTTTGTGGAATTCCTTTATTTATCATTTGTTTTTATTGTGTGACGTGAAGTGGTTTGTGGCAGATGATATGGTCTGATCAGCATGTTATTATTTTTGTATAAACCAAGTCTATGTGACATGTCAACTGTGATGCTGAAAATCAGTATCTGAAACATTGGCTATTACCTTTTGATAATGTATTCACAAGTGACATTACAGATATATTGTAGTCAATAATTAATGGTTTAAACAATAGTTTGATATTCATTTTGGAAGTTTTCTAGTAAATTTGAAGGGAAAAAATACAACTATTTTTTTTTTTAATTTTATAAAATCTCGCAATATAAAAATGATTGTATGATCAATTATTAATTATTTGGGTGTATTGGATGTATCCCCACCCCCTAATTCCAAACTAACGTTCACCTTAAGTTCTCCAACACATGCATATGTAAGCATTTCATGTTTTATCTACCTATTGATTTATTATAAACAGTATATATTCTTTGTAAATTTGGAAAAGATTATAATTATATATGTTAATGTTTATATTAATGTCTTCTAAAAATTAGTAACTACATACATATTCAATGTTTCTTTTATAGCAGACCTCTGTTTTAACAACAGAGCAGTGCAGTTGTGAAAAATAGAACATATGGCGCTATATTTATCTGTATAATGTTGAATTACAATTTCTGTAGTAAGTAATTAAAGTGCCTCCATAACACAAAAGCCTGTGCATAAAACGTTGTATATTTGTGATACAGCCTTAATTGGCATATGTGCATGTTTTAATTGGCATAAATGTAATATTATTGTAAATGTCTTTAACAAAGAGTTTTACTATATTTTTTATAATATTACGATACCTTCACTAAAAAATGTTGTAACTCGCACAATCAGAATACCAGTATTTAAATGAAATATATATATATCTGTATAATGTTTTATTTAATAAAGTTTATTTCACTATTTCAGTTGTTATTATTTATTATCCCCCCACCCCACAAAAAGAAGTTTTTGGTGGCGTATAGTAATCCCAGTGTCCTTCCATCTGTTTGTTCATTCATACATCAATCTTTCTTTCCAACTGGTTTCTAATGAATAACTTCTGATAGGGTCAATGTATGAATATTAGGTGTGTAGCTGTGTAATTATAAAATACAGGGCAAGTTTGATACATGTATTTGTCAATGATTTGATGAAATCTTTCAGAAGTGAAAGAAGATGATCTGATCATTGTCAGAAATACATGGAAAATGAAGGAGAACTAGAGAATGTCAGTCCCGGAAGAAACGTTAATAATTCCATGGCTGACTTTGAAAACTTTAATTCTGATGTCAATAATTTTTCTATGAATGGAAACCGAAGAAGATTACGTTTTGATGCTATGGTATATTTTTGGCAGGGGAAACAAAATGATTTGTCAAGGATTTTTAACCAGTTAAAGGAGATTGTCTGATATTGGTTGCAGTCGACTATCTTATATTGGTCAAAGTAGCAAAAGATGATCGCAGATGGTGGTCAGGATTTGTTGGAACTGAGAAGGCTTTCTGGTAAGAGACAAAGAGAGCGACTGTCCAAAGTTTATGGCAATGACCCCATGATGATGTGCCTGAAGCAACCTTCAATCACAGAAGAAATGCAAAACCTGAGAGACGATATCAAAGCCAACAGGTGAGAAAGTGATCTGAGAAAAGACTTCAGTCGCTACTGCAAAACAATTAAATCCGTTTGATTTGTAATATCTTCTTTGTTGTATCTGATTATCAGCAAATGTTTTTGTGGGAAAAATTAAATTAAAATCATGGAGATAATTAATTGTAATTACTAATAAACTTGCCGTCAGAAATTTCAGGTATAGTACTTCGTCGTGGTAATAAGAGCAAATGAATTAAAAATTGATTTTTTTATTTGTATTAAGCACTTAAAGCTGCATCTTCAATTTAATGGTTGAATTATAAGGTTCCTCCGTGGCCAATTGGTCTAGGACGCCCTCTCAAGATCATTAAACTGCTATTATTCCCACTGCTAAGGTTGGTCAAAGGTTCGAGTCGTGCTCATTCAAAAGAAACTGAGAAAGTTTGCCAGTTACTTGTGGAAGGACAGTGGTTCTCAGATTCCTTCCGGAGTCTTCCTCAACCAATAAAACTGGATATACCATAATTTACCCCAAAATGTGTTGAAAATTGCATTAAACTCCAATAAAAAAAAAAATTACACAACTTACTGGTACATTATACAATTAGAAAATGCTATTTATTATGATTATACAATATACATGTACATCAAAATCATTGCCAACCACTGGTTGTATGTATATAAACTGATTTATAAATGTGTAAAAAAAAAAAAAAAAATTTTTTTAATGAGGTTAACACTATTTTCAACATATTTCAGGCTATATATGGTTATCCAGTTCTACTGTTGGAGGAAGACCTCAAAATGAGTAGAACCACCATCCTTCTGCAAGGAACTGGAAACTCTCACAAAGTTTTTGGAGTGAGCAGTGAGAGGAAAGTGATCGCAAGACAACGGCGTCTTTCGCCACTCGGCCACGGAGGACATTCACAAAAAAGATAAAAAAAGCAATTTTGATTGCATTCCTTTCATAACAGTGTCTTTCCAATTTGGTAATAATCTCAATCATGCGTTTAAATAATGTTTAGTATTGTTTACTTGCTATATTCATGCCGTCTTAATCTAAATAAAAAGTCTTTGTCAGTTGGTCTCTTCAAACAACACTACTTGTTATTGCATACACATTATGTCTTGCACCACTAATACATTTTCTATACGACTCTATTGTAACATTTATGTCCACAGTGAAAAAACAAATTCTACAGCATATGTCTGGGCTTATATTTTTCACTGGTCAAGATATGCAATTATAAAAGCATACCTTGACTAGGTTGGTTCTATTTTTAAAATTCAATGGTTTTGTGACACCTATTAATTTCAAGAGTAATAATATGTCTTATATATTAACTATATATATATATATAATTGTCCACGATGCGGTTCGAACCACAATTTTGAAATGACACAGAATTGCCAAGAAATCTGGTATCATTATCTTATTTTCAGCGGTGATTTCTAAAATACTGACCATTTAACAATGGTAGGAAATAATAAAACATTGCAATATAAATCCCTGAAAAAAAGAACAAGAGTTGTCAGAAGATAACAAAGCTGGCCCCTGGATGTCTAAGTCTAAAAAGGGCCATAACTGTGCCAAAATGCAATCCAAAGTTATGGTTCTTGTCTGTGTGTGTTCCATTGATGATGGTGAACACACATGCGTAGTTTCATTCACATCCAATGAGTGGTTGCATAGATATCTTAAACTTAAATGCAAAAGTTTAACCTGGATGTCTACAGGACGCTGGCAATAGCTCTCCTTGGACTTTGTCCCGGCAAGCTAAAAAGAGAACTATGTTTTATTTTTACCTCCTTCATCTGTAGGTCCAAAATAGTCAAGGGAGATAATAGTGGTGCGAGACCATTATAGTCGGTAGAGTAGATATAGAATAAATTCTTACTCAAACACTACCTGACCTGAATAATGAATGTTCAAAAGTTGCCATGTTTCATCCAATCTTTAAAATTCTTGCAGTAATAGTTTATTTTATTTTAGCTTGATTGTGAAGCAAAGTTTCTATTACCTCTCTGCTTCCTGGTTATAATGTGCTTTTTTTTTTGAGAAGCATCAGGCTGAGCTGAGGATCGAACCCACAACCTCTGGTCTGAGCAGTCAACACTCTATACACTTCCTTACAGATAGCTTGAGGTATTAAACTATACTCCCAACCACTCTCATTCAGACCATTTTTGGAGTAAAAGTTAAAAAAGAACGATTAAAGAAATTGAATATTTGTGAAGAACTCAAAGTGAAATGCATATAAATACACATTTCTCTTCCTCATATGAGCCAGTGTGGTTCCGGCTTATATCAGAATCACTGTCGATCTCTGCAGAGGGGTAGGTGAATCCTTTGAATGAGTGTCGTGTTCATTTTATCATTTTTTGTCATGTTCATTATTGTTGTTAAATTACCAACCCATGTGTGGTTCCTGGGAGCCATATTAGTGATGGCAAAAATAGGATCACAGTGGCTCGTGCATGTTGTAAGAAGCAACAATTTGAGTAATATGATATAATTTGCTGAAACTCTGCAGTTCTGTAGGTATCAAGGTTCTAGTTTCATTCTGCACATTCATTTTTTTTATTATATCTGTATGCTAATTGCGGTGTTTTTTTTTTTTACATGTACATGTATAGTGAACCTGGAATCTTCCATCCTGTTGGTGTCGAATAACCTATAATGTGTTGGTATGCCGTTAAACTTCATTCATTTATACATTCATTCGTTTCATATGCAATTGCCGAATTAAGTGAAAATATACAGTTTGACCATAGCTCAAGTTTGTCTGATCACTCTTTGTCCTTTTGCGAATCCATCCATCAAAATGACTCAAAATGTCTATAAATTTCTTTGTGGATTTTAACCAAATTTAGCCTATAACTTTCTTATTATTACATCATAGATACAGATATGATGGCCATCAGGGACCAGGAGTTGCTCCTCTTCACCAAATTTAGCCTATAACTTTCTTATTATTACATCAAAGATACAGATATGATGGCCACCTGAGGGACCAGGAGTTGCTCCTCTCCATGGGGGTCAATTATTTTAAAAGTGTTATACAATGAAAACTTTATAAAGACCTTCATGTTGGCTATAATGACCAGAGTTCTGATATTTTGTCATTTTATTTGAAAGGTTTCTCTATTGGTGAATTTTCTAAGATTTTGTCTTGAGACAACTTACTTCTCAACACCGAGGTCATGAGTTTGAGTTGTGGGCTCCACTTTGAAAAAATGTTTCACTTTGGAATATAATTATAGTCTTTCTGACCCACCATTTATATGAAAATACTAATTCCATTAATCAGTTTAAAGCATTATATTTACAGTGAAGTAAAGTCGTCTCAACAATATCCATATATATGTATGTATTTTTGTTGGTGTAATGGTATTAACTTTAGTTGCTGAGATATTATAATGATGTACTTTATAAATAGGTTGAAAGCCTCATGGAAGATGCCATTATTCAAAATTATTATAATTATTATCCAATGGAAGATGTACACACAATTGACCACAGGCAATTCATTTTGCTGCGGAGAAGCAAAACTAAAATGTTCTTTGTATGAAGATGCAAAAATAAAATGTTCTTCATATGAAGACATTGACTAGCGGAACTATTTTTTGAGGCATTATCGGAACACTTTGATTTCCCAGGATTACTATATTGAAAACATTTTTTCATATATTGTATCGCATGTTACCATGTTATACTATATATTTTACACTCCCAATAAAGACAGGAATACTGACAAGTAGACTTTAAATATGTAAATAATATTAATTGGATGCACTACCATTAGACTACCGCTGCAGATAGATGAGTAGGCTTGAATCTGGCAGGCGGACAAACGAACGGATCATTTGATGGATGTATGAAAAAAACATACTCTTCAATTAATGGGATGTCATCTTTGATTAAAATGTCAGGCGGATTGACTTTGGGTGGACATATTGATGTACAGACACTTCAATTAAAGTGTGATCACCTTTAATCAAGACAATGAGTATAAACAGAGGGTGATTGAGTATCTCACGAATTATACATGGTGGAATTTACCTCAGACTGACTTGCATATGGACCAATGTGTGGTTACTTCTTTAAAATGAGAATGACCAGTTAGCGACTGAGTATTCCGTCTGGGGAGTCATTTCCCAACAGAGTCAAAACATTTTATGAGTCACAATTTTACAGACTGAAGTCATTTTCTGACATCAAATAAAGTGAAATAATGACCAGCGAGTCATTATTCTATGGGGGTAAACAATTTCTGTTACATCAGCTCACTCCCTGTGAGAAAGGAAATCATATGATCAGCATTCACCTGGTACTGTACTCTTCAACTAATTTGCTGTGTCCCTGGGTGAAGTGTACACTCATTGTGTCTCATAGCAACAGGCAAAGCTTCTATTTGATGAACATTTTATTCTTTTTTTCTATTGACAGACTGTTTAAAGGCTTTTGAAACAACTTTTGAAACAATTTTTCTTTCATTTTCTTTTCAATATACTTGAAATACAGATGAGTCACTGAACAGATACATGTACGTTACCAGCATTTCAATGGATTCGAGACCATAGTTATGTTCATATTCAATAAACACTAATTATTTTGGCTTACTGTGTGGTAGACATAATAGTAAAACAGTTAATGACCAGTTTTCATGTATCTTCATAATAATGCCATCATACAACTGAAACTGGAAGAGTTACGTTCAAATAGGAACAGATACGTTACCATATTTGTCCAACTATACTCCCAGTTTAAGATCTTTTACCAGTTTTAACTATTTTACCATGCAGTAGTCCCTTTCTAGTTGTGGGAAAATCACATTTGAAGTGATCATTAATTTTATACAAATTTATGTAAATTTGCAAAGATAATAACTATTGTGCAACAGATACGTTATTCACAGATACGTTATCAAGCTACTAATTTCAAATTCATGCACCAAGTCATGGTGGGAACCATTGCATGAAATCGCTCAATTTGAGCAACATATATTCAGAACATCATACCCATTGTCGTGGTGACGAAACAGAAAATGCTTAAACAAAAAATACAAATTTTTCTGTCAAGAGGATGAATTTATCATGTGGTTTTTCTCTTAAAATCCAGCTTTAAATACTCCATATATTGATAATTCTCACTTAAATGCCTTCTGTAATCTTCATACTCTGCTTTTTTCATGTTAATGTGGTGAAACAATCATGTATTTCTCTGTAACTGGCACAAGCAAAGGTAACGTATCTGTTTTAAATTGTAATGTATCTGTGCCTCTGATGTCAGACATTATCAGAACAAGGCCACTGAATGATAATTAGCATGCCTTTTATCAGGTAAATACATTATCATAATTTCTAAGCTGTGAATTTAATTTGAAACCATATTGAAGATGTAAAGTATGGTAACGTATCTGTTGTAAGTTGTAACGTATCTGTTGTAAGTGGTAATGTATCTGTGTAAATGACTGTATATAATGCAATATGTAAGTATTGATTGAATATTTAACAACAACTTCATCAGCAACCACAGCAGCAACAATACAGCAGCAGCAGCAATAACAAAACATATGAACAAGTTTTTCAACATTTAATAAAATAAAAATAAATATCAAAGTATAAACATTTTTTGGAGGAACATGGCTAAACCTAGAGCTGAAATACAAATACCTTACAGAAAATGGCAACAGAAGAAAGGGACCAAGTTCCTAGACGGGGAAAGATGCCCTTTGTGTTGGTTGGAAAGGACACAAAGTTACCCGTAAACAAGCAAGCTCCATGAACACATTTGAAGCATCAGTTTAAGAAAATATTTTACAATTTCACAATATTATTTCTTTTTGGTCCCCTGCTTGCCTCTGATGGATATTAAATCCAGTCTCATTTGTTATGACTAAACAATTTCAAGATCTAAACATGATTAAAATACAAAGTCAGACCTGTGAAAGTGGTCGACTCTATTGTACAGCAAGATTTGCTCTTTCCCTTTTCTGTTTTGAGTGCCCTGCCAGGATCTTATTGTTGTCATTGAACATCTTCGATTACCAGCAGTACTCATTCTACCCAGGCAGATTTCAAATTTTGTTCTATCCCAGCCAGGGTCACATTGTTATCATTGAACATCTTCCATTATCAGCAGTACTTATTCTACCCAGGCAGATTTCAAATTGTTTTCCATCCCCTGCCAGGATTACATTGTTGCATTGAACATCTTCCATTATCAGCAGTACTCATTCTACCCAGGCAGATTTCAAATTGTTTTCCATCCCCTGCCAGGATTACATTGTTGTCATTGAACAACTTCCATAGTCAGCAGTACTCATTCTACCCAGGCAGATTTCAAATTGTTTACGATCCCCGCCAGGATCACATTGTTGTCATTGAACAACTTCCATTACCAGCAGTACTGATTCTACCCAGGCAGATTTCAAATTGTTTTTGATCCCCGCCAGGATCACATTGTTGTCATTGAACAACTTCCATTACCAGCAGTACTGATTCTACCCAGGCTGATTTCAAATTGTGTTTATAGAGGTCACTTAAAATGTTTATTGCTGAAATTTCTCTGGTTTCCGGAATAAAGAGGTTCTGGTTTATACAGGTTTATTCTACTATAGAAAAAGAAGGAAACTTTTAGGGACTTTTAAAAATGCATGGTTTATAGTGTAATCTGGTTTATAGAGTGTCCGGTTAATGGAGGATTCACTGTACATACTTTATGACAGAAAATATATTTTAATGTTTAAAGACAATCCTAATTAATTGTTAAGACTCACTATTAAATACTATTTGTACAAAACATGTTGAGACTTCACCTTTGATGATTAAATTGCTAAGTTAAACTTTAGAACAAGAAGAAACAAGCTACAAACAGAAAAATCACCCTGAAAATGTTTCTCAGGTCAACCTTCATTTTTTTTTACCATATCAAAATTTAATTAAGATAAACATGAAAAACAATATCATGAAATTGAAACAGATATGTACTGTGCCTACACTTTTTTTCTGAAAAAATTAAAAATAAAAAAAATGCAATAAAAATCAGACCTCTGGGTTACTTCATTTTACTCTTTATTAAAGTGAACAAACCTTAAAACATTACATTCATTTGGTATTAAAACAGTGAATTCAAGGTTAATATTAAGGATAGCCAGGCCCCTAAAAACATAAAAAATATTGCGCCAAAACACACCTACGACAGTCTAGCTGATTTTATTTTTCGGGGGAGCTTGCCCCCAGACCCCCCACCATCCCACAACTTGCCTACACGTTTTCAGCCAAGCTACACCCCTGCATACATTGAAAATATGTTACACTTGTGACATAATTTGGCAACATTTAAAAAGTCATTATTCAATTACAATACTCTTTTAAATGTGAATGAATGAATGAATGAATGAATGAATGAATGAATGAATGAATGAATGAATAGGGTTTTACGACATACCAACATATAATAGGTTATTCGACACCAACAGGAAGGAAGATTCCAGGTTCACTATGCATGTACAAAAACAACAAATTAACAAATAGATTTAAAAAAAATACACCAACAAATAAATATGCATATATAAATGAACCTAGAACCTTGATACCTCCAGAACTGCAGAGTTTCAGCAAATTCTATTGTATTACTCAAATTGCTGCTTCTTAAGGCATGTATGAGCCACAGTGGTCCTATTCTTGCCATCACTCATATGGCTCCCTGAAACCATACAGGGATTGATAATTTTACCACAATAGTGAACATGACAAAAAATGATAAAATTTTCCCCCTAAATTTTAAAAACGGTTTTGAAATCATGATCTGGAAATGGGAATTTTGTAATTTTGGTTATTTGTTTCCATGGTAACAGAAAAATATCAAAAGGTACTACTAGACCACTAGGTTGGCATGTTAATTTATATTATTTATTTTATTTTATTTTATTTTATTTTATTTTATTTTAATATAGAATTGATGCTCTCAAAGGGACAATATTTAGCAAAATTGCTGTTTCCTGTTTTTAAGAGAAAGTTTATCAAAACTGTTGTGTGTCCCTCTAATAAATTGTGATTTATAATGAATTCTGGGTAAAAATAACCCCCAGTTTGATCAGTATTGATAATTAATGTTGTATTTCGGTTGGGATTGTAATTTTCAAATTCAATTTCATTGATTGGATTAAATCTCATTCCCCGCTGTTGCACAATTCCTTATCCTCGACTTGAAGTGTTATATAATTCAAATCTGCATCTTCTAGAGTTATATAATTCAAATTTTTGACTTGTTGAGCCATTTAATTAAAATCTATGATTTGTAGAGTTATATAATTCTCTCATGTGTGGCCTAATGGTACACTGTAAGACCCCTGGGATTGAACGAAGGGTCATGGGTTTGATCTCTCCCAACCAGGACCATCTGCTGTGTTGTTGTTGAAGACACTTTATGTACATTTACTTAGTACAACTCTCTCCCTCTCTCTCTCAACAGAAAATCACAACAGCATCCTTAATAGGTTAACAACAGAAAATCACCAGGAAATCACAACATCCTTAACTGTTTAAATGAAATGTCCTTGACATGTTAAACCCTAAACATTAACAGCAGCATCCTAAACAGAGAAAAATAGAATTAATAACAGTAGTCAAAATATACTTTTAACAAATACCGAAAAGCTCTACACCAAACATAATTGTCATAGCCTTACATTTGTTTTTATTGAATTATTAATCTTATGATGGAAAATAATCATTTTCATAATTACTGATTACTATTATTGAATGAGTCTCTGCCAAGTTACCGTCAAAACATTTATCCCGAGAGATTGAATTTTTCACGTGCACCGAAAATGCATAAAAGATATTTTTTCTTGCATACAACTCTTAACTGCCAAGTTTTTAAAGATTTTTATTCCGGTCTATATTTTATAGTAGCACAGGGATACCATAGTATTTATAAATAAACAAGTCAATAGTGTGAGGTATTTATGAATGAATATGTCATATGACGATACATTGTAGCGCGAGGAGGGGGTGCATAATGAAAAATCCTTACCTGGTAAAAGTATGAGGTAATTATGAATGAATTAGTCATACGGCGTTAAGTCAAAGCGCAAGAAGGTTAGGATAAGCGCGTGGAGGGAGTGTAGAATAAAAAATTCTTACCTGGTAAAAATATATCATATGGTATTATGTCATAGCCCGATAGGAGTATAGTGTATGGAGGTGTAGGATGAAAAATATGCACCCTGTAAAAATATGCAGAAATCCTTGTCTGGTATGCAAGATTTAAACCCTTCCATCCTTACTTAGAATGGTGTATAAAAGTAACTGACCAAGAGTCTGACAATGTAGATCCAGATTGGATGAGTTAGACATTTGTTGATATGTCAACTTCAAGGATGGTTCTTCAGGGCTTTCATAAAGTTTTGAAGTAGGCGTGTGAAAAGGAAAAAGTCGAAGCGGGTCTGGGGGTCCTACGCAAAAAAAACTGAAGAAATTGAAGTTTACACCTGGCAATTCAGTCTCAGTATTAACAGGAAGTGCCTATAAACTTGACTTATAGCATCCCTCTGGTGGCCATCTATTTAGTTTATTTGAATATTTAGCATCATTTTTATGCCATCAAGTTCAACAGATTGTCAGTTAATAATACTTGATGTCACATTCTTTCTGCAATGTGTTGAAAATGACGTCCACTCAGTCAAAAATAGCATTGAAAAAGGCCAATAAAAGGATGTCACATGACTGATGATTGGTTGTAATTGGCCTGTTCTTCTTCTTTCAGTATCGCTGCAGAACAACTATTGTTGCATTGTCCATTTGGAGGCAAACCTTATCAGAGAATGACAATATTAGCCATATAATACCAATGTAAGTCCATCCATATAGCAGTATCATTTCAATATGCAAAATGGTCCTAGCATCTTAGCATGGAAATTAAAAAAAAAAAATGATTGATTTATTGTTTGAGTATTTAGCGTCATTTTTATGCCATCGAGGGCTAACAGACAATCAGTTAACCTAACCACTGTTTCCTGGGATCCTGCAAGGAACAGTACTCAGGCACACTCTATCTCTGCAAGTAACTGATGACTTTTCCACCTGAAGCAGCAGTGAGAGACAAATGATAATGAGACACAAAGTTGTATAACAACCATAACGGAGACTGTGGCCAGGCGAGGATTCTAACTCATGACCTCTGGATTGATAGTCAAGACTCGCTATTGGCTGTGCTAATCAGGCCCAGCACAAAATGAAAACAAGAGTTGTCAGAAGACAACAAAGCTCGCCATTGGGATAAAACTCACCACCAATGCAAAGATTGAGATTGGAGTCAAACACAAAAACATGTGTATAGGCAATAGCGCATTGTCCGCTGCTTGTTGCCGTTCATTGGCAGTTTTTTGTTAGAATGAATTGGGTTTTACGGCGTACTAACACATTATAGGTTATTTGACGCCAACAGGAAGGAAGATTCCAGGTTCACTCTACATGTATAAAAACAACAAATTAACATACAGATTTAAACAAAAAAACACAAACAAATGAATATGCAGAATGAACCTAGAACCTTGATACCTGCAGAACTGCAGAGTTTCAGCAAATTCTATCATATTACTCAAATTGTCGCTTCTTATGACATGCATGAGCCACAGTGGTCCTATTCTTGCCATCACTCATATAGCTCTCTGAAACCACACAGGTGTTTATAATTTAACCACAATAGTGAACATGACAAAAAATGATAAAATGAACATGCACCCATTCGGAGGATTCCTACCCCTCTGCAGAGATCGGCAGTGATTCTATTCTTAGCCGGAACCACACAGGCTTTTTTTGTTAGTAACCACCAGATTAATAATACTTTATTAATGTATCTGATACAAAGAGCACTATAATATAAGCCTTTATCGTTTCGAAATCAAGACGGTCCTCATCACCTAAAATAAGAACAAGAGCTGTCGGAGGGACAGCGTGCTTTATTATTCGAATATTTGTCACAGAAGTACAAATTTGATTGAGAATGATGACAAATTCAAGCAAAAAAAAGATATCTAACTTACAAAATTGACAAAATTGAGTATGTCTTATAACTGCAATTTCTTGTATCAGTGACTGATGAGTTATAAAATTTTTAAGTATACCAAAGGCCTGGCAAAAATTATCCGACTCGATCAATTTAGTTGATTTCACCAAAATTTCAATCAAATACATTGAGCGGGGTTGGTGTTATATGGACTTGACAGTGCTTGCATGCAAATCTTTAACCAAAATTCTAAGTCAAAGAATGGCAATAATTTGCATTATATTCATGCAAGAGTTATCTTACTAAGTTACTGTAGTAGGGTTGATAACTGGGATGGCTTGTGTAAAATTTTAATCAAATACATTGAGTGGTTGGTGAGATATAGACTTGATGGTACTTGCACACAAAACTTTAACCAGAATTTCTTAGTCAAACAAGGACAATCATTTGTATTATATTCATGCAAGAGTTATCTAACTTAGTTATTCTAGTAAGGTTGATGACTAGGAAGGCTTGTGTAAAGTTTTAAGGCAATACATGCAATTGTTACTGAGAAAAGGACTTGCATGCATAACTTAAACCAAGGTGTGACGTCGAGCTAAAAATAAAAGTGGGCTGAAGACAATAGCGTTTGACTTCATGATTTCTGTCAAAAATGTACTTTTCAATGCAGGTGGACCTTGAAGAGTAGAATGTAAAGTTAGTTGTTTCTCAGTATTTATATACAATATCTGAAGTACATGTATCAAAAGAACTATAATAAGAATATAAATATATAATAACTAAAAATAGACTACGATGAGAAAATTTCATATGATATTTCCTCCGAAATACCTCATTGAATGTCGATCAAATTGCATGCACATGTTCCTCGAAAGTAAATTGCTGGATATGTCTGGCAAATACCCATTTAAAGTGACAATGGATATTATGAAGCCGGTCAATCCCATCAACATAAAAGTCAGGTAAAGACAGGTCACAAAAAAGATTTTAAATCGACATTGTATTTGTACTTCAGAGAGAATTATG
Source organism: Panopea generosa (assembly GCA_029582155.1). Lineage (NCBI taxonomy): Eukaryota > Metazoa > Mollusca > Bivalvia > Adapedonta > Hiatellidae > Panopea > Panopea generosa. The sequence continues at coordinate 18,879,904 of CM055903.1, forward strand.
GTGATTAAATTTAGAAAACACAATAAAATTATTATGTACAAACTGTATTTTATGGAAAAAGTACTTTAAAAGATATTGAAGAGACACCCTTTTTATATAAAAAAAGTCTGAAAGTGTTTCATTGTCTATGTTAATATATAATAATGAAAGACAGCTTTCTATGATAACAGTTTATAAGTAGATAACAAGCAAAAATAATTGAAAGCAGGCACCAGCAGATATAACAGAACATCTAAAACAGCCTTAAAACAGATACAGTACATATACAATAGTGCACAGACAATTCCATGTATAGATGACCATATCAAGTGTACAACTGTGTCCGTTTACATCGATTGTAGATTATGTTCCTTTCTGTCTGATACAGCATTTTGCCTTCATTGATAAATGTTCTCTTTTTTGGAGATGTAATTCCAAATGATATTTGGCATATTATCACGTCATTAATGTCTTTGAAACAATAATATTTGGTCAATAGTTTCCACTTTGTAAAACATTGCTCAAACGATTGTGTGCCTTGGAACTCGGGATTTTATTTTCGATATCGCATTCCTTAACTTAATTCTGGTTGCACATACAACTAGAACCTGCTATAGAGGGATTTCTGTGTTTTTACTTGTCATTCTGTGTCCATGTGTTGTAAATTCTCCTGTCATTGGCACCTGGTCACAGTAACTGTTATGTACAGTTTCCTTCTATGTTTTATCTTTTATTGGTTCCTGGAAACTTAATGCTACGTAATTATGGAATAATTTGCATTCGTTTTTAAGTTGTTTTAAATTCGATGGCATCTTTGGCTGCAGAATTCCAAAAATTGTTTTCATAATAAATCAATATACAAGCATTTCTTCTAACTTTTAACTATTGTGTTCTATATAAAAGGTTGTATTATGCTTACATATATTCAACTTTATATGAAAATATGTACACGATTTAAAGCAAGTTTACTGAAGATCGCCCAAGTCACACTTAATGAATCCAACACTATGAAACTCCTGCCTATATATGTTTATTCTATAACGTAATATTAACACATATTCGAAAGGGAAATATTAGATGACCCTTTATTTGGCATGTTTTATTGCCTGTTTGATTTTTACATCTATGCAAATATCGAAATTGATGTAGAGGGCAATATAGTTGTAATAACGATCATCCCGTTTTGGTGTAATACTCGATGAGCCTCATGTAACGTTTCTATGATGGCCGGAAGTATTTCATTATTTGCTGAAATTTTGAGATGGTGTAAAACCTGAAAAAGAAATAATCGTTATTGATTCATTTCATGTAGGATTAAAAAATATATTTGTGGTTGTATTCAACTCATTTTCTTTGTCTACTTTACACCCTAGCACCAGCATTCGTTATTTGTTCATACACTAGTTTGATATCGAGAAGTTTTTATTGAAACTCATACTAAAATGTCTTACCAAATTGAACATAACGACGTCAAAACTGTTGTCAGCAAATGGAATTACTGGTAGTGTTTCTTCAGCTATCTCTTCTATATAGTTATTCCGTATTTCTTCTGATAGATTTCTGCGAGCCTGCTTTAGCATAGCGTGACTTTGGTCTAACAATGTAATGCAACGGAAACCAAATTTAATAAGAGATTTGGCGTGACTTCCAGGACCGCAGCCTGCATCAAGTATTCGTATTTTCTGAAATGAGATTTGTCATAATCTCTCTTGAAATAAGTTAAATGAAGGGACGACAAAGTGAGAGGAATTCAAATAATGTGTGTTGCTAATTCTATATAGTTGAAATTTCTTCGTTAAAAGAGGTTTTTCAAGTGAAGCGGTAGTGTAATAGATAGTGTCGGCTGCTCACACCAGAGATTGCAGGTTTGATCCCCAACTCGACCCGATGCCTCTCATAAAACAACACTAAGTAATTGTTCTACCCACGAAGCTGACTCGAGAGCGGGTCATATAAGTAAACTACGAGCTTTCATCACAATCGAGCTAAGATAAGCTAGCATCGTTAGAAGAGGATCAGAAAGCATTAATTTATAGACTATTTATACGTTTGAAAGTATAAATAACTATTTGGTAAATACAAACAAGAGCTGGTTTAATACTCTCTTAGATTAAAGTTTGTCATATAAATATATATCATAGAATATATAGTTGACGACATCGGAAAATGTGGAAAGGTTTGATCAGCTAAATAACGAAATATAGATGGCAATTTTTCTAAATATACACCTTTGAATACAATAAAATGACTGCTGTATGAATTTATCACAGTTCATATAAATCATTAAATGGCAATGGCCAGTGATTAGCTTTAATGACCTCACGTGGTTGATTTGCGAAGACTGTTATCATTCCTGTAATAAAATCAATTCCTATAGGTTCACGGTAACTAGGATAGGAATGTGCTGTCTGGTTGTAGAACTCACGGCTTTTGTGATATTCACTCATGATTTCTGATGACACTTTTACTGAAATATACACATTTAAATCATGTTGTTTCAGTATTTTCTCACTTCCTCCAAGTTCAACTGAATATACTTACATAGTCATTTATTACAGATGCAAGGGGACCACCTGTGTAGTAGGCATATGGGATGTATTGAAGTATCATTAATTGATGAATAAATAGTAGTTAGCTTGGTGCCAAACATTAACCAAACACACCACGTCTACGCTGGGGTGAATACTATACCGTCCCATTTTAGCTTGATTAATTTAAGAATAACCTCTTTTAACTTTTTGCTCTTCGGTTAGAGTAAGGTAAAAAAAAATGTAATGACAGGTTCCTTTTTTGTTTAGTGGGTCTTAGGCGATCGGGTGTCAAGATAAAATGTTATATGATGAGGTGTCTTATCCGGTGCTTCATTGTCTTATAAGCCTCCTATATTAAGCAGAAACGTTTATGGTATTCCAAAACATTGTTAAAGCTAAAACTGACTTAACACAATTCATTTAACAGTATTTTACAAGATGTAGTTGTAAAGAAGCCTGAGACAGACAACACGCGCATAGAACCTCACATCAGCATCATTATCGGGGTGTTACTCTGGTTTCTACTTGTGCTGTTCATGTCCAACGTTGTATTCTACATAATTATATGAATGGCAATGAACGGAGCAAATGCTAAGCGGATTATTGAAATTAATAAAGATAGTATAGAACACTCAGATGTGCAGTTAACATCGTTCGTGAGAGAATGCTTGCGTCTGTAAGTGCATTACATTAACCACACTTAAATGAGTGCACACACACAGAGCGATCTGAGCTTATCTCTTCAAACTCTCTTATATGTTTTCAAACATTCAGGATGTATATTATTATTTTTGAACTCATAAATGTACACATAATATCGGTCAATTATCTGATTCCAATACCGTTTGGTTGAACACACTATTTTGTAGATAAAATGTCTCGCTAAAGGACATCACACATTGCTGTTGTGGAGGATTTTACTTACGATTCTCCCGTCCTGCTTTATCCTTAGACCACTCGCTACAGCAATGCTACCCCCGCTTTTTTCCCTAAGTTCCATTTGTGAAAACAAATTATGCAAATTTAGAAGAGATTAATTCCACTCTGATTCTCTGAGTGGCAAGTTCCTAAGTAAAAAGCTGATTTCCTCGCGAGAAATTGGCCAACATGATCATTGTGCTGCAGGTATGAATGTAGTTCTCATTTTGCTGGCAGGTACGAGGCCAAGAACAATCATGTTTTGTGAAATTGCGATGTCATTTAATTACATATCTTCATTTGTAAATGAACAACCCACAATACGACCATATTGGTTTAGTTCAATATCATTTCATGTCACTAACGTAATGTTACCATTCAGTCCCTTTGGGATAAACATAACCAGGCTGGAAGTGTCACTGATCGCGGACGACGACCAAAGCAAATATGAGGTGTCAAGACATGTGTATCGGTTTGTTAAGACTCATGAACAATTTACTAATGTTATTTACATTGGCACACACGCCTGTATTTGGCTTCAGAGGTATGTTATGACCCAGGAAAGACTGTTTCGCTGTGAGACACTGACAATCACGTTTGCCCTGTGCGAGGCAACATCTTTGGTTAACACATGGTGATTGGGACAAAGCTCTCTTCGTTGACGAGAAACATGTTAAGTTTCGGGGCACCAACAACCGGGCACACATCTCAGGATGAACGCAACACCACCAATTATATTATGGAATCTGGTGGCTCAATTATCGTATCATTATCTATGCCTACAAAGAAACCAGTTGTCAACGACAATGTTAATCTCTATGCACGGCAGTACCTCAAAATATAACAAGAGTTGTCAGAAGACAACAAAGTTCGCAAATAAAACTCACCATCCATGTAAAGATTGAGATTGGAGGCAAACACCAAAACTTAAACGCAACTAAACGCAAAAATTTAACCTGGGTGTCTACAGACAAAACATAAGGTCCAAAAGGGCAATAACTTTGCCAAAATGCAATCCCAAGTTATGGTTCTTGTCTCTGTGTGTTTCATTGATGATGATGAAAACACATGCGAAGTTTCACCCATATCCAATGCGTGATTGCATAGAAATGTTAATCTTACACGCATCTAAACACAAAAGTTTAACTTGGGTGTCTTGAGACGAAAAATTAAGTCCGAAAGGGCCATAACTTGGCCAAAATGCATCCCCAAGTTATGGTTCTTGTCTCTGTGTGTTCCATCAATGATGGTGAACACACATGGGAAGTTTTATTCATATCCAATGAGTGGTTGCATCGATACCTTACCTAATAAAAAACTTTAACCTGAAAAATTTAGTCAAAAAAGGGCCATAACTCTGCCAAAATGCAATCCAGAGTTATGCTTCTTATCTCTGTGCGTTCCATTGATGATGATGAACACACATGCAAAGTTTCATGTATATCCAATGAGTGGTTGCATAGATATGTAAAACTTAAACGCAAAAGTTTAACCTGGGTGTCTACAGACGAAAAATAAAGTCCAAAAGGGCCATAACTTGGCCAAAATGCAACCCCGAGTTATGGTTCTTGTCTCTGTTTGTTTCATTTATTATGATGAACACACATGCGAAGTTTCATCCATATCCAATGAGTGGTTGCATAGATATGTTAATCTTAAACGCAACTAAACGCAAAAGTTTAACTTGGGTGTCTACAGACGAAAAAATAAGTCCAAAACGGTCATAACTTTGTCAAAGTTATGATCCTTGTCTCTGTGTGGTCTATTGATGATGGTGAGCACACATGTGAAGTTTCATTCACATCCAATGAGTGGTTGCATAGATATCTTAAACTTAAACGCAACTAAATGCAAAGTTTAACCTTGGTGTCTAAGTCCAAAAAGGGCCATAAATGTGCCAAAATGCAATCCAGAGTTATGGTTCTTGTCTCTATGTGTTCCATTGATGATGGTTAACACACATGCAAAGTTTCATTGAGATCCAATGAATGGTTGCATAGATAACTGAAACTTAAACACAAAAGTTTTACCTGGGTGTCTACAGACGCCGACGCCGATGATGCCGGCAAGCTAAAAAAAAGTTTGTCAATGCTAAAATTAGAAAAACTGCCTTAAGACAATGAATATAATTATATTAAGCAAATTTGACAAAAAGGTCGATGAAAACATTTGCAATTAATTCTGAAAGAAAAATGATATTAAAATAAAATCAATACCTCCGACGCAAGATGTGCATTCAAACAACAAGATCCTTGATTTGAACAAACTTGACCCTCTTTCTTTATCAAATGTTCTATGTCAAATTTAAACGATGTTGATACTCCTGTTCTAAATTATTTTCATTTGATAAAAACACCTTCTTAAATAACCTCTCGTACGTGCCACCCATTTTATATAAACACATAGGACGTGCACACGCATACACATGATGCTGCATACAAAAGGCTCATGTTTTTATTCATGTGATCCAGCTCTTGTTATGGGGAATTGACTCGCCTGACGAGGAATTGGGCTGGCCACTCTTCCATAATTTAAGATTTTAGAGAGAACCTGAGAATATAATGTTTTATACAATTTTAATAATTCATCCTGCCTTCTTTATAGACATTTCAAAAGTGGCTAGTTTGCGGACGATTTTTTAACTCCTGGATTTGGTTCCTCAGGCTGGTTCCCATGGATACCAGAACATCCACCAATCAATTCCATTCTTACATTTTTTTAATCCCTATGGTATTGCAAATAATTAAAAAATGACCAATTAATTACTTAGACAAAAATCATATCTCACTACAACCACGTGAAAATCATACAGGTGGTCCCGGAATCTACTTTACCTGTGAGCGGCCCTTAATTGATATAAAGGATAGAAGTTTGAATGGAAATTGTCATTGGAATAGACTATTAAAGTGATTTAAGTTTCCTCTAGCAGTTTTCTAGCAAGCGTTAAAAATTTAATAACCTTGCATGAACATTTTATCTCCAACTCCAAGACTTTGAATTAGGAAATTAATATAATATGAACTGTATTTATGAAAAGAATATTGAACAAGAGTTGTTAGAAGACAACAAAGCTCGCCGTTGGGAAAAAACGCGCCACCAATGGAAATATTGAGATTGGAGGCAAACACCAAAACTTAAACGCATCTGAACACAAAAGTTTAACGTGGGTGTCTACAGATGAAAAATTAAGTCTGAAAGGGCCATAACTCTGCCAAAATGCAACCCAGAGTTATGGTCTGTCTCTGTGTGTTTCAATGATGATGGTGAACACACATGCGATTTTTCATTCATATCCAATGAGTGGTTGCATAGATATCTTACGTGATAAAAAAATTTAATCTGAAAAATTAAGCAAAAAAAAGGGCCATAACTGTGCCAAAATGCAACCCAGAGTTATGGTTTTTTGTCTCTGTGTGTTTCAATGATGATGGTGAACACACATGCGATATTTCATTCATATCCAATGAGTGGTTGCATAGATATCTTACGTGATAAAAAAGTTTAACCTGAAAAATTAAGCAAAAAAAAGGGTCATAACTGTGCCAAAATGCAACCCAGAGTTATGGTTTTTTGTCTCTGTGTGTTTCAATAATGATGGTGAACACACATGCAAAGTTTCAGTCATATCCAATGAGTGGTTGCATAGATATCTTACGTGATAAAAAAACTTTAACCTGAAAAATTAAGTCAAAAATGGGGGCCATAACTCTGCCAAGATGCAACCCAGAGTTATGGTTCTTGTCTGTGTGTGTTTCATTGATGATGGTGAACACACATGGGAAGGTTCATCACATCCAATGAGTGGTTGCATAGATATCTTAAACTTAAACGCAACTAAACTCAAAGTTTAACCTTGGTGTCTAAGTCCAAAATGGTCATAACTGTGCCAAAATGCAATCTAGAGTTATGGTTCTTATCTCTGTGTGTTCCATTGATGATGTTGAACACACATGCAAAGTTTCATTGAGATCCAATGAGTGGTTGCATAGATAACTGAAACTTAAATGCAACTAAATCCAAAGTTTAACCTGGGTGTCTAAGTCCAAAAAGGGCCATAACTCTGCCAAAATGCAACCCAGAGTTATGGTCTGTCTCTGTGTGTTTCAATGATGATGGTGAACACACATGCGATTTTTCATTCATATCCAATGAGTGGTTGCATAGATATCTTACGTGATAAAAAAATTTAATCTGAAAAATTAAGCAAAAAAAAGGGCCATAACTGTGCCAAAATGCAACCCAGAGTTATGGTTTTTTGTCTCTGTGTGTTTCAATGATGATGGTGAACACACATGCGATATTTCATTCATATCCAATGAGTGGTTGCATAGATATCTTACGTGATAAAAAAGTTTAACCTGAAAAATTAAGCAAAAAAAAGGGTCATAACTGTGCCAAAATGCAACCCAGAGTTATGGTTTTTTGTCTCTGTGTGTTTCAATAATGATGGTGAACACACATGCAAAGTTTCAGTCATATCCAATGAGTGGTTGCATAGATATCTTACGTGATAAAAAAACTTTAACCTGAAAAATTAAGTCAAAAATGGGGGCCATAACTCTGCCAAGATGCAACCCAGAGTTATGGTTCTTGTCTGTGTGTGTTTCATTGATGATGGTGAACACACATGGGAAGGTTCATCACATCCAATGAGTGGTTGCATAGATATCTTAAACTTAAACGCAACTAAACTCAAAGTTTAACCTTGGTGTCTAAGTCCAAAATGGTCATAACTGTGCCAAAATGCAATCTAGAGTTATGGTTCTTATCTCTGTGTGTTCCATTGATGATGTTGAACACACATGCAAAGTTTCATTGAGATCCAATGAGTGGTTGCATAGATAACTGAAACTTAAATGCAACTAAATCCAAAGTTTAACCTGGGTGTCTAAGTCCAAAAAGGGCCATAAATGTGCCAAAATGCAATCCAGAGTTATGGTTCTTATCTCTGTGTATTCCAATGATGATGATGAAAACACATGCAAAGTTTCATTGAGATCCAATGAGTGGTTGTATAGATAACTGAAACTTAAATGCAACTAAATGCAAAGTTTAACCTGGGTGTCTAAGTCAAAAAAGGGCCATAACTGTGCCAAAATGCAATCCAGAGTTATGGTTCTTATCTCTGTGTGTTCCATTGATAATGGTAAACACACATGCAAAGTTTCATTGACATCCAATGAGTGGTTGCATAGATAACTGAAACTTAAAACACAAAAGTTTAACCTGGGTGTCTACAGACGACGCTGACGATGACACCGACGACACCGATGACACCTGGGTCATGACAATAGCTCTCCTTGGACTTTGTCCTGGCGAGCTAAAAAGAACATATAGACACATATTATAAAACATTTTAGAGCTATGAAATAAAAGATGATTGATACAAATAATTATTCTAGACATCATACAATACTTTTCTTTAATAGTGGAGGGTAACATTCATACTAAATAGTGTATGATACATAAACTGTTTAAAATATATTTAATTTAAGTCACATTGATATACCAGTCAGATAACTCAAGTTATTTTGTGAATTATAATTCCTAAAAAATGCAAACTTTGGTTTTGTAATGAAAAAAAGCTCCAGATTCCAATTTTACTAAGCATCTCAACTTGAGATTTACCTGATCTCATATCTTTAAAATACTATTACTTTATTTTGCATGTTCTGATATCAATTTTTTTTGCATATTTATAAATAATATAAAAGATTTTCACTTGTCCCTTGAGTCACCTTTGGTGGTAATGAAGACACACATGAAGTGTCGTTGATATTTGGGTAGCTATAACAGAGATAGATAATTATATTTGTGCCTGAAACCTTTAACCAAATTTTCTAAATATAAAAGGGTCTGCCAAAAATGAAAACAAAATTCATCCTTTGTCCCGCTGAGTCCCTTCTAATGATGGTTAGGAAGGTCATGTAAAGGCCCATTGTGCATGGGTAGTGATACTGAGATAATTATGAGCATACCCATAACCTTTAACCGAATGTTCTATGAAAGGGCTATAACTCTGCCGAAAATCAAATCAGGGCTATTCCATTTGGTCCTTTGAATCCCTTTCAAGGCAGCAAGTACACTTCAGATATAGTAATCGTACATTTTCAAAGCCAACAGACAGCGAAGAAGATAAATATGTTCTAAATAGTAAAAACACATATCAAGAAGGTGAAGGACTTACCTTGCCAACCAAAAAGCAACACATGAGGACTGATGTTGAAAGATCTTGAAGAGTATCAAATTGTTTTGCCTTTTGTTGTTTTACTTAGAAAATAATTAAATGACTCAATATTCAAAATTACTAATGAGTTTGTGAATTTTAAGTGTAAAACTGGTGAAGATATTTTGTTTGATGCTTTATTATTTTTTAAAAACTAACAACTATGTAATAGACATTATAAGGAGTTGCCAGAATTAATGATATGTTTAAGGGTTTAGCTCCCGAGAAAAAAAAAAGTTAATTCACTCAATCCACTGGTCCATTTGTTTGTATCATGGTTATTAGTGAAGCAATAAGCAAGAATGAAAAGTAAGTATTGTCCTTTTGGCATTCTTTTTCTTATGTGATGTCTGATGCGATGTCTTACCTGCCTTTAAGCATTCATTTGGGCATGTAAAATTTAGTCTAATTCAAAAAAATTTTTGTCGCTCTTGCTCAAACGAGAATATCACATGCAGCTCTACTATACTGTACTGGAAAGATCAATATATATTGAACATATTGTCAATTTTCAATGTAAATTTAACCAATTCGGAGTTTTTGGATGGAAATTTATTATTTCAAGGGGTTTGTATTATTAGTCAAGTATGTTTTTCATTTCTTTAATTACTTTAAATTAAACTTTAGTGTTTCTTATGAAATGGAGTAAATGGACATCCATATTGTCATCAATTTTATAAAAGACCGGCTTGAATTGTATTGACCTATTTTTAGGTTTTTAATAAGTTGTAGTAAGGTTTTTAGAAAGAAACTTGTTTTAGATCAACCTCTTTGATAGTAGCAGAAAAAGCGCTAACAAGAACAAAATAAATATATATATATATATATATATTTAAACTTGGGTCTTTTATAAATGTTAGACCGTACTGTTGGGTCCAGAGTTGATTATTTATTTAGTAGTGCAGGGGGTAGACCCAATAATTAGGTGTAAAATGAACATATCATTGTGATCACGAACTGTTGGGTTGGACCCAGTAATTTAATTTTTGACCCAATACTGGGGCGAAATAATATGAATATATATATATGGGTCCCAATAATTGACCAAGTTTGAGTATATAATGATATGACATCAAATTTATTGGTTTGGCAGAGGCCTTGATATTGTATCTATGGTTTGCATTGTAGCTAGGTGCACTCGCCTTATTCTGGTCTGTACATTTATGTCTTGGTTATTCACAAATAATTATCTCGATATATATATCATGCATTGTGAATGAGCATCTGAAAAGGTCATAAAAATTGTAAATTCTGTTGTTGTGAATTTAATTATCTCCCTTTATGAAATTAAATATATATGAATGCACTGTATCTATATGATCTAACGGGTTTATAAATCTGTTCTTTATATAGCGTGTGAGTAGTCGTGAATCCTTAACTGGATCCTACTCATATAAAGCTATCAGTTCATGTATGTAAATTTGTCCACTCTGTCCAGATGTGTTGCATGTAATTCCATCCTATATAAGTCATGGTCTACACCAAATTCATTGGTTTGGCAGAGGCCTTGATATTGTATCTATATTTTGCATTGTAGCTAGGCGCACTCCCCAGTCTGGTCTTTACATTTATGTCTTGGTTATTCACAAATAATTATCTCCATATATATATATACAAATGTAACCATTGCAATGTTTTATTTTCAAAATAATATAACCCTACCCCCACCACACCCCCAGTTTACCGTTTATATAACAAATTGGCCTCGTCATTCTGGTTTTGTTATACATGTAAAATGGTAAGACATGAACATTTTATCAAGTATAAAACCTTATCAAAACAATTGTGAAAACTCCAGAAAACAAAGCGAGGAGCTGCAACACTGAAAACCAGTTGATTGTTTCACTGTGGTACTAGTATATGTTTATTTAAATTTTATTGAAATCTTGATATAATAATTTACCATACCAGTATTTTAATTCTCTATTTTTTCTTTAATATCACACATGTACTGGACTGAGTTAAACTGCTGAATATGGAGGTCCTGCACTGGACCGAGTTTAACTGCTGGATATGGAGGTCCTGTACTAGACTGAGTTAAACTGCTGAATATGGAGGTCCTGTACTAGACTGAGTTAAACTGCTGAATATGGAGGTCATGTACTGGACTGAGTTAAACTGCTGAATATGGAGGTCCTGCACTGGACTGAGTTTAACTGCTGAATATGGAGGTTCTGCACTGGACTGAGTTTAACTGCTGAATATGGAAGTCCTGCACTGGACTGACTTAAACTGCTGAATATGGAGGTTCTGAACTGGACCGAGTTTAACTGCTGAATATGGAAGTCCTGCACTGGACTGACTTAAACTGCTGAATATGGAGGTCCTGAACTGGACCGAGTTTAACTGCTGTATATGGAGGTCCTGCACTGGACTGAGTTTAACTGCTGTATATGGAGGTCCTGCACTGGACCGAGTTTAACTGCTGTATATGGAGATCCTGAACTGGACCGAGTTTAACTGCTGTATATGGAGGTCATGCACTGGACCGAGTTTAACTGCTGAATATGGAGGTCCTGCACTGGACTGAGTTTAACTGCTGAATATGGAGGTCCTGCACTGGACTGAGTTAAACTGCTGAATATGGAGGTCCTGCACTGGACTGAGTTAAACTGCTTAATATGGAGGTCATGTACTGGACTGAGTTAAACTGCTGAATATGGAGGTCCTGCACTGGACTGAGTTTAACTGCTGAATATGGAGGTCCTGCACTGGACTGAGTTAAACTGCTGAATATGGAGGTCCTGCACTGGACTGAGTTTAACTGCTGTATATGGAGGTCCTGCACTGGACTGAGTTTAACTGCTGAATATGGAGGTCCTGCACTGGACTGAGTTAAACTGCTGAATATGGAGGTCCTGCACTGGACTGAGTTAAACTGCTGAATATGGAGGTCCTGCACTGGACTGAGTTAAACTGCTGAATATGGAGGTCCTGAACTGGACCAAGTTTAACTGCTGTATATGGAGGTCCTGCACTGGACTGAGTTTAACTGCTGTATATGGAGGTCCTGCACTGGACTGAGTTTAACTGCTGAATATGGAGGTTCTGCACTGGACTGAGTTTAACTGCTGAATATGGAAGTCCTGCACTGGACTGACTTAAACTGCTGAATATGGAGGTCCTGCACTGGACTGAGTTTAACTGCTGAATATGGAGGTCCTGAACTGGACCGAGTTAAACTGCTGTATATGGAGGTCCTGCACTGGACTGAGTTTAACTGCTGAATATGGAGGTCCTGCACTGGACTGAGTTAAACTGCTGAATATGGAGGTCCTGCACTGGACTGAGTTAAACTGCTGAATATGGAGGTCCTGCACTGGACTGAGTTTAACTGCTGAATATGGAGGTCCTGCACTGGACTGAGTTTAACTGCTGTATATGGAGGTCCTGCACTGGACTGAGTTTAACTGCTGAATATGGAGGTCCTGCACTGGACTGAGTTAAACTGCTGAATATGGAGGTCATGCACTGGACCGAGTTTAACTGCTTAATATGGAGGTCCTGCACTGGACCGAGTTAAACTGCTTATTATGGAGGTCATGCACTGGACCGAGTTTAACTGCTTAATATGGAGGTCCTGCACTGGACCGAGTTAAACTGCTTATTATGGAGGTCATGCACTGGACCGAGTTTAACTGCTTAATATGGAGGTCCTGCACTGGACTGAGTTTAACTGCTGTATATGGAGGTCCTGAACTGGACCGAGTTTAACTGCTGTATATGGAGGTCTTGCACTGGACTGAGTTTAACTGCTGAATATGGAGGTCCTGCACTGGACTGAGTTTAACTGCTGTATATGGAGGTCCTGCACTAGACTGAGTTTAACTGCTGTATATGGAGGTCCTGAACTGGACCGAGTTAAACTGCTTATTATGGAGGTCATGCACTGGACCGAGTTTAACTGCTTAATATGGAGGTCCTGCACTGGACCGAGTTAAACTGCTTATTATGGAGGTCATGCACTGGACCGAGTTTAACTGCTTAATATGGAGGTCCTGCACTGGACCGAGTTAAACTGCTTATTATGGAGGTCATGCACTGGACCGAGTTTAACTGCTGTATATGGAGGTCCTGCACTGGACCGAGTTAAACTGCTTATTATGGAGGTCATGCACTGGACCGAGTTTAACTGCTGTATATGGAGGTCCTGCACTGGACCGAGTTTAACTGCTTATTATGGAGGTCATGCACTGGACTGAGTTTAACTGCTGATTATGGAGGTCCTGAACTGGACCGAGTTTAACTGCTGTATATGGAGGTCCTGCACTAGACTGAGTTTAACTGCTGTATATGGAGGTCCTGAACTGGACCGAGTTTAACTGCTGTATATGGAGGTCCTGCACTAGACCGAGTTAAACTGCTGAATATGGAGGTCCTGAACTGGACCAAGTTTAACTGCTGTATATGGAGGTCCTGAACTGGACCGAGTTTAACTGCTGTATATGGAGGTCCTGCACTGGACCGAGTTTAACTGCTGTATATGGAGGTCCTGCACTAGACCGAGTTAAACTGCTGAATATGGAGGTCCTGAACTGGACCGAGTTTAACTGCTGTATATGGAGGTCCTGAACTGGACCGAGTTAAACTGCTGTATATGGAGGTCCTGAACTGGACCGAGTTAAACTGCTGTATATGGAGGTCCTGAACTGGACCGAGTTTAACTGCTGTATATGGAGGTCCTGAACTGGACCGAGTTTAACTGCTGTATATGGAGGTCCTGAACTGGACCGAGTTTAACTGCTGTATATGGAGGTCCTGCACTGGACCGAGTTAAACTGCTGATTATGGAGGTCATGCACTGGACCGAGTTTAACTGCTTAATATGGAGGTCCTGAACTGGACCGAGTTTAACTGCTGTGTATGGAGGTCCTGCACTAGACCGAGTTAAACTGCTGAATATGGAGGTCTTGCACTGGACCAAGTTAAACTGCTGATTATGGAGGTCATGCACTGGACCAAGTTTAACTGCTGTATATGGAGGTCCTGCACTGGACCAAGTTTAACTGCTGAATATGGAGGTCCTGCACTGGACCAAGTTTAACTGCTGAATATGGAGGTCTTGCACTGGACCAAGTTTAACTGCTGTATATGGAGGTCATGCACTGGACCAAGTTTAACTGCTGAATATGGAGGTCCTGCACTGGACCAAGTTTAACTGCTGAATATGGAGGTCTTGCACTGGACCAAGTTTAACTGCTGAATATGGAGGTCCTGCACTGGACCAAGTTTAACTGCTGAATATGGAGGTCCTGCACTGGACCAAGTTTAACTGCTGTATATGGAGGTCATGCACTGGACCAAGTTTAACTGCTGTATATGGAGGTCCTGAACTGGACCAAGTTTAACTGCTGAATATGGAGGTCTTGCACTGGACCAAGTTAAACTGCTGATTATGGAGGTCCTGCACTGGACCGAGTTTAACTGCTGTATATGGAGGTCCTGCACTGGACCAAGTTTAACTGATGAATATGGAGGTCCTGAACTTGACTAAGTTTAACTGCTGTATATGGAGGTCCTGAACTGGACCGAGTTAAACTGCTGTATATGGAGGTCCTGAACTGGACCGAGTTAAACTGCTGTATATGGAGGTCCTGAACTGGACCGAGTTTAACTGCTGTATATGGAGGTCCTGAACTTGACTAAGTTTAACTGCTGTATATGGAGGTCCTGCACTGGACCAAGTTTAACTGATGAATATGGAGGCCCTGCACTGGACCAAGTTAAACTGCTGATTATGGAGGTCCTGAACTTGACTAAGTTTAACTGCTGTATATGGAGGTCCTGAACTGGACCGAGTTAAACTGCTGTATATGGAGGTCCTGAACTGGACCGAGTTAAACTGCTGTATATGGAGGTCCTGAACTGGACCGAGTTAAACTGCTGTATATGGAGGTCCTGCACTGGACTGAGTTTAACTGCTGTATATGGAGGTCCTGCACTAGACCGAGTTTAACTGCTTAATATGGAGGTCCTGAACTTGACTAAGTTTAACTGCTGTATATGGAGGTCCTGAACTTGACTAAGTTTAACTGCTGTATATGGAGGTCCTGAACTTGACTAAGTTTAACTGCTGTATATGGAGGTCCTGAACTTGACTGAGTTTAACTGCTGTATATGGAGGTCCTGCACTGGACCGAGTTAAACTGCTGTATATGGAGGTCCTGCACTGGACCGAGTTTAACTGCTGAATATGGAGGTCCTGCACTAGACCGAGTTTAACTGCTGAATATGGAGGTCCTGCACTGGACCGAGTTTAACTGATGAATATGGAGGCCCTGCACTGGACTGTGTTCAACTGTTTTCAGGATTTTAAACGTCTTAGTACACAGTTGTTCCGCTTTTATTGCCACAGTAACATGATTCTTATGCTTTAAAAAAGTTCTAAGTAATTTGGTTTGAAATATTTTCAAAATTGTTTATAGGGGCTGTGATTTCCTGTTGCAGATGAGTAAAGCAAAAGTTGGCATAGCATATACTACAATAAGACAGTAGTGTTAGAAAGTGACTTTTACAGGATTTTAACAGATGCCTGTAACTATGAGCATTTGATGATTTCTTTTTAAACAAAACATTAGGGGTGTCACTACATAGTCTTTAATAAAAACAAGCTTGTCAACCTACCAGTTATTGTACAGTTTTAGTGAATTTCTTCCTGCTATGGAAAAAACAATTCTATGTGGAATTTCTTTTTTACTGTGGAAATTCTAGAATATTAAAGTGCTCTGGACTCAATATGTCCCTGTTTTATGGAAAATCAAAACAGACAAAATTAATTGATAAAACTAAATTCAATGACACACCAATATTGTTCCAGACTCACCTTTCACTTATAGATGGAGAAAAAAAAAACACCCAAATTTTAAACAGTATAAAACTAAAAAAAAAAAAATAATAATATGGGATGCAGGAATTCAATTCATAGAAAAAAGATGAAAAACCAACAACAGAATGAGCCTAGAACATTCTTACCCTCTTTCATATGATATCTAATGTCATCATTGGCTTCTACAGTCTTCTAGTGTTTTATATCACACTCACTGTGTCATGGTTCTCATAATGGCTTAAAGCACCTGAAAGATCAACATAAAATATGAACATTTAGCATCAGTTGTTTGCCATCGAGGACTAATAGACAATCAGTTAACCTAACCACTCTTTCCTGGGACCCTGGAAGTTTAACCCATACATGAGCACACTTGTTATCTCTGTAAGTAATTGATAACTTTCCCACTAGAAGCAGCAGTGAACAATGAATGACTGAGATGCAAGGTCATATATTATAATGATCACAGATACTCATGACCCATGGATTGATAGTCAGAAGCACTACCAACTGAGCTAACCAAGCCTGGCATATAAAATATGAAGAAAATATGATGAAACAAGAAATGTCACTAGTAAGTGTCACATGCCCCTCAAATAGTCTGTGAAAATAATGATATATTTTACAATAGGAAGCGATTTAAATGTATTTATAAATATCAAGAGTAATGGACTGACATTTCAGACTAGACAAGCAATTTCATGTTTTTCATATTAAAGTGTGACCTTGACCTTTGTGGAACATTGACCTTGACATCTGTAAAGGTCTGAGTATTTCTACAAATAAATGCAGGTGGCACATTATCATGTGTTGGTCACTTGTGTCACGCTATTTTGAAATCCCTCCATGCAAGACAAAGTTACAGACCAAACATGAAATATCAAACAAACTGAAAGTGTGACCTTGACCTTTGAGGTTTCTTAAATGTGACATTTCATCACATCACCATGTCATGTTGACCAATTTATCAACTGAGCCAAGTGTTTTTGAAATCCATCCATGTATGACAACGCTACAGACAGGACTTGAAATCTCAAACAGTCTAAAAGTGTTGTCAAACAAACTCAAAGTGTGACTTTAAACTTTTAGGTACGGCTCTGGGTCTTACGTGCAGAACAACATCATGTCATCTTGATCACTGAGCCAAATTAACGACAAAAAGAGAAGTACCCACCCCAGGGGCATGAAATTCACAATTTTTACAAAGAACACATATAGGCTTCAATACTCTGCTTACCATTTGTGTTCCAGTGCTTCCTATTATAAGAAGATTTTTAAAGTTTACCTTAAATTTGACTGTTTTGGCACAGACCAAGGTTGCAGAGGGGAAGGGCGGGGCATTCATTAAAAAATAAGCATCAACCATCATGCAAGCAACAACAAATCACACCAAAAACCGTTCAAATGAGTCTATTCAGTAATCAGAAATTTTGTTTTTTGTCTTTTTCTCTTATATAGATTTAGTAAAGTAGGCCCCACACCTAGGGCCAAACAATGAGAACTAGGTACCCAAAATTATAAAGGACCAATTATCATGCTCACCAATTGTTTCTGAGTGGTTCTTACAATAAGAAGATTTTTAAAATTTGTCTTGAATCTTACTGTATTGGCCCTGCCCCTAAGTCCTCATTTGGGTGGGGACCGTGAAATTCGCAATTTTGATTCACCCTTAGGTACCAAATCTGCATACAACATTTCATTATGAAGTTGAAAATGTGAATTGTTTACAGATGCACTTTTAGCCCCCACCCCCAGGGCCAAACTGTGAGACCCAGGGACATGCAATTCAAATTTTTTATAAAGGATCCCTATATGTCCATAATCATGGTCATCATTTTGTTTCCCAGTGCTTCCCATAGTAAAAATAAGATTTTCAAAGTTTACCATGAACTTGACCATTTTGGCCCTGCCCCAAGGCCCGACAGGGGTTGGGACCATGCAATTCATGATGGATGCCGCCAGACGACGGACAAAAGGCGATCGCAAAAAGTCCCTAAGGTGACCTAAGAAAGGGATGCTGTATCATACAGACTGAAAATAAATTTAAACTTTTAATTAATGTGCCTCTATTTTAAAAAACAGAATGAATTCTCATAATTAGCCCAGGACATTCTTACCATTGCTTCAATCAGTTGTTCATTGGATGTCATCATTGGATGTTCTCATTTTTCAAACCTGTGTATATATGGGCAGCTCCTGAAAAAAATTAACATAAAATATAAAATATCAGCAAGGTTATATATATTCATGTGCAGGTTCAGTGGAGAGGTAGGTGGGGGCTGGGGTGACCAAGCACAAACCTATTGCCAGTAAGCATCTTTTTTATGGCAATTACAAATAGGTGAAAAGTTTAAACATAAATAATAATATATGAAACAAATAAATTATATACCAAGAAAAGTAGGCCACCATAAATCCAACCTTTCAATTTTGAAGTGCAGCACAGTTATAACTAACCTTAAATACATCTAGAAGGGTTATTTTGGCCCTGCCCCAAGGCCCGACAGGGGTGGGGACCATGCAATTCATGATGGATGCCGCCAGACGACGGACAAAAGGCGATCGCAAAAAGTCCCTAAGGTGACCTAAGAAAGGGATGCTGTATCATACAGACTGAAAATAAATTTTAACTTTTAATTAATGTGCCTCTATTTTAAAAAACAGAATGAATTCTCATAATTAGCCCAGGACATTCTTACCATTGCTTCAATCAGTTGTTCATTGGATGTCATCATTGGATGTTCTCATTTTTCAAACCTGTGTATATATGGGCAGCTCCTGAAAAAAAATTACATAAAATATAAAATATCAGCAAGGTTATATATATTCATGTGCAGGTTCAGTGGAGAGGTAGGTGGGGGCTGGGGTGACCAAGCACAAACCTATTGCCAGTAAGCATCTTTTTTATGGCAATTACAAATAGGTGAAAAGTTTAAACATAAATAATAATATATGAAACAAATAAATTATATACCAAGAAAAGTAGGCCACCATAAATCCAACCTTTCAATTTTTAAGTGCAGCACAGTTATAACTAACCTTAGATACGTCTAGAAGGGTTATTTTATCTCCAGCATAACTTCTTAGGGGTTCCACTGAGAAATATCAATTTACATAATTATCACCTAGTTTCACACCAACATGCATTGTACTGAGTACTTATCACAGGTGAGATCAATGGAGTAAATTATCAACAAAGTGTAATTGTAAATTAATCTTTTTCCTTTTGGTACCTCACCAGTACACTGTCCAAATGTGCTTTGACCTGTGTAACTGTACAATTGATAACTTACTTGTCAAATTTGAAACCTATAATTATATGGACACCAAATAGACATTAATATTACATAACAAAACACTTTTCGGTAATGCATGGACAGATCCTGAATTTCAATATGAAGGGATCATATTCCTTCACAAAATATTTAATAGATTTGATTGAATATTTAGCTTCATTTTCATGCCATCGAGGGCTAGCAGACGATCAGTTATCTTAATCACTGTTTCCTGGGATCCTGAAAGGTTAACCATAACTCGAGCACACTCCATCTCTGCAAGTAACTGATAACTTCCCAACTTGAATCAACGGTGAGAGATTAATGAGACACAATGTCGTCATGGAGACTGTTGCTGGGCAGGGATTCAATTTCACGACCCCTGGATTGATAATGTCAGACACGCTTATGATGTGACAGAGAGAGAGATATATGCATGAGTTTTGCTATGCGTGTTAGCTTTACTTTTCATTATGTTAAATTTATAATGTATATGTATGTAATTTATGTCAGTTCAAAACCTCACGGAGAGTTAATGTTATTTCAACCTATTTGTTATTGTCTTGCTGACTTAAAATAACATTTACTTACTTACCTTTATAAACCGATTCAGCTATTTTGAAACTACGTCATTCTATTTTTAGATGGAACCTTCCCCATTATGGGGTGTTTGTAGTATGATAGCAGATTAATCTGTTACATAAACTATAACATAAACTAGATATCAATAGCAAGTGTGTTAAAATTAAAATACAAAAAAAAAAAATCAACATAGATACGGCTCGAACTTGCGACATTTGGGCTGACAGTTCAAACCGTTACAACTACGCTATCAGAACAGACATGTAGTACAGCACACTTAATATTGATATCTAGTTTATGTTATAGTTTATGTAACAGATAAATCTGCTATCATACTACAAACATTCCTAATGCGGAAGGTTCCATCTAAAAACAGAATGATGTAGTTTCAAAAAAGCTGAATCGGTTTATATCATATACTGCCAACTACCCATTACAGACTAAAATCAAGGTGTCTCTCAATATATTTATCTACTCAGTAAATCTTCCTGGAAATCATGGGACCTGCACTCAAGTGTGCTGCTACCATCAGTTCAAGCTGGCTAACTGTTTACATTTAATATGATAAAGGGTTGTTCAATAAAGCAAGGACTTACAGAAGTAACTGAAATCTTAGTTATTGAATAAAGATACAATTTATGAAGGGAGGTGTATGGATGGGGAGGTGGATACACTCCAGTATACATAAGTGTTAATTGATTGATTGAATATTTAGCGTCATTTCTATGCTAACCTAACCATTGTTTTCTGGCATCCTTGAAGGTTAACCAGTACTCGTGCACACTCCATCTCTACAAGAACCTGATCATTTTCCCACTTAATTCAGTGGTGAGAGATTAATGATAATGAGACGCAATGTTGAATAGCAATCATCATGGAGACTGTGGCCAGACTGGGATTCAAACTCACGTTCCCTGGATTGATAGTCAGACATGCTACTGACTGTATTAAATGGGCCCAACTGGGGGATCAAATACATATGGTATGTAACTGATGACACAAATTAATTATCTGGCTATAAGCTTTGAGTGAGTGAGTGAGTGAGTGAGTGAGTGAGTGAGTGAGTGAGTGAGTGAGTGAGTGAGTGAGTGAGTGAGTGAGTGAGTGAGTGAGTGAGTGAGTGAGTGAGTGAGTGAGTGAGTGAGTGAGTGAGTGAGTGAGTGAGTGAGTGAGTGAGTGAGTGAGTGAGTGAGTGAGTGAGTGAGTGAGTGAGTGAGTGAGTGAGTGAGTGAGTGAGTGAATGAGAAATGAATGATTGAGCACTTTTTGATGTCTGTTGAGCCCGTTCAACAAGTCATATAGATATGGAACAATGGAGCTGGCATATTCAAACAATGATACAAAGTATTTCTTATCTGTGATATTTTTATCAATCTGGATACATTTACAATTCAGCAATTCATATAAATACTCAATAACAGTTTTGGGCTCATAAAAAATAAAATTGCAAGGGGATAATGCAATTATTAAACAAGTCCATTAAATAGGTCAAAGTCAGTGATGAAAACATTTTTTTAGTTGATTGATCAATTTACAGAAAAAATTGTAAAATAAAATAAATTTAAAAACAACCCCCCCCCCCCCCCCCCCACAAAAATAAAACAATTCAAACCAAAGCTAAACAAAAAAAACTTTAAAGCCAAAAGTATGGAATTTAAGGTAAGTTTACAGCTATAAACTTAGTTTCTATAACATGATATGAATGTGTTTATGAAGTTTAGTCACCATAACACGAGTAGTTTGTTCAGAAACAGAGAAAAAGTTGAGATAAACATAAAACTTTTACCGGGGAACAACAACGATGTCAATGACAACGATGCCAGGGTCATGACAATAGCTCATTGTTTTTTTTACAAAAAGACAAGCTAAAAAAACAGCTCAGCTCACCTCTCATTTCCCCCCTAAAATCCTTTATTTTATTAAAATCTATTATATTTCTACAGAAAAACAGGTGCGCCCCCAAAGTCCGCCCCCTCTACACTGAATCTTGGATCCGCCCTGAAATCTAGTCATAATTGTATACATTTTTTTTTAAACGAACACAGTTATGGAGGATATTTGTTTGTTTTGGTGTAAGATCGTATTTCATCAGTCATATTCACACGAGTGGCTTGTCAACAGTGAGAATATCATTTTTGGTGATCACGAGATGATACTGTATATCATTTTGATCTCACACTAGTCTCATTTAATCGCCGTAATAGGGGTGAGACAAGCCCCTTTAGAGGACGATCAAATAAAAAAAATATAAAAATCGTTCGAAAACGTGCTTTGATATGGTCTAGATCTCACACCAAAACAAACAAATTTTCTTTTTATTTTATGCATTTACATAAATTTTTGTTTATTTTGACAATTGGCCATTATTTTTTTTTTCATAATTTCACTGTTTCAAACAGTGGATTACTATAAATAATCCACTGAAAAATCTCTATAATTCATCAAAAAGCATAAAATCAAATCATATAAAGAATTTAATACATTTTGGTGGGTGGGTGGGGTAAGGGTCCCAGGTACTTTGACCTGTGCAAATTAGATCTAGTGGTTTTTGTTGTTGTTTTTTTTTTTCAGATCTAAAACGTCAAATCTTCGTATATCTATGGTTGCAATAGGATGTCTACATCATTTATGCAGAAAAATAGATGTAAATAAACTAACCATACAGACCTGTGAGACTTTTAAATTTGAACTTAGGGTCGCCATTATTTATTTTTTAAATAAAATGACTGCAAACTACTGGTACCTTGTCGTAGTCGTAATAACTTGAAACTTGGTGAAGGACCAAATGAAAGTAGGGAACCAGTCTAAATCAGTTCAAAGTCACGTGCGCTGTTGGAGCATAAGGTGTGGAATTGTAACATTACTGACGATTCCCTGAGTTTAAATGCGGGGATTCCACAGGGCTATTTTACATCGATTTAGGAAAATGTTGCTCTCGGTCATTTTCTACTATATCTTTTTCAAAATTGCACAGCAGTTATACAATCACAATTGCTCGGATAAACTGTTGAACCAGTTTGATTTGACCACAAGATGAATGCCCCCCACGTCAGGCTTTTGAACACATTTTTAGCGAAGCTTAAAAAAACAACAACATTTTCTCTGAAAGTTTTATGTTAATTTAACTATTTCACATTTAGCGTTACATGGCGGTCCCCAAAGGATTTGTTAAAGTCAGGTCCCTCAGTTCAAATTTGAGACCGTCACAGGGGTCACTATATATATGGGATGATACCATTTTCATGTAGACATGATAGATGCTCATATTGAATCTTAACCAAACTTGCACAGCAGTTATATAACCACAAGGTCTCGGCTAAGTTCTTGAACCAGCCAGATTTGACTACATATGCCTCCTTGCTACATGACTCATAAGCACATTTCAAGAGAGTCTTAAAAAGTTACGTTCTCTGAAAGTTCAAGGCCCTAGAGTTATATATAGTATTGTCCGGTGGTCCTTTGAAAGGTTTGTGGAAGCTGGGTCCCTGGGGTCATATCTAGGGCCGTCACACGGGTTATTACCAGGGGTTTGTAAGTACAGTTTAAGGGAACTTGCAAAAAACGTTTCTTCTAAAAAAGTATTGTTCATCAGTTCATTTGTTGCAAGTAGAGCGATTCAGGTCCACTTGGACCTCTTGTTTAATCCAGAGACATATAAACAATTAAGTAAGTCACTATTTAATCATAGATGGTTCCTCCAACCAAGGACTTACATAGAAGGATAGAAAATTTGCATTTTTCTACTAAATGTTGATAAAATAGCATGCGAAGAATTAATAAGTAGACAAATTAAGCATTCAAATTTCACAGGCAACTGGTTTCTTTTACATACAGTGTAAGGTGTTTGTAACCATAGATGTTTTATAATGTTTTAAACACGCAAAATGATATTGAATTTAAAATATTGCAGATTGAAGTCAAATTTCAAGTATATTCCTTGATTTTTTAGTTGTAGTATAGGCTTACAAAGTTTAAAATCATAAGTACTTCAACAATTTTATACACCATTTGCTGGGAATGGTCTCGTTTTGTTGAGAACTCCATTGTGCAAAGACATAGTTTTTATTTGTATTTCTGAGATGAGTGGAAGTTGAGATGTTTGAAAACGAGATTGTGCGTGAATACGCGAGCCTTCATAGCATCTCAATCAATTGCTTTTCATTCTCTATGCAATTCCTTAGAACTGAAATATTATCAGTAAATCATTCAAAACTTTGTATTTGTAACCGATACATACGAGGTGTGTTAAAAATAAATGGACTTGTGTAGTGTTTTTTACCATTTAATATTTGAAATTTGACAATTGCGCAAAGGAAATTTACTTTTTATGGCAATATAATTTTTATTCATGCGCTATATTCAATTTTGAACATATTGCAAAAGTCTAAAAACTAGATAACGCGGTCTTTCTAAACCGAAGCGTTCTTGTTGATATGATTTTAATAAGATTAGTTACTGTCCTATTTGTCTTGCAGACGGTGCATATTAAATGGTTTAAACTAAAATAAACTTATGGCTGGTTTTCCAAACAGTAATGTCTTCTGTCCGACCAAGACTTGGCAGATCTGGAGGATGCTGAATCAACTAGATCATTAAACTTTGTTCCAATTGTTGCCTTTCTACTCGAAGTGAGAAATAAATCTAGCGCGACACCACTTACTTTATAAATAACATTCTTAAAAATACAAACTTTTATATACTAACACTTAGAGGTTAACATCTCCACATTGGTATAGATTACTGGCTGGTATATAAGTGGTGTACATATTGATTTCATGCGTCAATAATAAAAAATTCTTGAAATTATAAAGTTTCAAGTAATTACACTAGTTGTTACACGGACCGGAATATATGTACAAGGACTATGTATATAAATCCTTGATGTCTGCTATAAATATTGATTTTGTGCGTCTCCATGAGTATAATATTTCGAGTTCAACCATTCGCGTTATTTGTTGATGAAGTCTTGAAGTACATGTATATATAGCATTTTTTCTGGTACTAATGTGTTTCGTTAGGAAAACGTCACTCATCTGTATATATATATATATAAATATATATATATATATATATATCTGTATGTAATGTATGTACTTATGTTTATCAAGGACTTATAGAGACAGAAAAGCAACTGATTGAGATGTTATGAACGCTCGTGTATTCGCGCACATTTTCGCGATATTTCGTTTTCAAATATCCTATCTTCCATTCATCTCAGAAATTTAAATCAAAATCCATTCTTTGCACAATGTAATTTTCTATAAAACGAGACTATTCCCAGCAATTTTTGTTTAAAGTTGTTGAAGTCAATTTAAATACTGCAACTAAAGTACCCGACACTTTACTTCAAACTGCAATATCTTAATTTCAAGAGCAATATACGTCCTTGTGTTCATTAAGTTTCTCCCGAGTTCCAAAAATGGTTCTTTGGTGCCAATTTCATAATTTAAAATTAGGACAATAATATTAGCCAATGTTCGAAATCACCGAATTTAGATAAAGGGCAGTAACTAAAGTAATAATGGGTCGAAAATAGTAAGAGTTGTTTATCTTTTGATACATAGTCGTAGTATAATTATCCTTGCGAGTTTTTGTTGTTGTTTTTTTTCTATTTAAAAAGGGGTCATTCTGTATATTTCCGTTCGTTTTAAATAGATCATTTTTATGGTAAAATTATATTTCTTTAGGAAAGCTCCACCAACTAGTATATATCTCTATGTATGTAATTATGTTTATCTACGATCTATTAAGTAAAATCAAGGACTTGTATATAATTCCTTTGTAAATTGTGGTATTTCTCCTGTGTTCCAAAACTGATTCTTGGATGCCAATGTCAGGACATTAAAGTTCCTTTTGCAGCAGGAGAGTAAATTATCGCTACCGTGGTCTTCACAAAGTCAATATTTTCTAGGCCGAGTATCGTCGGATACCCACGGGTGTCAACTCCGATACTCTCCATGATCAACAATTTAAACCGGTTACGAAATGACCGAAGAAACGGTTACGGAACGATCGGAAATAACCGGTTACGAAATTACTTGGTTACGAAATGACCGGTTCTCGATTACGCGCGGGTATCCGAATATAGGTAAAGGGCAGTAACTAAAGTAAGTGTAGGTCTAAAAATGGTAAGAGTTGTTTATCTTTTGATAGCAAACTATCTATTATTTAGAAAAGAGACCATCCTAGTTTTTCATTCGTTCTAAATAGCTCATACTCCTGTATCCAATCGTCCGTTTTCGTTCGTTTATAAAATGAATACTTCTCTAACCCGCTCATAAGATTTCCGAGCAAAATTCTAAAAAACTAATAAAAAAAAATTAGCTCAGATGTTTGTATATTGCAATGTCTCGTCGCCGCATCTTTATTAAATTAAGAAAACTACGATGGTGAAAAGTTTAAAAGTTGAATCTATCGTTGTTTCGAGGCTTTTCGCAACGTAGTTTTGACTTTTCATCATCGTAGTTTGGACTTGTCACCATCGCTGTTTCGACTTTTCACAATCCTAGTTGCGACTTTTCACCATCATTGTTCCGACTTTTCACCATCGCCGTTTCGATTTTTCACCATCGTAGTTACTACTTTTCACCGTTAGAATTAATTCATTTTTCTGACTCTTGACTCGTTATTAAAATGGTTTGTAACTGCTAGAAAGAGGGTAAGGATGCATACTGATTTGGGATTACTTGCTCGTACTTGAGATGAGGTTCTGAGGATCCTGCACATTCTTGGAGGGAAGGTGCTGCTATTCGTGAAAGCCATTTATGTTTTATTTAGGGAACTTGAATTTGGTGGAAAAGTCAGATGGGCAGTGACATTTCAATCTCATATCTGGTCCTTTAGATGAAGCCTAAACTGTAATTTATGTTTAGCAGAGGAGTCTGACAATATTTTGCAGATTCCTCAACATTAAATGGATGGTACGACTAAGAAATAGCTGATCATTGTGTAGCCTTTCCTTTGATTTGGCAAATACTATACACTTTAGCAATGAGTTGGAGAAAGATTTGATTTTCACTTGTCACTTTCGGAAAATAACTTAGAATGTGGAAGGATAAACTATATTTGTTGGTCCAATAAAATAGATCCATTAACAAAAACTGGTATAGTACTATATAACTTATTCGACTTATGTTTGTCACTTTTTTTATTTTGTTTGTTTGTTATATACAATGGATTGATCATAAATTTCGGAAAAAATAGATACCGTAAATAAATCAGATGGGATGGAGAATCGTGTGACATATTGAGATAATAAGATTTTTATTTCGCGTCTCCCGAGCCAGCGTTATGGACAGCAGATCAGATATCAAAATAATAAAAAAGCTGTCCATTCATGCCTTATTTAATTAGGCTAGGGTGGGGAACTAACGTTTCTTCTGCCTGTGGATCAACTTATATTATTCTAGTCATGCAATTGTAGTATTTGAGGTTATTATACGAACATGGTGTGCCGTAAGTTGGGTATTGGCACAGCTATTGGGTTATTTGTCAGCAATGGATAATGGATTCATAAAGCGATTTTAAAGTTTGAAAGACAAATGTAACAAATGACAAAATTTATGTTGAATCAAATAATGTTATGGCAATCGGAGCCATCCATTCACTTTGTTGTTTTAAAAAAAAACTTTTGATGGACACAAATAACCAATATTACTAAATTCGCCGTTACCGGAGCGCAACTCCAAAACGGGTCATGGTAAGTTTACGAAATGTTGTATGCATGCCAAGCTAGTGCCCTAGTAGTACCTTTAGGTATGAAGGAGTTGTCATTTTCAAAAAAATTCAGTTACACTATGGAAATAAATAACCAAAATTACAAAATTCACTGTATCTGGATCACAGCTCCAAAACACACATGAGCTTGGGGAGTGGATAATAACGTTTAATGGGAATGGGCAGGTCCCCTAGCATATATATAGAGACAAGGAAAGAAACAAACGTTGACCCCTTCCCCGATCAAAATTAGAGTTTCTAAGTCAATAGGCCATCAATTTTAACTAGGGGACCTGCCCACCCTCATTGAACGTTATTATCCACTCCCCAAGCTCCTGTGCCAAAACCGTTCTCGGTAATATCTCAAAACTTTGTACACATATCAACCTCGTGGTCTAGTAGTTTCTTTTGTTATTGGAGAGTTTTCATTTTCAATTTATTTTTTGTTAACATGGAAACTAATAGCCAAAAAGTCCTAAAGTCTACGTTTTTCAGTGCACTATTCCAAAATCGTTCAAGGTGACTTTGCGAAATTTGCACACGTGCCAAATTCCGAAATTCTCATAACCTTTATAATTGTTCAAAATTTTGTACACAATCAACCTCATTGTCAAGTAGTGCCGTTTGCTATCTGGGAGTTTTCATTTTCAATATATTTTCTGATACCATACAATAATTAGCCAAAGTTACGAAGTTCTTGTGCACATTTTCAAAGCTTAGTGGTCTAGTCGTGCCAATTGCTTTAAAAGATATAAAAAAACATTTAAGTATTAAAGTATTCCATTGCCGGGGATACTTGTTATTTAAATCTAATAATGGCGTTACCGCAAGCGGGTATGTGTCGCATATGTCGATACCGTTTTTTATCACCGTCCAGTTTTAGTAGCCAGTGCCACTTCCGCTGGTGCGTGGTACCAGTTAATCATATGAGCCGGAAGTCGGGAATTAAGAAACGAAAATCAGTCAAAATGATTAAGATAGTGCTTCTTTGCTTGGTTTCTACCTTTACTGTATCTCTAGCAGATAATACACCAGTGTTGATATGGTCTTCGAGCAGGTATAACTTTCTTTATACAATGTGTGGACATATATTCATTGGTATACGCGTATATTATTTTATTAAAAGTGTGACCTCCCTTCGAGGACACGGGTTGTTTGGGTTGAATATATTGATGAACAAGATTTGATATTGTATTTTATCATTATTTCGGTCCACTATTGCTTTATGTTATAATCGTATCAGTTGTTTATATCATATTATCATATACATAGTACAGGACTGGTGGCGATCGTATTTTTGTACATATATTTTTTTTATGGTTGAGTTGTAATATGAGATGAGATTCTATTCAAACAGTGATTGATTTTGATGTGCATCCCACGTCCTAGATGCACACTATTTTCTTAGGGTGCTTGGTTAAGGAAATATACGATTATGGATCATGGTTGGCCCTTGGAGGTTGCCATTGTTGGTAAATATGTAAAAGTTGAGCTAATTTCCATTATTTTCATACTCCGTGGACTGGTTTATTCACTCACTATATTTCTTTATCCACCTTCTGACTTTATGTGCATAAACGTGTGACAGTCTGTGAAAAATAGATTCACTGCGTGGTAACACAGATTGTTCTTGGTGAAATGGGAAAATTTTGTCAAGAATGTATTTGCAAAAAATATAATGAGATTGACGAAGAAAGAAATGGCTCAATATCTTTTATTACGTAAATGTTTGAATTAATCTGGTTACACTGGTTTATGTAGGCATGTTAAAACATTTTCATCCATAGGTTTTTCAGTGGAAATACCAGGTTTTTGAACTGTCTAAATTGTCATATTCGCAAAATTGCAAATACGACTCCACGTTTCTTGCAATAATGGGGCATTTTAGGATACATGAATAGAACTGTAAATCAAATATATATAATTTTAAAGTACACAGAATATTAAAAAAAATAATAATAAATTAGCTAATTGATATTTGTAACTATTTTAACAAGAAATTAAAAAATAGTTACTCTGGCATTTGCCAATATTAAGTCACTAACGATAATAAATGCTATTTGCAACAATTTTGGCGAGAGATGTCAATTAGTCAGTGCTTTGACGTTATGAGTTTTGATCAAACTGTTATGACAACAATAATTAGAGAGGATGTGTCAAAGTTGAAGGTGTCAGTAAGCTGAGACAAGCACAAATTCACTTGTTAAAATATTTATTCCTCGACAACAAAAAGATACAAAAATACAATATAAGCTTAATAGGCTACTTTTTAATTAGATACTAGAAATCTCTATCATATTTATTTGCACGCATTTTTTCTCTTTTGAATAAAGCTACTTAAAAGAATGTTGAAAAAATAAGTCTTGCTGATGTAAAATTTGTTGTCTACTATTCTTATTGACCTATTTTTCTATAAAATAATTCAAAGCACTTTCCACAGTGATAAAAATAAAATACACACAAGTAAACACACGACCTGTGATATTAACATGCATATTTTATGTTTTGAAATGGATGGAATATTGATACAGTTACAGTATTGAAACTTAATCAGTGCACTTAATTAAAGATTTAAAATATAAACTTGCAATAGATCTAATAACAAAATGTGCACACCAAATAGAAACTATAGGATACCATTTAGATTTAGCTAAGAAAGTTTTAGGTACAGGTAAATGCTATGCAGTATGAATGTAACACAACTTTGTCTAATACCATTTTGTTGGTATTTAATTTCATTGTCAACGCCCATACAAATCAATGAAAATCAGTCCTCCAAGAAAATTAATTATTTCACAGAATGCCACATATGGAAAATTACAATTTTCATAGAAAACTTTGACATTTGTCAAGGGAATAATGATCTTGGTTAGCCAAACTACAATGTTGCCTAACAACCGATTCACTACGATAAAGTCAGCTGAAAGAGTAAATACATATGCTGAAAATGTCTGTGGATACTGGTAGCAGAGGTAACCAATTATTGCAATTAATATTGCCACTTGTCATGGCACTTATCCATGGATTAGTGTACACACCAGATATTGATTTTTATGTAATTTGCACTTCGCCAGTGTGCACAAAAAAGCGATGTCATAAATTTTAAGACAATTAAAACTTTGCCCTGACCTAATAAAAAAGCGAAGTGACAGAGTAAAAAGCAACTTTGTCGCCAAATTGGTCCTCTAGTTTGATACCTGGGTTTAGATTCCCTTCTTGTAATTAATTGTAGCTGGTTTGAACTTGTCGTGTTTGAGGTAGGTTGATTGAAACTGTTACCGTGTACGTAACAAATTGAAAGTGGCTGGTAATTGCTCTATACAGGATGATAATCAGGTATAGCCTTATTGTAAATTGATATCGCTCTTACAAAAATATTTCCAGATCTTTGAGTGACCTGCCACAGAGCTTCACCGGACAAACCTTGAATACTGATAGTTTCCATAGCAACTATCTCCAACCACTGACATCAGAACCTAGCAACAACCTTGTGATTTTTCTTCAGGACAAGGTAAACACATTAACTTTTTTTTATCCAAGCTAGGAACAAATTGCATTATTGCTTACATTAATTGTTAGGATTAAAAAAAATGCAAACTTAATAAAGCTAGTGCATAGTTCTAACACTGCACCCTACTCAGAATTGAAATTGCTTGTGCTATACCTAAAAGTACTGATCGTTTAATTTTTACAGCAGTTTGTTATATATATGTATTTATTTGAATTTTGTTTGTTTTTCAACAGTAGTTGAAGTGACTGTCTGAATCATAGTTCCTGTAATTTGGTAGAAGCGCTACAACATGCAGTTATCTCTTCAAGTTACTGACTACTTCCCCACATATTGAGATGTAGGAGACACATAGCTGTAAAACAAAGTTCATGACAAAGTCTAGGGAAAAGCTCATTTAGCCGTGCTTGATTATAAGAGAGATTTTCATCGTCAATACCCTTGGTGTGGTCATTTTACCTGTATTTGTTTTAAAATATATACCGCCTCTCAAAATTGTCTTGCAATATGATATTTTTTGCAGTGGCTGGAATCAAATAGCTCAGTCGGTTACACGTTTGACTATCAATCCAGGGGTTATGAGTTTGAATCCCCGTCCAACAACAGTCTCTGTGATGATTGATATACAACATTGTGTCTCATTATCATTCATCTCTCACTGCTGATTCAAGTGGGAATGTTACCAGTTACTGGTGGAGATGGGGTGTGCTCGAGTACCTGTTAACCTTTCAGGATTTCAGGAGACAGTTGTTAGGTTAACTGATCGTCTGTTAGTCCTTGATGGCTTAATGACGCTAAATATTCAATCATTCAGTCATATTTTGCAGCTGAGCGTTGAAGATTTCACCAACCATGCTGATGTGTATAATCCTTACAGTGATGGAGGGGCATTCAAAAATATCAAGGTAAGAGACTGGGTTGTTATGCAGAGAGATAGATGAGTGGCATATGGTTAATCGAAGTACAGTCAAACTCATTATCTCGATATTGGAGGGAATGCAAAAATAATATTGAGTTGTCAAAAAATCGACATAGATTTTGTCTCAAGATAAAATTTAATTACATCACCTGATAATTGTTGTCTTGTATTATGGTCCGTGTAGCAGAATAACAAGTTATCAAAATAAATGCTTATATAATGATATTCATTGACAATGTTTGGAAGAATATTGAAAAAAAACAATTATATTTATGTGTTGTTATATTAATTTGGATAGTAGTGACATGAAATAAACATAACATTGCTCGGCAGTGTGAGATGTAAGTTGTTTTGTCATATAGAGAATGAGGCTGATTGATTGAATCAAATGATAATTATACAATTAACATGCAGTCGCTCAATTCAGTCCTTTACTTTAGATCGAAATTAGTGTCACGTCTTAAACAATGAAAAATAGCATGCACCGATTTTCACACAACGCAGAAAACATATTGTGGTAACGATTATAATATTGGGTCAAAACATTTCATTGCATGACATTGTTAGGGTGTGAAATAATCAGTCGGGAGCTAAAACCTGGATCAAGATATGTAAAATATCGAGGAAAAAATGGAATATATTTACATACATGTACACAGCGAAGGGGGAAAGTTGGGAACTTCCAAAAATATCAACACTATAGGAATATTCTTGCAAGCAATACCGGCATAACGAGTTTCAACTGTAATTAATGTTAAGTTGTTATGTCATTTCTTATTCTAAGCTTTGCGCTATGTGAGGTATTTAGTATGGTAATTAAATGTCCTTCCTTCATATGTTTAAGATATTTAAAGTGTATACACATTTTGACTGATATATATGTAGCATAATATATTCTGCTGTCTTTGTAATTTAACAAATATTTGCAATTGAAGTGTAACCATTGATCATCATGACGACTTTGTTTTCTTAAGATTAAATGCAGTGTTTTTTTTCACCAGTTTGGGAAGATGACCCATACCCTTGGAATTGGGAATTTTAGTGGCATTTTCATTAAAATTGGAAAAACTTTTGCGTTAATTTTATTTGTTTAACTTCATAAAAATGTGCACCCTAGCTACACTGGCCATTTAAATGAAGAATCAATGTAATACTCAATTCAGAATAGGGAAAACTTTGTTTATTTTATCAAGGAATTATGGATGTTTCAATTTACAATTATTGAAGCTTTCAATTGGGAAGTTTTACAACACAATTGGGAAAAAAAGATACTATTTGCCATTGGGAATATGACCCAATAACGGCTATAAAATTGGCCGAAAAAAACACTGAAATGGAATCTGACTAGAACTCATCAAGGTGAATGAGAGAATTACATACTAAATACAGTCAAAACTACAAGTGGCCACCTCTATTAAGCAACCACTTCTTTAAATGTATGTAAGGCAGCCACCTGCATTAATGGGTCAGTTTTTGCTTTTTCCCTTGAGTAGCTGCTTATTAAAAACAGGTTTGACTTTGTTTATATTTATTTGCAGTATTATTAAAAAAAAAGTGGAAGATAAAAAAAAATGCAAATACTCGTATACTTTACATTCATACTTTTAAGCTAGCTGAGTTACACTAGCACACTCAGGAAAACACAATCATTGAGTATTTGTCTGATATTTGAACTCCAATGTCAAAATATTTGTTTAATTTTACCTCTAACAAGGCTGTCCTTAAAAAATAAATAGTTTGCCGTACTCCTACAGACTCACTCAATATTGCCGCTACCCAAACTTTTTATTGACTTTGAAAGTGTTTAATTTTTTTTTATGATTTATGTCCATTTTTCTTTAAAATGACTATGCAAAACTAAAATTTGGCAAAGAATTTTTTTTTTACCTACCTACCTTCCCACATGAAAAATACTGGGTTGGAGCAGAGCGAACAAGTATTTTTTTCAAGGATGGCCTTACCATTCTTTTTCATACAAATATTTCAGGCTGCCATGGATGACCAGTTCTCGGTGCATCTGTCATCTGTGACCAAGCCAAAGGTAGCCATTGATGCTTGTGTCAAGTCATTTGCTGGAAATGTGGTCAGGGTAGATAACCAAGATGAGGTTGCATCTCTGAAACTGAAGGATGGAGAGAGTTATCTGATCATTGTTTCTCTGAAGCCAGTAACTGGAAAGGATGAGGGCAAGGCTTTTCAAGAAAATGGTAATACACTTGTTTATTTATATCATTGAGACTGTATTATTGATTAGATTATTTGTTTATCTTTATTTGCATTCAAATCTGTTCTGCTGACAAAGAAAAGTCTCAATTAATATGTCAAAAGGTTTAAACGAGGTTTAAACATTATCATTAATACATCAGAAGAAAAAAATTGAGTTTACAAATAACTGAGATAAAAATTCAAGTACATTGTTATTTGCGGAAAATGTTTTTAAGCAAATTGGACCTCATATTTGTGGAATGACCCCTCATTTGACAAAATGTAAGTACTTAGACCGTCTTTAAAAAATAAATATTTTGCCTACCTGTAGTTCCTACCTACTCTCTCAAAATTGCAGATACCCAAACTTTTTTATTGACATTCAAAGCGTTCAATTTTTTCATGATTTCTGTCCATTTTTCTTTAAAATTTAGGGGGGAAAAAATAGCTACCTACCTACATACCCATATGACAAATACTGGGTTGGAGCACAGCAAACATATATTTTTTTAAGGCTGGCGTTAAGTACTTTATATATTTGAGATACTAATTAAACATAACATTTGATGTTTTTTCTGAAGATGAGGCAATGGGAAAAGTCATGCATCACTTGAACAAGCGAGGGTTGAAATACAGTGCCATCTATACAGCAATGTCATCATCCAAGGTAATTAATTGTTTATACTTTCTGATTTAAAATAAACAGAAGGCAATGGTATTGTACTAGATATTTTGTCAGAATAATGATGTCAGCTTATGAAATGTCATGTCTATTATCTATTACGAAAAACATGCTGGTACAGATAAGTGTGTCCCACCCTCATCCTGCTTAGTAGTTGAGAAAAAAAGTATTACTGTCATAGACATAAACTTCTACTATGATGCTATTTTATTCTTAAATTATTATGTTCATAAATTTGTTAAATACAAGACACTGGAGTTTTGTGAGCCATATATAAGCCCTGGATTACCAGCTTGTTGCCATTGTAATCATAGTTTTTGTCATTATATCCTTATTGCTCTCTATCCACATGTAACTTGGATATATGTTTTTGTTACTACAGGATTCAATTTGTATCTTATTTTACCAATTTGTTGCTAAGCAACCATAAATTTTGTCCGAATAAAAAAATAGCCTACATTATTTCCCTATTGCCCCACATACAAAGTTTCATAAACTGAGCTTGGATACCGGTACTTGTTGAGTATTTTTTCGGATGGATGAATGTTGGCCAGTCAGACAGATGGATGGGGGTAAATCTATAGTCCTTTTGGGTGAAATCGGTAAGGGACTTACAAGTATAGAATTATGGTTTTTGGTAACGGTACATGTGAGGTTGGGATATACTGTCTTTCTGATCACTGTTCTGATAGGAACCCTGGCAGGAACTCATGTAAGTTACAGTTTAACCCTTTACTCCATAGATACACGTTTTTCCACACCAATCAAACGAAAACAGTGCAGGAAGAGTTCAGATTGCTCGTAATGAGCAATCTGAACACTTCCTGCACTGTTTTCCACTCTGTCAGTTAATATAAACATGATTCACCCATTGCTGATACGTGGTGAATTAATACTTACAATATTAGAGGTGTCCGAAGGTGTCTATATGAAGTAAAGGGTTAACACTGGTCACTGGTCCTGTGTAGCTCTCTCAGTCGGTAACATGTCTGACCATCATCAATTCAGTTGTCATTAGTTTGAATCCCCATCCGGCCACAGCCCCCGTGATAAATAATATACGACATTGCAACGCATTGTCATTCGTCTTTCTCTACTGATTCAAATGGAAAGTTATCAGTCACTTACAGAGATGGGTGTGCTCGAGTACAGTCAACCTTCCAGGATCCCAGAAAGAGTGGTTAGGTAAACTTATCATCTGTAAATCTTCGATGACATTAAAATGATACTAAATATTCAAGCCAAAAAACTCTGGTCAGAATATCCTTGTCTTGCCCGAACAGAGAATGATATCCTTGGCTATGTGAGGGTGTGAGAAAATATCTGAAAAATCTCAACATGTCATAAAATCATATGCTGGTGTCATTTTTCTGACGTAAACTCTATTTCTTATTCTATATGAAAAGCTAAAGATGTGATACAAATCTATAATGGCAGATTTGTGTATTAAAGGAAATCTGAGCATGGGACTTTTTTTTTAATCCACAATGCTTTCCTTTCTGCAGTGCAAAATGGTTACAAAGTCACATTATCTCCCTTTGATACTCTTTGAGCCGGGCCTGGTTAACTGGTAGAACGTCTGACGAATAATCCATGGGTCATGGGTTTGAATCTATGCATGGTCAGATTCTCTGTATTGATTGATATACAACATTGCATGTCATAATCATTCTTCTCTCAACACTAATTCAAGTGAAAAAGCTATCAGATACTAACAGAGATAGGAGTGCTTGATTATTACTGGTTCAAAATCTAGGATCCCAGGAAAGAGTGGTGAGATTAACTGATCATCCGTTATAAAAATGACACTAAATATTCAATTTGTCATTGCTACTCTTCATAAAAGATTCTTATCTTGTTTCCTTGTTATAATTTCTTTTGTAAACTTTTAGGTTGAATCAGAGGAGAATCATAGTGGACGTCATTTGCTGGCAAGTGCCGCAGTGGAGAACTTTTATAACGAGTCCAATATCATGGTATACATAAGGAGTCTCAATCTGTCAGTAACGCAAAAAGACGACAAACTTAACCTGGATTACTCCGAAATGGATTTCACATCTAGTGCCACTGTCAACGACACAATAGAGTAGGATTTGTTTTGTTTACTTGTCAGACTCGTATCATTAATAATGCTCTCATGGTATAATAATGTGATGGTCATCATGACCATTTGGATTTTTTTTTAGAATGAAACTTCCCAGCACATTTGAAGGGGGACACTGTCATTTTAATAAATGATTACAAAACACTATCTAATACTATAAGGTTTTGTACAATATTGGGATATATTGTACAATATTGTACAATATTGGAATATATTGCCACCACGATACGTATGAGACGGATGTATTTAAGACAGAGATATTTGGTATCATGATTTGCCATGATGTGTAGTAGTAAACTTGATTGTTCAGCATTTAACACATGATTTATTGCCCTTGGTTATTTAACATATACAACATTTATAGATACACTCTTATGTGCATTTCCAACTCGTCATTCACTGTAAGGTATATTTCTGTGATATCTGGTATAGTATTCAACATGGAGTGCGTCATCCAGTGATAGAGTATTGAATATAGGATTGGAGGGTTGTGGGTTCGATCCTCGTCCACGGCTGTGTGTATTCACATGCTTCTTTTACTCTCTTTAATTTGTTTTTATTCTTTCTTTTATTTTATATTCACACAAAATATTCAAAATTATATAGCTATTTGATACCTGAACAGTTCCTGTATAACATTGTATTATGTCTTACATGAAATTAAATACATTGATCATTCTTATATAACTTAAGAATGGAATACTCTGCAAATCAACGGCTGGGATATATAGGGGCCTTGTAAAGGGACTTATAACTTAACATAGCTGTAACTGAAAAAAATATCAAGCAGCTCCAGTCATACCTGTAATCCAATGTCTGAATGGCAAAGAAGCATATTATATAAGAACTGATAGTTTACAGATCACAGCAGAACACATTTTTGTTTCACATTTCAGATTTACCATGGAAACAAAGGACAACTCACAAAACGGCACGGTAAAAGTGATGTGAGTATTATTTTTGTAAATAATTGATACACATTCACACAAAATACTTTAATGTGAGTCATGGGGCTTTGACATGATACTCAAACATGGAAGAACCTTAAAAACAGCTACTGTATATATTCTTTAAACTTCAAAGAGTTTTACGAAGGGTTGTCCATGGCCGAGTGGTCCAAGGTGTTGTCTCGAGATCACTTACCTCTCACTGCTAAGGTTATAGGTTGGAGTCCTGTTCATTCCACAAACTTTATGTGAGGGAGTTTGCCAGTTACTTGTGGAAAGACAATGGTTCTACTCAGTTTCATTCTGAGGTCTTCCTCCACCAATGAAACTGCCATATATAACCAAAAATGTGTTGAAAATGGCGTTAAACCCCAGTCAAATAAAAATGATTCAGAACAGTACAATGAATAAAATAATAAAAATAAAGAGTTTTGCTCTGCAGTGTTATTGTAATATTAATACTGTGTTTCATTAAAGTCAGACCCAGGTAGCACAGTCATTTACACAAGTGACCATCAATCCAGGGGTCATGGGTTTGAATCCCTGTCGGCTAACTGTTTCTGTGGTGATTGATATACAACATTTCATCTCATTGTCATTTATCTGTCACCGCTGATTCAAGCGGGACAGTTACCAGTTACTTGCAGAGATTGGTGTGCTCAAGTACTGATTAACCTTCCAGGATCCCAGGAAAGAGTGGTTTAGTCCTCCATGGCATAAAAATGTGGCTAAATATTCAGTCAATCAGTCGTCCTATTGCACTAGTGTAATTGTGGAGCGCATGGTGCAGTGGTAGAACAACGAACTGGTGATCAGAGTGTTGTGGGTTCTATCCTCCCCCATTGTTATGCGTGATGTTCTTGAACAAGACACTGTTTCCACATATACTTACATGTAGTATTGGTCCTAACAAGGAAGATTCGAGCTTGAGTTGGAAGAACTTGTTTAGACTAATTGGGTATTGCACATTATTTTGCAGTACAATTAGATATCAATGATATAAGATTACTCGTATTTACTTTTCAGGATGACTCTTGGTATAACACCTCTTAATGAATGGGGTCTCATGAAAGGCTCACTTGATTTCAAAGGAAATTCAAAGTTTGAGTTTACAGATGTTCCCATGGATTACAAGATCGTTGCGTCCAAGGGATTCTGCTATCACTGCACAAAGCTGAGAGTTGTTCCAATGAAGTTTAACAACTCACAGGAGCTGGATATTCAGCTTAGCTTAAATGGATTCCAGGTACTTGGATCATATTCACCAACTATTCTTGAGAATATTTTTAGACTTGAGCTTGAAAATTTCAACCATAAATATCTAGTTTAACATGACAGAATAATTGTAAAAGTTTATTTGAGTAAATATAAGGTGTCTCTACATGTTTGCAAATTTTTGCTTAAAAAACAGTCTCTAAGTGTGTATTAACATCCCAACAACCCCAGATTGGTCCAGATATAATGATTTGTATTACACTGCTGATGTTGTCAGTTCTGGCCCAGGTTGGTCCAGATATAATGATTTGTATTACACTGCTGATATTGTCAGTTCTGGCCCAGGTTGGTCCAGATATAATGATTTGTATTACACTGCTGATATTGTCAGTTCTGGCCCAGGTTGGTCCAGATATAATGATTTGTATTACACTGCTGATATTGTCAGTTCTGGCCCAGGTTGGTCCAGGTATAATGATTTGTATTACACTGCTGATATTGTCAGTTCTGGCCCAGGTTGGTCCAGATATAATGATTTGTATTACACTGCTGATATTGTCAGTTCTGGCCCAGGTTGGTCCAGGTATAATGATTTGTATAACATTGCTGATGTTGTCAGTTCTGGCCCAGATTGATCCAGATATAATGATTTGTATAACATTGCTGATGTTGTCAGTTCTGGCCCAGATTGATCCAGATATAATGATTTGTATAACATTGCTGATGTTGTCAGTTCTGGCCCAGATTGATCCAGATATAATGATTTGTATAACATTGCTGATGTTGTCAGTTCTGGCCCAGATTGATCCAGATATAATGATTTGTATAACATTGCTGATGTTGTCAGTTCTGGCCCAGATTGATCCAGATATAATGATTTGTATAACACTGCTGATGTTGTAAGTTCTGGCCCAGATTGATCCAGATATAATGATTTGTATTACACTGCTGATGTTGTAAGTTCTGGCCCAGATTGATCCAGATATAATGATTTGTATTACACTGCTGATGTTGTAAGTTCTGGCCCAGATTGATCCAGATATAATGATTTGTATAACATTGCTGATGTTGTCAGTTCTGGCCCAGATTGATCCAGATATAATGATTTGTATTACACTGCTGATGTTGTAAGTTCTGGCCCAGGTTGGTCCAGATATAATGATTTGTATTACACTGCTGATGTTGTAAGTTCTGGCCCAGATTGATCCAGATATAATGATTTGTATAACATTGCTGATGTTGTCAGTTCTGGCCCAGATTGATCCAGATATAATGATTTGTATAACATTGCTGATGTTGTCAGTTCTGGCCCAGATTGATCCAGATATAATGATTTGTATAACATTGCTGATGTTGTCAGTTCTGGCCCAGATTGATCCAGATATAATGATTTGTATAACATTGCTGATGTTGTCAGTTCTGGCCCAGATTGATCCAGATATAATGATTTGTATTACACTGCTGATATTGTCAGTTCTGGCCCAGATTGATCCAGATATAATGATTTGTATTACACTGCTGATGTTGTCAGTTCTGGCCCAGATTGATCCAGATATAATGATTTGTATAACATTGCTGATGTTGTCAGTTCTGGCCCAGATTGATCCAGATATAATGATTTGTATTACACTGCTGATATTGTCAGTTCTGGCCCAGATTGATCCAGATATAATGATTTGTATTACACTGCTGATATTGTCAGTTCTGGCCCAGGTTGGTCCAGATATAATGATTTGTATTACACTGCTGATATTGTCAGTTCTGGCCCAGGTTGGTCCAGATATAATGATTTGTATTACACTGCTGATATTGTCAGTTCTGGCCCAGATTGATCCAGATATAATGATTTGTATTACACTGCTGATATTGTCAGTTCTGGCCCAGGTTGGTCCAGATATAATGATTTGTATTACACTGCTGATATTGTCGGTTCTGGCCCAGGTTGGTCCAGATATAATGATTTGTATAACACTGCTGATATTGTCAGTTCTGGCCAGGTTGGTCCAGATATAATGATTGTTATAACACTGCTGATATTGTCAGTTCTGGCCCAGGTTGGTCCAGATATAATGATTTGTATTACACTGCTGATATTGTCGGTTCTGGCCAGGTTGGTCCAGATATAATGATTTGTATAACACTGCTGATGTAAGTTCTGGCCAAGATTGGTCCAGATATAATGATTTGTATTACACTGCTGATATTGTCAGTTCTGGCCCAGGTTAGTCCAGATATAATGATTTGTATAACACTGCTAATAGTGTCAGTTCTGGCCCAGATTGGTCCAGATATAATGATTTGTATAACACTGCCGATATTGTAAATTCTGGCAAGGTTGGTCCAGATAAAATGATTTGTATAACACTGCTGATAGTGTCAGTTCTGGCCCAGATTGGTCCAGATATAATGATTTGTATTACACTGCTGATATTGTCAGTTCTGGCCAGGTTGGTCCAGATATAATGATTTGTATAACACTGCTGATAGTGGCAGTTCTGGCCAGGTTGGTCCAGATATAATGATTTGTATTACACTGCCGATATTGTCAGTTCTGGCCAAGTTGGTCCAGATATATAATGATTTGTATAACACTGCTGATAGTATCAGTTCTGGCCCAGATTGGTCCAGATATAATGATTTGTATTACACTGCCGATATTGTCAGTTCTGGCCAGGTTGGTCCAGATATAATGATTTGTATTACACTGCTGATATTGTCAGTTCTGGCCCAGGTTGGTCCAGGTATAATGATTTGTATTACACTTCTGATAGTGTCAGTTCTGGCCCAGGTTGGTCCAGATATAATGATTTTTATAACACTGCTGATATTGTAAGTTCTGGCCCAGATTGGTCCAGATATAATGATTTGTATAACACTGCTGATAGTGTCAGTTCTGGCCCAGGTTGGTCCAGATATAATGATTTTTATAACACTGCTGATATTGTAAGTTCTGGCCCAGATTGGTCCAGATATAATGATTTGTATTACACTGCTGATATTCTCAGTTCTGGCCCAGGTTAATCCAGATATAATGATTTGCATAACACTGCTGATACTGTCAGTTCCAGCCCAGGATGGTCCAGATATAATGATTACCATTACATTTCTGATATTCTCAGTTCTGGCCTAGATTGGTCCAGATATGATTTGTATTACACTGCTGATACTGTCAGTTCTGGCCCAGGTTGGTCCAGATATAATGATTTGTAAAACACTGCTGATAGCGTCGGTTCTTGCCCAAATTGGTCCCGATATAAGGATTTGTATTACACTGCTGATATTCTCAGGTCTGGCCCAGGTTGGTCCAGATATAATGATTTGTATAACACTGCTGTTACTGTCAGTTCTGGCCCAGGTTGGTCCCGATATAATGATTTGTATAACGCTGCTGTTATTGTAAGTTCTGGCCCAGGTTGGTCCAGATATAATGATTTGTATAACACTGCTGTTACTGTCAGTTCTGGCCCAGGTTGGTCCAGATATAATGATTTGTATTACACTGCTGTTACTGTCAGTTCTGGCCCAGGTTGGTCCAGATATAATGATTTGTATTACACTGCCGATATTGTCAGTTCTGGCCAGGTTGGTCCAGATATATAATGATTTGTATAACACTGCTGATAGTATCAGTTCTGGCCCAGATTGGTCCAGTTATAATGATTTGTATTACACTGCCGATATTGTCAGTTCTGGCCAGGTTGGTCCAGATATAATGATTTGTATTACACTGCTGATATTCTCAGTTCTGGCCCAGGTTGGTCCAGATATAATGATTTGTATTACACTGCTGTTACTGTCAGTTCTGGCCCAGGTTGGTCCAGATATAATGATTTGTATTACACTGCCGATATTGTCAGTTCTGGCCAGGTTAGTCCAGATATATAATGATTTGTATAACACTGCTGATAGTGTCAGTTCTGGCCCAGGTTGGTCCAGATATAATGATTTGTATAACACTGCTGATAGTGTCAGTTCTGGCCCAGATTCGTCCAGATATAATGATTTGTATTACACTGCTGATATTGTCAGTTTTGGCCAGGTTGGTCCAGATATAATGATTTGTATTACACTGCTGATAGTGTCAGTTCTGGCCCAGGTTGGTCAAGATATAATGATTTGTATTACACTGCTGATAGTGTCAGTTCTGGCCCAGGTTGGTCCAGATATATAATGATTTGTATTACACTGCTGATAGTATCAGTTCTGGCCCAGGTTGGTCCAGATATGATTTGTATTACACTGCTGTTACTGTCAGTTCTAGCCAAGGTTGGTCCAGATATAATGATTTGTATTACACTGCTGATAGTGTCAATTCTAAACCAGGTTGGTTCAAATAATTTAAGAATATTGCCAGTTAGTTGTACTTCAGAAGAATGATTGTTCTACTTAGAGATTGAAATATATGTATATTGGAACTTTTTCTTTCAATAATTATGGATGCTATGAAAAAAATCTCCTATAAAGTGTTGAAGGGTTCTCAATGGCTATTTTAAAGTCACTGTTGTTTAATGGCCACTGACCTGTCACCTCTGGGGTCGTGGGTTCAAGCCCCTCTTGGTATACAGACAGTATGTGTGAAAGTTTGTCAGTTATTTGCAGAAGGACGTTAGTTCTACTCGGAATCATTCTGAAGTATTCCTCTACCAATAAAACTGGATATGCCATATTATAACCTTAAAGGTCCTTTCGTGTGTAGATAATGGCGTTAAACCCCAATAAAAAAATATTTTAAAAAATGCTGAAAATTGCGTTGAACCCCATACAGG
Organism: Panopea generosa; assembly: GCA_029582155.1. NCBI lineage: Eukaryota > Metazoa > Mollusca > Bivalvia > Adapedonta > Hiatellidae > Panopea > Panopea generosa. Next base: position 18,924,303 of record CM055903.1, read on the forward strand.
GCTTTTTTACCGTATCAAACAAAGGTCGATATTCGGCTGTTTTCCAATTAAAAAATCATGTTTTTTTCCCAGTTGAGGCAAAAAAGAATATCAACATGGGATTTTTCTTATGGTGAATCTTTCTTACATATATTATTGGGAAAAAAAACACTGGATATAAAATATTATTGTAATATCTGATAATTAATGGTTAGAACATGATCCTATTAGTGTTACACTTTATTTTCCAGCTTGCTAACTTAAATTTTTTTTTTGATTTCTCCTTAGTCATGCTGGGTTTTTTTCCGCAATCTCAAAAGCATGGGCCTCTTCAATAAATTTACAGGAAATAAGTCCACTGTATTATTAGAAAACATAATATTTAATTTTGATTTCAGTATATATATATTTCATCATCATACAAAAAACATAAAAATCAATACATGCATGAGACGGTGAATAACCATAAAATAACTTTTTTTGACAGATTGAAGCATTCAGCAACAAAACGATGGACGTGTTCACGGATAATGTGTGGGACTGCGTAGAGTTTTTCACGATGCCAATCTGGATGGGCATCATCTCAACCATAGTCATTGTGCTGATTCTGTTTTACGGCATCACTATGCTCGCCAACATCACAACCATGGACAGGTTTGACGACCCCAAGGGAAAAACTATCACCATTACAGTTAATGAGTAGTAGATGAGCACTGCTGGACCTTGTGAACAAATCATTTAAAAATTGAACTCATATACATGTGTAACTTTTAAGTACAAAAATTAAAACTTCTTACTCTGTTTTCCTAATAACAATTATTAAATGAAAAAATATAAAAAAGTTTTTTCGCAGATCTATATTGTGTTTTATAGATTTTCGAACTATTTACTATATTTTGTTTATAATATCAGTTGGCATGTCACATGATGTGAAGCTATTTTTTCAAACCTGACAATGTTGATTTAAAAAGAAAACTTGATTTTAAAACGTTTTACTTTAGTGTGCTTATTATATATTAAGTTGACACGTAAAGCTATTATTTCAAACCTGATAATGTTGATTTAAAAAGAAAACTGATTTTGAAATTATTTACTTCTCATAATACATCTTTATTTATTTGTTGAGTGTTGGTTCCAGTTTTAATAGCATCAACTATTTTTCTCTTTTACTTTTTCTTCATGTAGGTCCAGATTTGTGATCATACTTCGAAAGGTTTAGATTAATTTTAATAGATAAAATACAAAATACTATGTTAGTCAGAATTCCAATGCTGCATAATCCTAAATATACCAGGACCTAAATTCATCAATATTTTGAGTCCGAGATTTAGACTCAAAATGTCAAAAATTTAAGATTTAAATAACATCTAATGTTACATAATCACATTTCTTACTTATAATTGTGTATTTACAGGGTTTTACAAATTGTGGATGAATTTAGGCCCAGTATATATATAATGTTAATATCTTATTCACGCTTTTCTACCATTTAACATTAATTTCTTGAAAAAAATTTTTGGTGTACACTTTAATCTGCACAATGCAGTATATCCTCATTAAAATATATTGTAGATCAGGTCTATGTAAAGTCATCGTCGAATACCCATGGGTAATCCTTTACGATACTCTCCATTCATCACCTGTGGGATACAAGTTTTGCTTTTCTTTGTTGCTGCCAATCCGAGATGTAACCATATGATTGGTTCCTTTTTCATGAAGGAAATTTTATTTAATTACATCGCTCGTTTCATACAGCGTTTGGACTTGCTATCGTTTTTGGCCTTGGGTGCGTACAAACTGCAAGGACTGGTTCACTCTGCTTCCGGTTCTGAGAATGTGTCACAGTCAAGATACGTGGACTGGTTACTTGTATGGTACCTGTAGTCTGGTACCCTGCCCAACTTCATTCTGTTACTCTATATTACAAATTCGTAATGGAGAAAATGAAATGGGCAAGGTACCCGTTGGGCAGGGTACCAGACTAGTTACAGCGTGGCCATATATTGATTGGACATCATTATTCTATTCTGTTCAAAGAAAAAGACATGAAGCTGGTGTCATTTCCCACAGGTGATGGATGGAGAGTATCAGAATTGTCACCTGAAGGTATCCGACGATGATGTAAAGTTAACGAAACTCATATTTAACTAGGGAAGGCATTGTCATTTAGTGACTTGCCTCGGTCCAAAAACTTTGTTAGAAAGTTACTTGTCAAAGTACTGTGGTTCTACTCTGATTTATTATGAGGTCTTCCTGCACCAATGAAACTAGATATACCATATGTAACCTGTCATAGGTTGAAAATAGTGTTTAACCCCATTCAGGAAAAAATGAAACTAAATAGGTGTGTATGAAAAATTAAGATTAGTGAAGCAGATGAGAAAAATTAATAAACCAAAACTGAGAAATGTTTTGAAATTTTATACATGCATAACAATTTCCTTTTGAGGAAAAATGGTAGTCTTAATTATGGCTACTGTTTCAAATACATGAAAAGGCAAAAAACTGGCAGAAAGTGAAATTCAACTTAGTAAATTAATACAATAGAGATTTTACATGAGAGTACTAAAATATCCATAATGAAATTTGTGAAAAATTACTGGACTTGTTTTGAAAGAGTTTGATGTACATGTATATCAAACTGTTAAATGTCTGTATCAAACAAAAGATTTTAGTATTTGAAACACAGAAATATTAATGAATAATCATAAATAATAGTTTAATACACCTTGTAGTTTTCTTTTTATTCTGTGAACTGAACATTCCATTGAAATAAAAATCTGAAGTAGTAAAAGTTGTTACAGTCTTGTTACTTTTTGACATATTCTTTTGTGATTAATTGGATAGTTATTGTCATTTTTATGCCACTAAAGGCTAACAGACAATCCGTCGGTTAACCAAACAACTCTTTCCTGAGAAACAGTTGAGCGTCGTGTAGCGTTTACATCAGGAATGAAGAGCAACTGTTTTGAGGTAATCTGGAATTGTGTAGATCGCACCGATCTATGTGTCGGTGAAATAGATTTCTCTTATACTCAGACGATCGGTGGGATCTATAAAATCTACACATGTTCCCACTATCGGCACGAAAAATCACTTAAACCAGCTTTTGAAAAAACGTTCCGTTACAGTATTTAGTGGTGCACGTGACAGGTTCTCCCCCTTTAAGTTGAGACGTTTTTTGAATATGGGACCTGATATTTAGACCCCCTCTTAACCATCTTAATTCGACAATGTTCATAAGAGTTAATTGACAAGAAATTATGCAATGGTATGCCGCTGAAGGACAAATTAAAAGTTTACTTAATTTTGCTTTATGGTTTGTTCACACATGGAGAAAGCGAAAACAGTAGGAACCTGCATAATTAAAGGGTAGGAAACTTGCACCTCTCTGTTAAATATTGAAAAAAAAGCAAGCCAATAAATAGTTTTTTGGCAATTAATCATTCAGATTTCGCAGGAAACTGATTTCTTATACATAAAATGTAAGCTGTATGTAACGTTTGACGTTTTAGAATGTTTTTAACATGCAAATTGGTCTTGAATTAAAAAAATTGCATTTGAAGTAAAATTTAAAGTACTTTCCTTGATTTTAGCTCGACTATTCGAAGAATAAGAGAGCTATTCTACTCACCCACGCATCAGTGTCACACTTTGGTTAATGTTTTGCATGCAAATTCCTATCTCAGAACCATTGCCTGTATTGACTTGAAACTTTACTCAAGCCTTCCCAGTCACCATCCCTACTACAATAACTAAGTTAAACTCTTGCAAGATAACTCTTGCATGAATATGCACTTGTTTGACTTAGAAATTCTAGTTAAAGATTTGCATGCAAGTACCGTCAAAATTCGTATCTTACCAACCACTTAAGTATTTGATGGAAACTTTACACAAGCCCTCCCAGTTATCAACCCTACTACAATAACTAGGTTAGATAACTCTTACATGAATATAATCCAAATTATTGTCCTTGTTTGACTTAGAAATTCTAGTTAAAGTTTTGCATGCAAGTACCGTCAAAATTCGTATCTCACCATCCACTTAAGTATTTGATGGAAACTTTACACAAGCCCTCCCAGTTATCAACCCTACTACAATAACTAGGTTAGATAACTCTTACATGAATATAATCCAAATTATTGTCCTTGTTTGACTTAGAAATTCTAGTTAAATGTTTGCATGCAAGTCCTGTCAAAATTCATATCTCACCAACCACTTAATGTATTTGATTGAAACTTTACAAAAGCCTTCCCAGTTATCAACCCTACTACAATAACTAAGTAAGATAACTCTTACTTGAATATAATCCAAATTATTGTCATTGTTTGACTTGGAAAATCTGGTTAAAGTTTTATGTGCAAGTACCATCAAGTCCATATCTCACTAACCACTTGATGTATTTGATTGAAACTTTAAACAATACTTCCCAGTCATCAAACCTATTACTATAACTAAGTTAGATAACTCTTGCTTGAATATAATGCAAAATTACAGCCCTTGCAAAACTTAGAAAATCTGGTTAAAGTTTTGCGTTCAAGTACCACCAAGTCCATATCTCACCAACCTCTCAATATATTTGATTGAAACTTCAAACAAAATTTTCCAGTCATCAATCCTACTAAAATAACTAAGTAAGATAACTCTTGCATGAATATAATACAAATTATTGCCCTTGTTTGACTTAGAAAATCCGATTAAAGTTTTGCTGCAAATACCATCAAGTCCATATCTCACAAACAATTTAATGTATATGATTGAAACTTTACACAAGCTTGCCTGGCCATCAACCCTACTACAAAAGCTAAGTCAGATAACTCTTGCACTAATAATACAAATTTTTGCCCTTGTTTGACTTAGAAAATCTGCTTAAAGTTTTGCGTGCAAGTCCCTATCTCAGTAACCGTTGCATGTATTGACATGAAACTTAACAAAAGACTTCCCAGTCATCAAATCTACTACAATAACAAAGTAAGATAACTCTTGCATGAATATAATATATATACATATTATTGCCCTTGTTTGACTTAGAAAATCTGGTTAAAGTTTTGTGTGCAAGTACCATCGAGTTCATATCTCACCAACCACTCAATTTATTTGATTAAAACTCCACACAAGACTTTCCAGTCATCAAACCTACTAAAATAATGAAGTTACATAACTTTTGCATGAATATAATGCAAGTTATTGCCCATCTTTGAATCAGAAATTCTGGTTAAAGCTTTGCGTGCAAGTACCGTCAAGTCCATATCACACCAACCACTCAATGTATTTGATTGAAACTTTACATATGGCTTTGTAGTCATGAAACCAACTAAACTTATAAATTGAGATTACTCTTGTCAAATATTTTTGTGAATTATGGCCTTTGTTTGACATAGAAATTTTAGCAGTCACTGCATCTATTGGACTGGAACTTCATACAAGGTACTGCAGTTATAAGACCTACTCAATTATGTCAATTGTGTATGTAAGATGACTTATTTGCTTGGATTTGTCATCAGTCTCAATCAAATTTGTACTTTAGTGATAAATATTCGAACAGTCGAGTGTGCTGTCCCTCCGACAGCTCTTGTTTTAGTTGAAGTAAACAATTTTTGTAATCACAAGTACTTCAAAAGATTTAAACACAATTTGATGGGAATGGTCTCGTTTTGTAGAGATTTTCATTGTGCAAAGAAATAATTTTGATAGATATTCCTGAGATGAATGGAAGCTTGAGTGACTGAAAACGAGATTTCGCGAGATAAGTGAACCTGTAAGCTCAGTCGTAGTGAGCTATACTGATCTCTCGGTGCCCGTTATCTGTCAATAAATTATATGTACTTGTTGCGTGCAATTTAGCAATTGCATTTTACATTGGATCTTTATAAAACTTGCACAGTAGATATACATCCGTAATATCTCGGACAAACATTTGGCTGAATCAGTCAATTATAGGAAGAGTAGTGATCCTTGAATTGTCATAAATTGTACTATTTGAACTCGTGTGGCACATACATCAACTTTATTGCCAGGAATGGTGCTTACTAACGAATTTGATAACGATTATAATACTTTACTATACATGTTTTTGCACTGATAAAACAGTGCAACATTTATCGTTGTGTTTGTGACATACTGATGGTACAAATATTGTGACATTTAGCGTTAAAGGTGCGACATATAGCGGCAGATGGTTTTGCGACAGTAAGCGTTAGTAATGACATTTTCTGTCTGTTATGCGACATATAACGTTGGTTGCAACATTACGCGACGGTGCGACATTTAACGTGGCCACAAGTGAAGTTTTTGGTGAAAATCCCCCGAAGTAGCAAAGTTTGCAAGTTTAACCGATTACGGACGGTGCGAAAGACGGATGGACAAGGGTAGCACTATCTTTCCCCATTTCAAGGCGGTGACATAAAACAACACATAACAGTTTTAAACAAATAAATTGTGTAATTTGCCATACTATGTAGAGATTTTACAGAGGCGATTAATTTTGAAATTTTGTTACATATTGTAACACTATGTTACAGTTTGCCCCTTAGTGTAACAAAAATATGTTTGTTACACCTATAAGGGTTGCGGCTATGACCACTAGTATTACACAAAGTTATTTTGTTACACCAAAGGTTTTTGTTACACTGATGTTTGCCGCAGTGCAGTCACCTATGTCACAGATGAGCGATTTAGGACAACATGGACCTCTTGTTTAATGATGTGAAAACCATTACGGTGGTGTTGGGAGAGCAAGGTTATGTGCTCCTGTAAACCAAGTCTAAGCCCCCCATTGATGGTACTGACTGACCTTATTGTCACTTCCGGTCTCACTTTAGAATTACCTCCCTTACATGACGGTAGCAAGATTCTTGCGCCCGCTAAATAATGCCCAACATATTTACACACAAAATGTGAACACGTTCTGCTAAGTTTGAATGACAATGGGTACTGATTACTTTAAATAATTAGTAAATAATAACTTATTTATTTTATTTCAATTGTGGGAAGCAAGTTCTTACAACTTGGACAAATCACGCTCGAAGTCTATCTGGATAAAACCAGTACAAAGCTTATGCGGAAAAAAAGTGTCTTGTTTAAGGACACCACACATCATCCTGCATGCGTAGTGATACACTGCAACACATGGGAAGAATTATCCAAAATTAAAGGGCACCAAAGCATCGAAATTGTGACAATTTGAGCAATACGATAGAATTTGCTGAAACTCTGCAGTTCTGCAGGTATCAAGGTTCTATGTTCATTCTGCATATTCATTTGTTGATGTATTTTATTTAATCTGTTTGTTAATTTGTTGGGGTTTTTTTTGTATATGTAGAGTGAACCTGGAATCTTCCTTCCTGTTGGCGTCGAATAACCTATAATGTGTTGCCGTAAAACACTATTCATTCATTCATTCATGCTAACCGGCATTTTTTTTTAAATTACATTTTCAATATAAATCTGCTCACGTCTGTAACTATGTATAATGACTAGTCCAGAGCGGCATTCAGCTTTCATTGTTGACGTTAGATGATCCGCACTCTACGCATGACACTGAACGACATTTCCCCACTGGCATGGTTATAAGTTCAACCAGACAGGAAAGGTTAGGGTTACATAACCCAGGATATAGTATACTTCACTTCGGAAGCTATCACGGTCACCGCTGAGGTCAGTAAAGCACTGTCTCTCTTTTGTCTCGTCAGCTGATGCAACATACTTGACAAATCTGTGTGGTAAGCACATTGCTCTCAAATTGCCCTTTGCCTGCAACTACTTGTTAAGAGGCATTACATCCTGCGAAACTATGTCAAACTTCAAGATGCTACATCCGTACATCGAGTGAACTCACAATTGTAGAATTGGCCGATTTAAACGTACGTGTACAAGGAGTCTGTCCGACTTGCCCATCCAGTTTCACAAAGGTTTTGAAGTCGGTCCGTTTCTCCATCAAGATCATCATTTACATATTCATTTTTAAATGCAAGTAGACGTTTTGCTAAATAGTTAAATGCTTATGCAATCTGTTTGACAGTATCAAACATATTACGTACGAATTTTCTGATATCAGCTAAAAAAATCAAAATCATGTGGACCCAGCTGCGTACTTGCGTATGGGCAAGTACACGCCTAATTTGGTATTAAACAGAGTGGAATATGACTTTAATAAAAGTCAAATACAACTACCTTTCGTCATACATGTTACTACATGTATACACAAACAAGATGGTGAGAATGTCGAAATGACGTCATCAAAACGAAATATATTGTTTTAATTTTAAGTCTTGGCCATCTGCGATGCTTTCTTTTCTAAATGAGTAACGTCTTGAACATTTATTCTTTGAAAACAATTAACTGTACTCTGATAATGTTTCTGAATGGTTGATTCAAATAATGGATCTACCTTCGCGTTTCCCTTAGTTTTAGAAAAGCAAACATCGAAGATAATATAGAAAATATTTGTATTTTCCCTACTTGGCATCAAACGCATCCATTCATTTATGGCATACAGTTGACGAAATCCCTCATATATTGTCGAACACATATGAATTTCAAAACATAGAGGTCTTAAACGGGCGAATCAAGTGTAATTTGGAAATAATTGGTGGTGAAAACAGTACTGACAGTAAAATTCATGAAAATACAGCGTGACATCATAGAAAAAGTCCAAAAGAAGGTGTCATTTAGTGAACATGTATTTCGGCACATGTAAACACTCTCGGTTTTCTCGAATTGCGTCTTTTATGGTGATAGCTGCAAGATATGAGTGAACTACCGATGGAAGACAATACACTTAGTTACATCTTGGGAATATGCATTAAGAAAAATAATGAGTATAAAATAAATTACCGTGTTTTTCTGTGCCTTGACGTTACTTTTACAAACAAAAACCCGCCATTTTTGACGCGTCCGCTCATTTTTACTGCCTAAGAACGCATACCCTCAAAATACGTTCGCCCCCTGTCTTGATTCTAATGTTATTTTTATGTTGAAAGGGGAGGGCCGTAACTAATGTTGCTAGAACTTGTGGCCCAATCTGTTTGCTATGTGAATGATGCAATAAAATATGCTTAAACCGTTAAATATGTTTATACCAAATTATTCCGTTATATGAGGTTAGTTTTCATTTCCTGGTTCGCCGGTACGTGACCAAAGCGAGGATTCGGGCGTAGGTTATTTCAATTATCTATGGAATATTATCTTTGTGGAGGCCAATAGTTTATCACAGCTCTGTTTTGATTTTATTGAATTAATACATTAATTTGTCTCGGCCTACAGATTTTATTAACTGCCGTTAATTAATTAAGCAACCTACGCTTGTACCAGTTGTCTGATAGGTGGTTTGTAAACAAAGACCGAGCTTAACGAACGAAATAATAAAGACGAACTGGTCTATGCCTTGTATTACTAGTATGCAATCTTGTGAACAGACTTTGTGTTATGCAAATAAATTGATAACTTTGATGATTAATATATATATAATATTATAAACACATGATGTGTCTTCGCAATAAAATTGTATTTTTCTTCGTGCCCGAGAGAAGAAAATAACATTGATCACTGTTTTAACTCACTACGTCCGTCATGGTAAACGGAAATGTGCGGTTCTGTATTGAATCTAGTCCGAGAGGTCAAAACCCCACTACTGTCTCAAGTTGTACAGTATATAGACTCGTTTGAATTATAGTCCGAGAGGTAAAAAAAACCTCGCTGACTCAAAGTCCAGTTTGGCAGTTACTTGAAATACGTTGGTTCATTTTTTGTAAATGGTTTGGTAGGCACATGAATGTATATAATCCACAAAATAAGCTAAGGACCATGCCCTACATAAATTCTACTGAATTAAAATTCAAACTGTCTGTGGAGACAGGCTAAGAAAAGGATTTTGAAAACGGTTTTCGGAACCTTGCTAGGTCAACTTAGCCGAAGATAATTAATCTTAACAAGTAATCTTTAGAAAAAAAAAAACTTTAAAATTTGTTATAAATCATTTTACACTAGAGTAATAAATTTATATAAAATAGTCAATACACATGCAAGATTTGAAAATATCTATGATGGATGCAAAGTTTAGAGGATTTTTAAACAGCATATACGATTTTTTTATGTATATTATTTTACTTTTAGTTTTGCCTCATATATGTACATATTGTATAATATAGCAAACACATGAACGTTTAAACCTGTATTTAGATATTCTAAAAGAATTATAAGAGACGTTATAAACAGAAAATATGCATACCGAGGATGGTCTAGTTCAACAGTGTGTTATGAAAACAGATGTTACATTTGAGTTTGATGTTAAAGAACATAGTTTGATCTTAAATTGATAGACAAGAGCTTAAAAATGGTTGGATATGGGGAGGGAGATCTTTATGTTTTAAATATGCTTTTATTTTTAGTAATGTAAATTAAAAAATAATATATTGAACTATCATTTTTGAATATATTACCAATAGTTGTTATTTAATATATGTATATGTAATATGTTGAAAACATATAAATGTTGTTTAGATCAATATTTGTCATAGCAATATTTTGGCATAAAGTATTAGCGCAGCTCCAAATTTAAAGATGTACACATACTGGCCATTATAATGTAACGTGTTTTGGAAACAAAAACATGGTCCTAAACTTATTTTGTGGAGTATACTTTAACAACGGGTTAACACTATGGTTTCGAATCCTTGGTCTTTGACGTGTGCAGTCACCATTCTAATCACTGCACTGTCATTCCGCTGTGTCAACCAAACCTAACCTATAATGGTTGGCTTATGTGCCACGAACAACCATCAACGGTTGGATTTATGTTCTCTTTCCACAGAACTTCGTCGTACAAGACTAAACAGCGCCAAACTTTCTTAAAACACTTTATTCTTACACATATTGCACAAATATAGAGTAGCACAATGGTTAAATTAAACATATCGAATATATGACAATAATTTGTAAACGTATTGGTTCAATATAAAAAATAAATAAATAAAGCGATTTTACCCGAATATAAAGCTAAGAGTTTATGTCACTAAGGAAGAAAACGCAAATCCGTAACAATACAAGTGTAGGTGCAATTATTTCGCATAAAAAAACACATAACAGATACATTTCTTATTTCTTGATTTAAAGTGTCTATTTCTGAAGAACGTTCAGAGTAAAACAGGAAAAAATTAAGTCTTAATGTAACACATGGCAAGTTTAAATGATAACTTATTAAATTTTACATCGATTGTGAAATGCGTTTTTACAACATGGACAAACCACGCCCGTAGTCTTCCTGGGTGGAACCATTCCTAAGCATATGTGAATAAAGTGTCTTGCTAATGGACACCATACAAAGAAGTGGTGGAGGATCGAATTCACGGCCCTCCATTCCTTCTCCTAACGTCTACCACTGGACCACGAGCTCCACTGCTGAAAATTACGTTTGATCGATATGTCGCTGTTGATATTATACAAATAGTAGTTTCTAATACTTCATATTAAGAAAGATATAATATTTTTGTCTCTTTTTTCATAATAATTGTGACATGCTAACTTTGAAAAATGGGTTAAAAAATGATATTTCTTTGCATTTTGTTGCTATCGTACAAAAAAACATAACGTGACTTCGATCCCCGGCCGGGTCATACCTTGGTGCTTAGCATTTAGAGGACATTTCTTGGTCTGCTCGACCCGTTGTCAGTATAACGCGACTGGGTGGGGTTTCATATCATGTGTCTGCAGCATGATATTCTAATGCGGTAGCGCCCAGAATACCGTCTAAAGAAGACACCGTCGCGAAATGACCGAACAATTGACGATAGCGACGACACCAAACACTAAACAACATACCCAGTGAACAGATAAAAATTAATGAAATTTTGCCTATTTTGTACATGACCATATATGTACAGAATGGGATATTTTTTAAACCATTACTAGTACATAGATACGCACCTTTCTTACCGACAAGCGAAATAAATGTGTATATGATATAATCATTGAGTATTTTACTATAATATCTACAGCATGTAAATAAATAATTTTCAAAAACGAGTATGAAGTAAATAAATATCAGAACAACTGTGTGCTCCTTTAACGTTTTTGCTTTCCATTGTCAGTCTAATCTTTCTTAACGGCGCCGTTTTGTGTTTTGTTTTTAGCAGAGTCTTCAAAATTCCAGTCGACGGGATTAACCATTTGCACAGTTTTCTTGTACGTCCAGTACGGCGTCATTATGAATGTCACCAAAAACAACTGTAAATATAATACACAAACCATAGACCATGGCATCGCAGACGAAATACGGTCCCAGTTTAAGTAGGTTTGGTACCACATGGTGCATTCCACCACTGACCGTAGGTGAAAGGTATGGACCAGTATAAACTGGTTCGCCCTCCAAAGAAACGTATCAGCCAGGTCCGCCTTAAGGAGAGTCCAACACAGACAGCTGAACGGGGTGCTCATCTCCAAGATAAGGCCACGTACTCCGAAGTAATGTGAGCTTCCAATAACTAATATTAACGAATAGCCAATGAGTGAAATCCAGTGATGGATATTTAACAAAATATTGAATTGTTTGTAGTATATATCGGACCACATGAGCATTGAGCATTCAAACAGGAAAAAGCCAACAGTCGCCGATAATGCGAAGAAACTAGTTGGAGTTGTGGCAAACACGACGTCCTTTTGGAGCTCCGTGTCCACGAAAATCGCCCAAATACCCGTGCACGTGCAGAATATTCCATACACACCTCTGACGACTGCAAGATTCCAGAAAACTTTCTCTTTAAATCTCAAATTTCTGTATGTCCATAATAAGGATGAAATCAATGTGGAGACGATATAAAGGAGTCCGAAGAAAACTGCGGATGCTATCACCAATGTCAGTTTTACTGAACCCTGTGTGTAGTCGAGTGTTGCAAGGCTCAGGTGAATGTGCTCCACCAAACCCATTTCTGCTGTGTGTGTCTGAAATAGAAATCATGCAAATACTAAAAGCGGTAATGATTAGTTTATGCTCATTTATTTCAGCTCGACTGCGAAGAGAGCTCAAAGCTTATTTGAACCGCTCTCGAGTCCGCTTCCTGGGTATAGAACCAGTATTGAGTGTTGTTATTTGATAGGTATCGAGTCGAGCCGGGGGTCTATCCTGAAACCTGTGGCGTAAGCAACTAACACTCACCCACTACACTGCCGCCCCGTTAATATGTTTTCATATATAATTACAGGTATTTGAATACATGCATGTTTCATTTTAACTACATGTACAAAGAGACACGATTATTAATATATCGACAACAGAGACCTCTTCATAACGACCAGTTGTTAACTGCAAAATGTTATATTAATATCTCTGCAACAGTGACCTCTTCACAATGACCAGTTGTTAACTGCAAACTGTTGTAATAATATACCGGCAAAATGTAATATTAATATTTGATGCGTATAAACGTAAATTCAAGTTTTCATCAATAAAATGATATTAGAAAGTATTTATTCATTACTTTACGGTAAAGTACCACCATTGCGTATAAGAAATGCTTCCATGGGGTTTGGTAATCGCAGAATGGCGGATGTAAATAATCCTTGTTTCTTCTTCTTTAAAAAATGCATTTTTTTTTACATTTTAATACTCTGTTTGCATTTCAATGGCATTATTGATGTATTTTGAACACATTGAAACCACAGTCATGTTTGAATTGTGAATTTTGAAAAAAAACGATGTTTGGAAAATTTGGGTATGAATACATGATTTCGGAAGTCTACTTTCACTTTTCCAAGAGTGTACAAACTGAACAGAATGTTGGATGACACATGTCCCCTACTTTTCACATCATATGTTGGTAGCACAGACACGATTCCTTAATTGAGTGACAAACACGCACCGACCGAGCTAACCTGACCCGGCTCGTCCTTATATGTATGTATATTAAATATGTATGTACATATAACACAATTAAATTATCCCATATTTGGAGTATTTAAACAATAAAATTAATATATAATTTGATACGGGCAGGTTATGCGGTGTCTATAGATTAGCATATGATAATAAAATATGGGTACACTGAACAACACCGGAAACATTCTGACTTCGTGACGGTGTCATGAACAGGACGAGATTGCAAGTGATTGAATCAAAAACCTTACTTATTTATTTTCCCGTATCTGTGTTGCAACTTTAAACATATTTTCAATATTATACCTGTGCGTGAGAGTCTAATTATTCGGATGTTGGTGTGTGTGTGTGTGTGTGGGGGGGGGGGGGGGGGGGGGGGGGGGGGGGGGGGGGGGGGGGGGGGGGCGTGGGGGGGGGGGGGGAGAGAAATATTAATAAAGTGGATATCCACTGTCGATTAAACAACGATGCAAGTTTTCGCCGTTCCTTGACTGGCTGTTTAAGACAGGTTTGGCTGACTAATACAATAGTGATAATAATCATTAATTATTTCGTCCTGTTCGTTCGCTTGCTCATTTATCTATTGATGCATCTATTCATATGCTATGAAATCAGCCCTCTGAATGATTTAAGACAATTAACTCTGGACCATTTAGGGGTTAATTTGATAAATAATGTCTGGAATGATAACTGATGAAGGTTATCAAACAAACTGTCAATAATGCAAGTGATAGTGGATGACCTAATTATAGATTAACGGATTAAACCCACATTGAACTTTGTCTTGTATCAATTTGACGTAGAAAATCATAATCCGTGATTAATGTATGTGTATATATACGCAAGTTTCAAATTATTCATATTTAGATTAGGGTCAATCACATAATTCAGGGTGTCCGAAAAGAAAGGCAACAATTTCCAATAACCATCACCTATCAGCTAGCGATAGCTGTTATTACATTCATATTTAAATTGGGGTCTATCACCTAATACAGGGTGTCCGAAAAGAAAGGCAATACTTTGACGTCTTAATAACTTTTCGTTGCTCAACTTGAAACCATCAAAAAACCTTAGTATCGAACGCTATTAATTTCACCGATTTTTCGTAAAAGCAACTAAAACTTCAACGGAAGATCTTCAATTTGATGTAAGTTTCATCTAAATAGTCTGAGTTTTCGCATCATTGTTTTACGTTTCTTTTCGGACACTCTGTGCGTGTTTTACAAACTCTTTTTGGACACTTTAAATGATAGTGACACTCTTTCGTGCACTCATCTCCGATAATTAGAGTGATATGCAAGCTTTGTAATATTGCATCAAGCAAGTGTCACCTTGGTTTATGTCGTTTTATACTCTTGTTTTTTTTAATCAGATCATTACTTTAGAATTCTTTCAGACTGTGATATATAAAAATAATGGGGGCTTAACAGAGTCTAGATTAACATCGACTGCCCAATTCCTACTCAGTTTGTAAATATTGTTTGTAAACTCTGTAATAGTGATATTGATAATGTGCTATAATTGATTACATTTCAGGTTATGTATGGCATATCCAGTTTTACTGGTGGAAGATGACCTCGGAATGTATCTGAGTAGAACCACTATCCTTCCGTAAATAACTGGCAACTTTCAAACTGTCTCACCTAATGTCTTTGGAGCGAGTGGGAATCAACCTACGACCTTAGCGGTAAGAGGTAAGTGATCTTGAGGCGGCGCCTTAGACCACTCGGCCACGGACGACAGCATGACATGTGTTATTGTTATGTAAAACTGTACATACTACATGTTTATATATTACGATGAGACTTTAATAAAAGATATTATATATCTGAAAAGATCCCAAAAACTCGTAAATTCCGTTGTTGTGAATTTAATTATCTCCCTTTATGAAATTAAATATATATTAATTCACTGTGTGTGTATATATATATATATATGATCCAACGGGTTTATAGATCTGTCCTTTATATAGCATGTGAGTAGTCATGAATCCTTAACTGGATTCTACTCAAATAAAGCTATCAGTTCATGTATGTAAAGAATCCGTCCAGTCCAGATGTGTTGCATGTAATTCCATAGTTTACAAGTCATGGTCGACACCAAATTTATTGGTTTGGCAGAGGCCTTGATATTGTATCTATGGTTTGCATTGTAGCTAGGCGCACTTGCCGTAGTTTGGTCTTTACATTTATGTCATGGTTATTCACAAACAATTATCTCCATATATATACATGTATATAGTTATATAATTGGTTCACATGTGTACTAATTAGAATTATGCTTTTTATATATTTAAAACGTTATCATATATTTTTATTGTATATATACTGTTATGGACAATGTTTAATGATGTTAACCCCGAACTTAGGATCCACTTCAGATAATGTGTCAGCCAAACTGTGAATTTAGAAAATCATATTCAGGAGCTGTAATTTTAAATTAAATCCCTGATTTTATGAAACAATCAGACGGTCTTTTACAGTTTAAAAGTAAAAATCATCAATGGAGCAGACCATAACATACCAGTCATATATATACATAATACTAATCTATATATATTATGTTTGCCGGAATTGCCAATAACATTTGATTGGAATTGTTAAAACGTTATGCAACAGTTGATTACGTGACGTTACGTTACGTTACTTAAGATACGACAGGGGCGTAGCTTGTCTGAAAACGATGTGTAGGCACAGTTGTAGGGGGTCTGTGGGGCATGCTTCCCAGAAAAAAAATCAGCTAGAATGTCGTAGGTGCGCTTTGGCGTATATTTCTTATGCTTTTATGGACCTTGTAATCCCTAATATTAACCTTGAATTCAGTGTTTTAACTATATATATGTAATGTTTTCAGGTCTGTTCACTTCACTAGAAAGAAAAATAAAGTAGCATAGGGGTCCGATTTTTATTGCATTTTTGGCATTTTTATTTTATTGATTTCTCAGAAAAAAAGTGGAGAAAGCTATAGGACGATATGCGCCTGTACGCCACGATAGATACGTTACGTTATATTATGTGTGCTGAAAGGCCCGAGTCATGGTATACAGGGTATTTATCTAAAGTATGATTCATCTTTTCACAATCTTTAGTTCTGATATCTGGACTACTATCTTCCCCAACCTCACGACCTTTAATTGTTTATTGTATACAAGATACATGTATCTGAAATGTATGTTATCAGTACGGATTGTTGATACGAGATATCTCTGCTTAAAATAGTGTCGATATGTATATCGCGTATTTATAAATAAATTTCTTTCACTTCTTTTTTTTTATTTAGCGTTGATGTTGTTTGTGATTTTTGTGTGTGTATATATATATATATATATGTAATAGTATATGAATAATTTTGTATAATATAACTTATATTTACCACAGAAAAATACATATTTACATTGGAAATTACTTCTAGTTTCATTATAAACTAAATATTCTATTGATTTTAAAAGTGATATAAAACCGTATGTTCCTGCTTAAAGTTTTATGTTTAGCTCAGAATTTTTCTCTGTTTCTGAACAAACTGCCTATGTTAAAGTGACTTCATAAACATATTCCTGTTATGTTATAGAAACAATGTATATAGCTAACTTACCTAAATTTTCATATTTTGAGCTCCAGGCCCTTTGGTTAACCGTTTTTATTTAGCCTGAATCTTTTTGTAAATAATTTTTTTAGTAATAGTATTGATTTTGTAAACTAATCACCATCATGTTTAAAAAGCTTACATCACTGACTTTGACCTGCTAAATATGTTTGGAAAAAAAAGACGAGCGTTTGCACCCGCTTGCGGTGCTCTTGTTTTTATACATTTACCATATTGTTTGTGTTGTAACCCAACTGAGGTGGAATATAAATACCACTTCATTTTTATCTGTTCTTGCTACAGTGATTTAAGGAGGATATATAATTATTTGACATATTTTTTTCCAACGACCTTCCGGCTTCGATGTACAAGCTTATTGAATTGCTTTTATTTAATGATAATATTTTAATCGGAGTTGCTCGGTATCTTAAACGTTCTCTGAAATTAAGAAATAACATTTTAAACGTTTAATGTGTAATCTAAGTAAATATTTGGCAACGAAAGAATAATAATCATTTAAATTTGTTCATTCTTTTCTTCTTCTTCTTCTTTTTCTGTTTGAAGAACTAAGGATCGAAAAAGTATTATTTTGACATTTATATTTAGAACATAATTACTATTAATACTAAATATTAATATCAACTAGTAATGAAATATGACTGTACTATTGATGTACGTATTACCGATATATTTTACGTGATATTATAATTTGTAAATTGGTTATTATGACGATATATTTAACATTACGATGTTTCATTAAACGACACCCTGGATTATGTATAACATAAACAGAATCACGGGATTATCGTATAGCATCCATTTCAGTAATTCAGAGCATATTTTCTTATTTTAAATCCTTTTTGGCAATATATTGCTGGTCTTATTCTCAACAGTTTCTAATGTGTATTCAGACGATTAATCAATATAAAAACACTTGATGCATCAATATTATATTTTTGTAATGGAATATTACCTTAAATCAGTAGATCTACAAAAAGGACATGCAATTATAAAATGATATTCCTTTGCAATATCGTCTTTTGGCGTATTGTTTTATATTCCGGAGTATGTCCTAACAGTCCGTTTCAATAAATAGTTATGAAGAAATTAAAAAAAAATTGGTATATATTGAAAGGATAAAGAGACGCCAAGTGAATTTTAGAGCCCCATGACAAAACTATTGTTAGCGATATCAACAGTTTTAGAATATGTGGATCTATATAAAGATAGGCCCTATTTCATTCATGATTTTGTCATTATGCGTATTATGGAGGCAGATTTTACACGCGCTTCAAAAGCTTTTCTTCTGTATCCTTTCCGCATAATCTGTTGAAAGCATAATTGCATTGCTTCAGCGTATTATGTGAATAAAATATTGTTTAAACGAACACGAGTATTACTATTATAAATAAAATATTTAATGAAACGGTCTACCTTTACATACATATTCTGAAAGTGTAAACATCGCTTACATTGAAAGTGTAAGCCCGCTATTCATTTTTTTTCTTGATTCTATACTACTAGTAAATAAAAAAAGTTTGCATGCTTGTCATTCATAGAGCGACTCAAATAAAAGAAGTGAAACTTACATTTTATTGTTTGTAAACCTCCGCCCTATGATGAGGAAAATAGGGGTCATGTGTCATCCAAGAGATTTTTTTCCTGCTCAGTGTGTACACTGGCGACAAAGTGAAAGAATGACATTGTATATACCCCAATTTTCAAGCATTTTTTTCAAAATGTTCAAAATGCATAAAAAATGCATTCAAATAAAAAAAGACCATTAACGGAAGGAAAATGTACTTTTATAGAAGAAGAAGAAACAAGGAATATTTATAACAGCCATGATGCGACTTCCCAACATGTATTTCTTTAGGCTCTTTCGGAGAATGAAAAAAAACGTTCATTCTGTCAGCAGAATAGCAGAATGAAAAAAAAACACAACACCATGCCAGCAGAACAGCAGAACGGAAAAAAACTCATTTTGCCAGCAGAATAGCATAATGACAGATTTTTATTCTGCCAGCAGAATAGCAGAACATCAAAATGAACTCTTTTCATTCTGTTGTTCTGCTGACAAAATGATTTTTTAGAATCTGTTATTCTGCTGGCAGAATGAAAAAAAATATCACTCTGCTGTTCAGCTGGCAAAAGTAGATATTTTTATTCTGTTATTCTGCTGGCAGAATGAGAAAATTCATTTTACTTACTTAACCAACTTGTTTCATCTATTCTTTCAGTAAAATAATGATTAATTATCACACAAACCTTTGAAATTATCCAAAAGAAATTAGAATTTTCTTAACATATGTCTGACTAAATGGCGATCCAACTGTTGTTACACTGACTGACATGTCCACTGTATCGTCTCTTTGTTCTCGCCTCTGTTTGTTTATGTATGTATGTACATGTCATGTGTTCACCTTGTGACTGATATGGGATATATTTCGCATTGTTCAACGATATAAAGATATCAGTATTACGTTATATTGTGCGACGTTAACGAGATTGTGCCCAGTGGATCGGTGCATCGAATTTGTTATACAGTGTTTTTCAATTTTAACCCATCCGGGTATTTGAAATGTGATTTTCATTGTAAATAACCTTTTTTTTAATTTTACCTGATTATATTCAATGTCTCAACACTAGATTTTTAGAATCATTACAAATTGCTATTCCCTCGATTTTTTTCGACTGACAAAGTTTTTGAAAATAAAAACATATTTTACACTTATTTTCACATGTGACAACAAAATATACGAACAATGTCGACTGTCAATGATTTTCCAGAGGTAGAGCTATGCCCCAATCCGATATAGATCTGTTTGTCTGAATATCATATTGAATGCATTCAATTAACCTTTCATTAACGTGTTGTTATATCGTGTACATATTCGTTATAAAACATTATAGTATATTAAGTAATGTCAATTCATATTTTAGATGTAATATTGCGTCATCGTGCTTTCATGGCATCGTTCTATCACAATCGTACCATCGTGTCATCGTGTCTTCATCATCGTGCCACCACTCCATCACCATCGTGTCATCGCTCCATCATCATCGCGTCATTGCTCCATCATCATCGTGTCATCGCGCCTTCATCATCATGCCAACACGCCATCACTATCGTGTCATCGCTCCATCATCATCGCGTCATCGCTCCTTCATCATCGTGCCATCGCTTCTTCGTCATCGTACTACCGCTCAATCACCATCGCGTCATCGCTCCATCATCACCGTATCATCGCTCAATCATGATCGTGCCATCGTGTCATTGCGTCTTCTTCATCGTGCCACCACTCCATCACCATTGCGTCATTGCTCCATTATCATCGAACTATCGCATTGTCGTGCTATCACCATCGTGTCATCGTGTCTTCGTCATCGTGCCACCACTCCATCATCATCGCGTCATCGCTCCATCACCATCGTGTAATCGCATTGTCGTGCCATCACCATCGTGTCATCGCGTCTTCGTAATCATGCCACTGCTCCATCATCATCGTGTCATCGCTCCATCATCATCGTGCTATCACCATCGTGTCATAGCTCCATCATCATCGTGTGATTGCTCCATCATCATCGTGCTATCACCATCGTATCATCGCTCCATCATCATCATGTGATTGCTCCATCATCATCGTGCTATCATCATCGCTCCATCATCATCGTGCTATCGCAGTGTCGTGCCATCACCATCGTGTCATTGCTTCTTCGTCATTGTGCTACCACTCCATCACCATCGCGTCATCGCTCCATCACCATAATTCTATCGTACTGTCGTGCCATCACCATCGTGTCATCGCGTTTTCATCATCATGCCACTGCTCCATCACCATCGTGTCATCGCTCCATCATCATCGTGATATCGATTGTCGTGCCATCACCATCGTGCGATCGCATCTTCGTCATCGTGTGATCGCTCCATCACCATCGTGTGATCGCTCCATCATCATCGTGTTATCACCATCGTGTCATCGCTCCATCATCGTGCTATCGGAGTGTCATGCAATCACTATTGTGTCATCGCATCTTCGTCATCGTGCCACCGCTCCATCATTATCGTGTCATCGCTCAATCATCATCGTGCTATCTTACTGTCGTGCCATCACCATCTAGTCATCGCGTACTCGTCATCGTGCCACCGCTCCATCACCATCGTGTCATCGCTTCATCACCATCGCGTTATCGTACTGTCGTGCCATCACCATCCTGTCATCGC
Source organism: Panopea generosa (assembly GCA_029582155.1). Lineage (NCBI taxonomy): Eukaryota > Metazoa > Mollusca > Bivalvia > Adapedonta > Hiatellidae > Panopea > Panopea generosa. The sequence goes on from CM055903.1 coordinate 18,945,956, forward strand.
GTCTTCGTCATCGTGCCACCGCTCCATCACCCTATTGTCAACGCTCTATCATCACCATGCTATCACAGTGTCGTTCCATCACCATCGTGTCATTGCGTCTTCGTCATCGTGCCACCGCTCCATCACCATCGTGCCATCGCTCCATCACCATCGTGCTATCATGCCATCACCATCGTATCATCGCATCTTCGTCATCGTGCCACCGCTCTATCATCATCGTGTCATCGCTCCATCACCATCGTGCTATCATGCCATCACCGTCGTGTCATCGCGTCTTCCTCATCTTGTCACCGCTCCATCACCATCGTGCCACCGCTCCATCACCATCGTGTCATCGCTCCATCACCATCGTGCTATCATGCCATCATCATCGTATCATCGCATCTTCGTCATCGTGCCACTGCTCTATCATCATTGTGTCATCGCTTCATCACCATCGTGATATCATGCCATCACCGTCATGTCATCGCGTCTTCGTCATCTTGTCACCGCTCCATCACCATCGTGCCATCGCTCCATCACCATCGTGATATCATGCCATCACCGTCATGTCATAGCGTCTTCGTCATCTTGTCACCGCTCCATCACCATCGTGCCACCGCTCCATCACCATTGTGTCATCGCTCCATCACCATTGTGTCATCGCTCCATCACCATCGTGATATCATGCCATCACCGTCATGTCATAGCGTCTTCGTCATCTTGTCACCGCTCCATCACCATCGTGCCACCGCTCCATCACCATTGTGTCATCGCTCCATCACCATTGTGTCATCGCTCCATCACCATCGTGATATCATGCCATCACCGTCATGTCATAGCGTCTTCGTCATCTTGTCACCGCTCCATCACCATCGTGCCACCGCTCCATCACCATTGTGTCATCGCTCCATCACCATCGTGCCACCGCTCCATCACCATCGTGATATCATGCCATCACCGTCGTGTCATCGCGTCTTTGTCATCTTGCCACCGCTCCATCACCATCGCGTAATCGCTCCATCACCATCGTGTCATCGCTCCATCACCATCGCGTCATCATTCCATTATCATCGTGCTATCGTACTGTCGTGCCATCACCAGCGTGTTATCGTAGCATCATGTGTGCCTGTTGACAAAGCTATAGCATGTGGGCCCTAACGGAACATCGTGCAAATTAATGCTCTTGGAGCTGCATTTTTTTATCTGTCAGACGAAAATCAAATTATTTTAATACAAACTTTATTTTATTTTGACGGCAAATCTAAACGAATGGCATTTTTTCGGTGTCACGGCGTAACCGTTCGCATGTAGTTCAAATAGAAATGCGAGTGTTTTGTACAAACCCGCTAGAGCAGTTGTTAGATTTTCGCGCAGACGGAAGTTGCATTATTTCCGGTAATGTACATTCATACCGTGAATTTCGTCGCAGATATAAAACAATTCCACAGAGAAAATACGATTTTAGCGATTTTTTGAAAAAATGCCCAGAAGAATACGGCGTCGACAGTGTAATCCTCATCATATACCATCGTTTACAATTAAAATGAAGAAAAAAATATGGAAAACAAACAGACTGTTTAGTTTCATTTCTATTTGTGTATAAAAGATGGTAAATGTGTTGTATTATTTGTATTATGATATATGTTACATGTGCAAGTGTTTAGTTGTATGTGTCAGACATTCCATTAATTGTTCGTTTCCTATATATGCGTTACATTATATACGTGGTATATATCCCTTAATTTATATATGATACTAGATATTTGAACATTAACACATCTAACAAATGAAGTTGGAACATTATTCGTATGTGTTCGTGTTGATCAGCAGTTGCTTTCGGTTGCAATAAATGGTAAACTGTCTTCTTGGTTTATTTTTTTCGGACTGGTGTAGGCTCGTCTCCATGACATATATATATATATATATATATATATATAGATATTCCTCTACTTCCGGTCAATGGTGGTCAGCAGTTTTAAATGGGCTCGAGAAATAAATAAATGATTACATGGATTCTGTAAGGTTATATACACTGGAGATAGAAATGTGTGATATTGAACACGGTGGCAACAGCAGTGATATTACGGACATGTGTTTAGACGAGGATACACCAAGGTATTCATTACCATTCATTGTGTGGAGCGCGTGGTCTAGTGGTAGAGCACCGAATCCATGATCGGAGGGTCGTGGGTTCGATCCTCCGCCTAGTCTATGTGTGGTGTCCTTGAGCAAGACACTTTTCCGCATATGCTTAGTACTGGTTCTAACCAGGAAGACTTCGAGCGTGATTTGCCTTAGTTGTAAGAACTTGTTTCACAATCGAAGCAAAATAAATAAGCTTAAACTATATTAATTACCAACGCAAAACCGGTTTGAGATGGACGATGTGAGGGTCAATGGCTGGGTGGTAGAACGATCGCGCGGGAACGAAAAAAAATCAGCATAGAAAGTATGAACAGTGAGTGGTTTTTTTTCCCAATTATCACAATCTGAACATTTAACATGCCTATTTTCTAGTTTAAACTGAAAGTATGATAATATAAACTCTATCAAAGATACAAACAACACAAGTGCGTATCTTCAAAGTAAACAAGTGGGTGGATCGAACCGAAAAGTTTATTGATATGCACACACGCAAGCTGAGAATGCTGTCATATAAATCCATAGATCCGGAAGCGAGAAGCAGGAGAAACAATGATATTTTGGGGTATTACGGAGAAAACAGGGCGGGATTGTAAACAACGTATTTATAACGTTTTGAGGTACGAGTTAGATATTGACACAACAGAAATCTGTATCGGGCTAGGGCCAGCACACAGCAATGTGTGAATAGGGCCAGGAGCGACCCTAAACGTCCCATTATAGTTCGTTTTAGAGACTACATAGATACGGAAAACATAATGGGAAATGCATGCATGTTGAAGGGAACACCTTTCGGCACTGATCGCGATTACCCAAAGGAAATAGCTGATGCTCGGAAACAACTCTATACCTCTCAAACAGCAAAGGACGCGCGTTCGAAACGTCTTAAAGTACAAATAAAGTACTCGGCAAAGCTCTTGTTTGAGTGAAAGCAAGTTAACGACTTATTTCCAGATTGGTTTAAAGTACTGCGTGAAGGCAGGGTCGATGACTTCGAAATCGACGAAGAAAACGGCCAAGTCGCGCACAATGCATGGATTCATTGTAATGAAAACTGTTTTACTTGGATCAGTTGCAACAATGGAAAGTCAACAAATGTTGTCAGGAATGTCAAGCACAAGGATGACAATCAAAGTAAATATTCATGCAATACGGTTGTTGATGACCATATTAATACCAGTGCAATAGATGAATCGGGTTTCAGTGTAACACAACAGGCAATGCGAATCACCGAAAACTGTGTCACAACAAACGGTAACGCCCACCACACAAGTGTAAGCAACGAACACGTGGTCGATGAGACACTTGATTAAATTACACGTCAGTAAACACGACGTGTCACGTGACAACGCCGACACAGACGCTAGCACATCGTCCACAATAAAAGAAAATGAATTACCTTTTCTGAAGCCGTCAAAATTAAAACAAAAGCAAAACACAAACACTCCAAAATTCATGAATCCAATAACACTATTCGCAATAATCGATGTGAAACGCCTATTGTTACAAGCCAGTTTCGGTACGCTGGTAAATTTCGGATACGGTTGTTGAAACACGCCAGTCAAATGATACGAGCAATATGGGGAAAAGCCAACGATGAAGAACGGAAGGACGGATATAGAGAGGGGGAACGAATACGCTTTCATTTGGTGAACATTCAAAGACTGATAGAGAAGAGTTATAAGAAACTACAAACAAAAGAAGTTAAACAAATATTTGAAAACAATGACATAATTTTATTAACTGAAACATGGACAAATGAGGAGAAAGTTTAGAAATGGAAGGTTTCACCTGTTACGTACTACATAGACAATTAAAACTTAAAACTGCTCGTAGAGACAGTGGCGGCTTAGTGATTAACGTTGCCAATCGTTTTATAACTGATGATGTTTTATAAAATCTGTTGATTACTGTGTGATATGGCTTAAACTAAATTGAAATGTATTTGGTTTAAAGGATCTGCTATTATTGTCTTTGCTGTAATATCCCGAGCAATAGTAGCATAGAAGTGTATGTGCAACAACATATTTATGACTTAATTTCAGATGATATATATTATTTTGAAAATAAATATAACAATATGTGTAATTTTATAATAACAGGTGACATGAATTCTAGAACTGGGTCACATTTACACTATGTTGAAAACGAATATTTAATAAATTTGAACTTGTTAACTGATGGTTACGTCGAAGACTTACCTTTAAATAGAACATCTCAAGATAAAAACGTAAATGAAAATGGTATTTTTTTTATTAAATTTTTGCAAGGCAACAGAAATGAGAATTTTTAATGGGAGAATATGAGATGATAAAGGATTGGGCAAATGTACGTGTATTACACATAACGGATGCAGCGTAATTGACTATGTATTATGGCATACACATTTGATGAATTATTTTAAATTGGTCAAAGTAGATGCTCTAATAATTTCGGATGCAGCGTAATTGACTATGTATTATGGCGTACACATTTGATGAATTATTTTAAATTGGTCAAAGTAGATGACCCTAATAATTTCTCAGAAAATTGTGCTATTTCACTTACTTTTGGACAAGAATCAAGTACAATAAATGAGCGCTCCTAAGATCTTGAGAGCGTCAAAGATTCTTATAAGGGAGATAATAATAATAAAGCATCAATTTTTCAAAAAAATCTTGATACAGATAATTTCAAAAATAAATTGTTGAATATAGAAAATGATTTAAAAGAACACATACCTGTTTGTGACATTGATCAAATAGTTTACGAAAATTGTGGAAATCTATTTATACATAAGGTTAAAAGTGATAAAAATAATTCAAATGCAGACTTAAAATCGCAACCATGGTTTGATCGAAAGTGCAAAAAACACAATGAGTTTTATGACCTTCTAAATAAGTAAAGGAAGGATAAAAGCGAGGAAAATAGGTGTAAATTTGTAAAAGCAAGAAGTGATTATAAGAAAATTATAAGAATTAATTAAAAAGGGTGATTATAATATGTGTCAAACTAAAAAACTAGAAGATATACATTACAAAAATGCAAAAGAGTATTGGAAAATATTAAAAGGTTTGAGTACACTAAATAATCCTAAGTCTCTAAATGCGTCTCATTTTGCCGAATATTTTAAAGCTGCTAACAACCCACAATCTGATTTTTTCCAACCGGATGAAGACGTTTTATTTTTTAATGAAAGGTATTTAAAATAATGAAATTCAAATAATGTTTGAAGAGCTAGACAGCACGATTTCATATATAGAAATTATCAAAGCATGCAAGGAATTGAGTCTTAATAGGTCAGGGGGTGGGCTGAATATTATCATGTTTATATAGAAGCTCAGGCGGGATTTAGAAAACATATGGGAACCACTGACAGCATTATTTTTTTTTTATCTTAAATGGTATAATAACACATTTGTTAAATGAAAATAAAAAAAACTATATGCAGCATTTATAGACTTCACTAAAGCGTTTGATTTTGTTGTATGAGATATTTTATGGTACAAATTAATAAAATTAAGAGTACGGGGGAATATACTAGAAGTTGTTAAGTCAATGTTCAAAAACGTTAAATCAAGAGTTAATATGACAATAAATTAAGTGAGCAATACACATGTTTTTCATGGGGTCGCTCAAGGTGAATGTCTCACCGTTTTTATGTTCGATGTATCTCAATGATGTTGAGGAGACTTTGTAATTAAAAGGATATAGCGGGATTGATCTATTTTGGGTATTTAAAATTATGTTTAATTTTATACGCAGATGATGTTGTTCTTTTTTAGAAACAGACAAGGGGTTGCAGGAGGGTTTGAAACTATTACACGAGTATTGTTATAGGTGGAGACTTAAAGTTAATGTCAACAAAACAAAAGTTATGATCTTCATAAAGGGGGAAGAAATAGAAGGGATTTATCGTTTATGTATGATGGTTCAGAAGTTGAAATAATGAAAAAAATAATACATTTTTAGGAATAGTTTTTACAACTGATGGTTGTTTGCTGAAACGCACGAAGCAATAGCAGGACAAGCTCTTAAGGTAATTTATAAATTAAAATCTTATGTATAAAATTATTGACATAAAAATAAGTCATATGTTAGATTTGTTTGATAGACTTATTCTACCTGAACGAATTCCTATTTCGATGAATAGACATGTACAAGTATGAAATGATGTTGAACAATACTTGACTCGAACAATCCTTAATTCGAACTAGTCCAGTCCCGTTAGATTCGAGCCAATGAAGTTTTACTGTATATGATTCAACATTTGTTCCAACTAAAGATCTATGTGTGGTTTATATAATGTGCAACGATTTCACGTATTTATTTAGCGAATTTTAGAGTTTTAAATTGAAAAAAAACTTAGCTTGAGGTGTTTAGTGGGACCTACCTTTGCTTGTTTTCCATTTCATGTCTATAGCGCCGTTATATTTAGAGGGATTTTAGTTTAATATGCAACGCCGCCAGCTAGCCTTACCTAAATCCCGACGACTTCCACAAATGGAACGCATGTAGAGAAAGAATATTCTTAGACGAAATTGCCTTTGTCAAATCGTCACGAAAATCACGAGCTCCGCTGGCGATCGACTCACGATCCTAGGTTCAAAGTCAGACTATCTCCATGCGCTAATTGGGTGACTGGCAAACTAGTGCGTGCATGTTGCTACAAACTATGAATTACATTTTGCTTGCTCCCGGGACAACAACAACAACGACAACAACAACGACAACGATGACAACAACGACAACGATAATGACAATGATGATGATGATAATAATAATAATAATAATAATAAGAAGAATAATAATAAAAATAATAATAATAATTTTAATAAACAATAACTAGAGAACTCGTTTGAATAAATTTAATAATCATGTTGTAACTCGCATCTTTTATTTCACATCTTTCATTTCGTGACCTGTATCTCATATGTCACAACTATTATATAGTAACACGAATCTCAAAATTCTCATCACTTACATCACAACACTCATATCGCTACTCGCTTCTTTCATCTCATAACTCGCATCTCTAATCTCATAACTCGCATATTTCATCTCGTAACTCACATCTTTCATCTCGTAACTCGCATCTTTCATCTTATTAACTCGCATCTGTCATCTCGTAACTCGCATCTCTCATCTCGTTAACTCACATCTTTCATCTTGTAACTCGCATCTTTCATCTCGTAGTTAGCATCTCCCATCTCATTAACTCACATCTTTCATCTCGTAACTCTAAAATCTCATCTCATTAACTCACATCTTTCATCTCATTAACTCACATATCTCATTTCATAACTCGTATCTCTCACCTTATATCTCGCTTCTCTCATCTCGTAACTAGCATCTCTCATCTCATAACTTGCATCTCTTATCTCATAACTCGCTTCTCTCATCTCATAACTCGCATCTGTTATCTCATAACTCGCTTCTCTCATCTCATAACTAGCATCTCTCATCTTATAACTCGCTTCTCTTATCTCATAACTCGCATATCTTTTCCCATAACTCGTTTCTCTCATCTCATAGCTCACATCTCTCATCTTATCTTTCGCTTCTCTCATCTTATAACTTGCTTCTCTCATCTTATAACTCGCATCTCTTTCTACTTATAACTTGCTTCTTTCATCTCATAACTCGCATCTCTCACCTAACTAACTAGCATCTCTCATCTCGTTACTCGCATCTCTCATATCGTAACTAGCATTTCTCATAACATACCTCACATCTCGAAACTCGCATCTCTCATCTCGTTACTCGCATCTCTCATATCGTAACTAGCATTTCTCATAACATACCTCACATCTCGAAACTCGCATCTCTCATCTAGTAACTCGCATCTCTCATCTCGTAACTCGCATCTCTCATCTCATAAATCACATCTTTCATCTCGTAACTCGCATCTTTCATCTCGAAACTCACATCTTTCATCTCATAAACTCGCATCTCTCATCTCGTAACTTGCATCTCTCAACTTATAACTTGCATCTCTCACCTCATTAACTCATATCTCTCATCTTATAATTCGCATCTCTCATCTCATAACTCGCATCTTTCATCTCGAAACGCGCATCTCTCATCTCGTAACTCGCATCTTTCATCTCGTTACTCACCTCCCTTATCTCATAACTCGCATATTTAATCTCATAACTCGCATCTCTCATCTCGTAACTCACATCTCTCATCTCATAACTCACATCTTTCATCTCATAACTCGCATCTCTCATCTCATTTCGCATCTTTCATCTGGCATCTTTCATCTCATAACTCGCATCTTTCATCTCGTAACTCGCATCTTTCATCTCGTAACTCGCATCTCTCATCTTGTAACTCGCATCTTTCATCACGTAACTCACATCTCTCATCTCATAACTCGTATCTCTTATATCTCGTAACTTGCATCTCTCATCTCGTAACTGGCATCTCTCAGCTCATATCTTTCATCTTTCATCTCGCATCTTTCATCTCATAACTCGCATCTTTCATCTCGTAACTCGCATATTTCATTTCGTCACTCACATCTCTCATCTCGTAACTCGCATCGCTCATCTCGTAACTTGCATCTTTCATCTCGTAACTCATATATCTCATCTCGTAACTCGCATCTCTCATCTCGTAACTAGCATCTTTCATCTCGTAACTCACATCTCTCATGTCGTAACTTGCATCTCTCATCTCGTAACTCGCATCTCTCATCTCGTAAATCACATCTTTCATCTCGTAACTCGTATCTCTCATCTCATTAACTCACATATCTCATCTCGTAACTCGCATCTTTCATCTCATTAACTCACATCTTTCATCTCGTAACTCGCATCTTTCATCTCATTAACTCACATCTTTCGTCTCGTAACTCGCATCTCTCATCTCATTAACTCACATCTCTCATCTCGTAACTCGCATCTTTCATTTCATTAACTCACATCTCTCATCTCGTAACTGGCATCTTTCATCTCATTAACTCACATATTTCATCTCGTAACTCGCATCTTTCATCTCATTAACTCACATCTCGTAACTCGCATCTTTCATCTCATTAACTCACATCTCTCATCTCGTAACTGGCATCTTTCATCTCATCAACTCACATCTCTCATCTCGTAACTCGCATCTCTCATCTCATTAATCACATCTTTCATCTCGTAACTCGCATCTCTCATCTCATTAACTCACATCTTTCATCTCGTAACTCGCATCTTTCATCTCATTAACTCACATCTTTCATCTCGTAACTCGCATCTTTCATCTCATTAACTCACATCTCGTAACTCGCATCTTTCATCTCATTAACTCACATCTCTCATCTCGTAACTCGCATCTCTCATCTCATTAACTCACATGTTTCATCTCGTAACTCGCATCGTCCATCTCATTAACTCACATCTTTCATCTCGTAACTCGCATCTTTCATCTCATTAACTCACATCTCTCATCTCGTAACTCGCATCTCTCATCTCATTAACTCACATCTTTCATCTCGTAACTCGCATCTTTCATCTCATTAACCCACATCTCTCATCTCGTAACTCGCATCTCTCATCTCATTAACTGACATCTTTCATCTCGTAACTGGCATCTCTCATCTCATTAACTCACATCTTTCATCTCGTAACTCGCATCTTTCATCTCATTAACTCACATCTCTCATCTCGTAACTCGCATCTTTCATCTCATTAACTCACATCTCTCATCTCGTAACTCGCATCTCTCATCTCATTAACTCATATATCTCATCTCGTAACTGGCATCTTTCATCTCATTAACAGACATCTTTCATCTCGTAACTGGCATCTTATTTTGCAAAATTCTTGCAAAACTTTGGCAGTGGTTTATTGAGCACAGCGCAATGTACCTTGTGAGAGATTGCCGATACACTTGATTGACAGAAGAACATAATGTGGTTTTGTTGTTTTCATCAATCGACACATGTATCGAGTATTCAAACAATACATAAATGTAAAGTAGTCACACTTTTGAACTCTAAAAGTTTATATTAATTAAGAGGTTTTATATTCTTTACCGATCTGGCTACCATGACGAATTTAAAAAGAATCTAATTCATATATCAGAGCAGAGACATAATACACATTATGTCTCTGATCAGAGCCTCTCTTTGGAAACCAGCATAATCTCTGTTGTCTGTTTACTCTCTCTCTCTCTCTCTCTCTCTCTCTCTCTCCTCTCTCTCTCTCTCTCTCTCTCTCTCTCTCTCTCTCTCTCTCTCTCTCCTTAACTGCAAAAAATCACTCAAAACCATTTCCAATGGAAGTATACAAAACACTAACAGGAGTAATATAAATCCAATTGTAGTATTGAAGGGACACAACTCCGTAGCGAGAAGACCAACAATACACTTTAACCTTTTCGGTCTTCTCTCTTCTCTGACATCCATTAATTAAACTATATCCCGGGTTAGATAACTATCCATGCCCTTCCTTATTTGATCTGTATTGCTACAGCATTTAGATTATTTCATCAAACACTTTTAAAATGCCATAATACAATGTACACAATAAAGTTTTGTTGTTTGATTTTGTTTTACGCGTATAAAATACATGAGTAAATGAAAAGGAAATAAAAAGTAGTCCCTGACGCGTTTGGAGATTTTGGCAGACGACAAAGCTTGCTCACGCCGGCATAACCAGGGCTATACCTTTGGCATTAAGCCCGGTTAAAAATGATAATCTGGCTTATTCGCTCTTGTTTTTCTTCATCATCAAAATGTTTTTCTCAGCAGCATGTTTGTATCTTTACACATAGTTTGCATGATAGCAAGGAAGATTTCCAATTGCTGATTTTAAAGGTGTAAGTCCACCATTGATTTTTGTTCTTAATTCTATAGAAAATAAAAATGTTTGCAGGCGTGTCATTCATAGAAAGGCCAAAAAAAAAAAAAATAAGCGAAACTTACATTTAATTGTTTATCAACCCCGGCACTAACAAAATATTATGAGAAAAGTAGGGATCATGTGTCATATAAGAGATTTTTTTCCTGCTCAGTGTGTACACTGTTGACAAAGTGAAAGTAGACTTCAGAAATCATGTATTCATACCCCAATTTTCAAACCTCATTTTTTTGTTCTAAATTCACAATTCAAACATTACAATGCTATCAAAATGTTCAAAATACATCAATAATGCCATTCAAATAAAGCATTAAAATAAAGAAAATGCATTTTTAAAGAAGAAGAAACAATGATTATTTATTACCGCCATTATGCGACTAACCCAAGGAACCATATACTGTTTCCTATGGTGGTACTGTGCCTAAAGGAAGCATATCAGGATTTTTAAATACTCTAGACTTGGCTAATACATTTTTCCCCAATGTATCCAATGCTTAAAGTATACTCACTGACCCCATTTAAGTGCTTTCTATTTTTAGAATGAGGATTTCGTTTATCACCCCCGTTAAAGTATCGTTGTATTTTTTTCACGTTTGATTTGATATACCGAACCGTTAGGACTTTATTTATTTATAATAATGGGATGCTTTGTATACATTATAAAAATAAATTTATTTTTAATACATTGATAGTGATTACCGCAGCATGGTCTAGTGGTAGAGCGTCCGCCTCGCATGCGGAAGGTCGTGGGTTCGATCGCCGGTCGGGTCATACCAAAGACTTTAAAAGTGGTACTAGAAGCTTCCTCGCTTGGCGCTCAGAATTTAGAGGACAGTTCTAGGTCTGGTCGGCCCGATATCAGTATAATGTGACTGGGTGGGGTATCGTACCATGTGTCTGCGGCATGATAGTCCAGTGTGACAGCGCTCAGAATACTGTCTCAAATAGACACCGTCGCGATATGACTGAAAAATTGTTGAAAGGGACGCAACAACAACAAAAACAACAACAACAACAACAACAACAACAACAACAACAATTTATAGTGATTTTTTTTCACATATACAACCTTTAAGCTGAACATATTTAAGATAAGTTTGTGTTTTCACCCAGCAGACCTTGTCTCTGTATGATGTATTGACAAGTGATATTTTTTGCCATCAATTTTTCAAACCATCTTTTAGTATTCATATTCTAAATTTATTGATTTGTCATTGACTGTTAAACACATTCTTCGTGTCCTCCGAGGCCGAGTGGTCCAATGCGATGTCTTATAACGACCACATACCTTTCACCATTGAGGTCGTGTGCTCGAGCCGAGTCTGGCACAAAAATTGTATGTGCAAAAGTTTGCCAATTACTTTCAATAGATTGATTGATTGAATATTTAGCGTCATGTTTATGCCATCAATGGCTAACAGACGATCAGTTAACCTAACCACTGTTTCTTGGGATCCTGGAAGGTTAACCAGTACTCGAGCACACCTTATCTCCGCCAGTAACTGATAACTTTTCCACTTGAATCAGCGGTGAGAGACGAATGATAATGAGACACAATGTCGTATATCAATCATCACGGAGACTTTTGCGGGGCAGGGAATCGAACTCACGACCCCTGGATTGATAGACAGATGCGTTACCGACTGAGCTAATCGGACCCGGCGCTTTCAATAGAACGGTTGTTCATCTCAGGTTTTCACCACCAGTAAAACTAGATATGCCCATAAGACCTGCCATGTGTTAAAAAAAACAACCGTTTATCTGTGTACTGAGTACGTCTTTATGGTTAGTGCTTATTCAATTGCTCTTTTCCTGAACGGATATACATGTAATCATTAAGATGATTATCATATTTAACATATACACTTTTATATGTAGTTGAAACACTATGAATTAGAATTTTAAACTTACACAAGGACTAAAAATTCTAGAAATTGGTCCGGGTAAACCACAGATAATATGATAAAAAGTGTACCAAGCCACTATAAAGAGGTATCACGTATAAATATATGTCCCCGAAATCATTCAAATGCACGTAGTTTAATTGAAAAGGACCGTAACTTGCAACTGTTTTGTTGTTTCGACTTTTCAAAATCATAGTTTTGTTGTTTCGTTATTTCGATTTTACTTTAAATAATAAATTTGCCACGATGGTCCCACTGCTGTCTCGCTGAGGCCATCGCGGTACTATTTATTAAATCCATTTGATTCGGTAATAAAATAAAAAAATATTTAACGAAAATAAAGCGAGGAAATCGTCCGTTAACTTTGGAGCTTAGTATATGTTTAAAAGTGTTTAAAGACATGATACCTAAAATTATTTTGTCAGCTATTAGCAATAAAGAGTTCTTTTCCATAAATTAATAACGGAAAAATTCAGAACTCGCTTTAATCACAGTACCACCATTGGAAAAAGGAAGTGCTTCCACGGGGTAGTCGCATAATGGCGGTTATAAATAGTCCTCATTTCTTCTTATTTAAAACTGCATTTTCCTTATTTTAATACTCTTTTTTTATTTTAATGGCATTATTGATGTATTTTAAACATTTTGACAGCATTGTATTTTTGAATTGTGAATTTTAAAAAAAAAATTATGCTTGGAAATTGAAGTATGAATACATGATTTTGGAAGTCTACTTTCACTTTGTCAACAGTGTACACACTGAGCAGAAAAAAAATCTCTTATAATATTATGACACATGACCCCTACTTTTCTCTGAGTCGTCATATTTTGATAGTGCAGAGGTTGACAAACAGTAAAATGTAAGTTTCACTTATATCATTTGGGTCTCTCTATGATTGGCAAGCCTTCAAACTTTTATTATTAACTATAGAATAAAGAACAAAAATCAATGTTGGGGTTACACCTTTACGTACGGTGTTCCGAAACGATGGTGAGACAGTTTCGCTATTTCGACTTTTAACCATCGTTGTTTCGGCTTTTAACCATCGTAGTTTCTACTTTTAACAATCGTTCTTTCGACTTTTAACCATCGTAGTTTCGACTTTTCACCATCGTTGTTTTGTTGTTTCGTTATATCGATTTTACTTTAAATGGTAAATTTGCCAGGGTAGTCCCAACCGCTGTCCCGTTGAGAGCCGTGGCGGCATACTTATTAATTGTATCCACTTGTATCGGTTACGCATCTGACTATCAATCCAGGGGTCATGAGTTTGAATCCCCGTCCGGTAACAGTCTCCGCGATGATTGATATACGACGTTGTGCCTCTTTATCATTTGTCTCTCACCGCTGATTCAAGTGGGAAAGTTATCAGTTGCGGAGATGGAATGTGCTCGAGTATTGTTTAACCTTTCAGGATCCCAGGTAACAGTGGTTAGGTTAACTGCTTGTCTGTTAGCCCTCGATAGCATAAAAATGACGCTAAATATTCAATCAAACATAAATTTAAACAATATTTAAAGAGAATAAAGCGAGGAAATCGTTGGATGACTTTGGAGCGTGATATGTTAACATGTATTTAACAATATGATACATATGTGGTCAGCAGATTTAGATAAAAATTCATCAATTAGCCCGATCTTCTATGACACAGGCAAGGAATAATATGTATACAAGTCCTTGACACAGGTGAGCAATTAACGGCCATTTTCACAGGATCATGATGGTAATATTATTTGTTAAAAGAAATGATTTCTTCACTTATTTGATAGTTATTGACGATCACACACGTATACTTATTTCACGCAAGGATTTTTTTTCAGTCGTATACCCTTGTATTGAATAATGTAGAACAGGAAAGCAATGCCAGTGTCTTCTTCATCTAATGATATCATATGATGATGATTTTTTTTTCAATTAATAGTTGAAAATTGATTTAATCGGTCGGATATTCTTTATTGCTTTATCTATTAATATACAATACCAAAATGATCTACATAGAATAAGATTGAATTTAAACATTAACCGTTAATGACACCAATACAGCGAAGAAAATGGCCAAGTTCATACTTTGTAACATAACACTGCTTAAAGAAAATCTGATTTTTTTAAAATTATTATTGTATATGTGTGGGAGTCAAGTTGAACGTGTAGGTCAATGACCATTTCGTGTTCAGCCAACCTGGACACAACTTGTGGCCTGACCCCATTTCAAATATATACATGAAAAAAAAATGTTTAAACTTAACCAGTGCTGCATTCAGTTCGGTTAAACGTTTGCTAACGTTAGCTAACATATTTTCTTGAACACTGGCTCAACCTCAAATTAACACGCAGTTCGCAATAAATTTAGGGAACCAGGCAGTAAACGGGTTGCGTTCAGTTCGGTTTAACGTTTGCTAACGTTAGCTAACATATTTTCTTGAACACTGGCTCAACCTCAAATTAACACGCAGTTCGCAATAAATTTAGGGAACCAGGCAGTAAACGGGCTGCGTTCAGTTCGGTTAAACGTTTGCTAACGTTAGCTAACATATTTTCTTGGACACTTGCTCAACCTCAAATTAACATGCAGTTCGCAATAAATGTAGGGAACCAGGCAGTAAACGGACAGCGTTCAGTTACGGTGAATATTTGCTTATGTTGTCAAATTTACTTTTCTTGACTGCGTTCAGTAACGGTGAACGCTTGCTTATGTTGTCAAATTTACTTTTCTGGGCTGCGTTCAGTAACGTGAACGCTTGCTTATGTTGTCAAATTTATTTTTCTTGGTTGCGTTCAGTAACGATGAACGCTTGCTTATGTTGTCAAATTTACTTTACCTACGCCCATATGATAACTGAACACTGGCACTATTTAGATAGATAAGAATTGAGTAAGCACAACAATTGACAAATATCTAGCATGTGTGTGCGAACCAGGGGCGGATCCAGGATATTTTAGAGGAGGGCGTACTTGGGGGCGCAGCACAAAATATGAATGGGCACACATGTTTTTAGTAGAACTATAGTTAGTGAATTTTAAAAAAAATAACGGAGTTACGTGAGGGGGCGGGGGTGCCTTTTTTTTTTAAAAAAAGCTAGATCCGCCATTGAGAACACAAGCAGGTTTATGGGGGTCAGGAGCATTCTATATTTACTAAATTTTTAAAATCATCAGTGAAATCAACAGTGCGAAACATAACCGCACACAGATTCTATCGGTAACACGAGCGACCTGCCGGTATGACCTTTTTGTTGCATACTAATAAAGACACCACAAATCAGTAAATATAACGATTGCGACTGTTCCTGTCGTGTAATACGATTATAAAATACACAAGTAAACCGGTAGTGCATGTATACACATAATTTAAATAGTGGGCGTGGTATCAATATGTGCTGGGGTGTGTTACCAATACGACGGTTCGATGCTGCTAAATGATACATCGGCATGTTTTAATATTTTTGTGGTGTGTGAACAATGTTTTGTTTATTTAACGTTTAATTACTGCTCTAATACTTGTTTACAGGATTGTGTATCGCGTAATTCGTACAAAGTGGTGTATTCAGTGACACGAGAAAACAGCCTCACATGTAGCAAGTGTTCACTGGATAGCTGGATAAACCGGAGAACAAGTATGTATACTAAAGCTTTAAAATTAACACAGTTATTTGAATTTTAAAGAGTGTAAATATCTCGCTACTGAGTCACCTCTACGTATGCCTTATACAACACACAACCAGCCATTACTGACTGGTGTCTTGGTAACAATACTCGTAAAATCAGTGTTCCATGCAAGTTAAAAAAACATTCACCGATTACTTGTTATCACTTTGCTGTGTCTTGGTCATGTAACTCCCACTGTGATATCCAAGTAATACAATCCACGAGTCACCTGTCATTACTGTATGGTGTCTTGGTCATGTTACTCCAAGTAATACAATCCACGAGTCACCTCTCATTCTCGGTCATGTTACTTACACTGTTACATCCAAGTAATACAACTCACGAGTCTCCTGTCATTACTGTATGGTGTCTTCGTCATGTTACTTACCCTGTTATATCCGAGTAATACAATCCACGAGTCACCTGTCATAACTGTTCGGTGTCTTGGTCATGTTACTTACACTGTGACATCCGAATAATACAACCCACGTGTCACCTGTCATTACTGTATGGTGTCTTGGTCATGTTACCTACACTGTGCCATCCGAGTAATACAACCCACGTGTCACCTGGCGTTACTCTATAGTGTCTTGGTCATGTTACTCCCACTGTTATATCCGAGTAATAAAACTCACGAGTCACCTGTCATTACTGTTCGGTATCTTGGTCATGTTACTTACACTGTGTCATCCGAGTAATACAACACACGAGTCACCTGTCATTACTGTATGGTATCTTGGCCATTTTACTTACACTGAGTTATCCAATTAATACAACCCACGAGTCACCTGTCATTACTATACGGTGTCTTGGTCATGTTACTTAAACTGTGACATCCGAGTAATACAACCCACGAGTCACCTGTCATTACTGTTCGATGTCTTGGTCATGTTACTTACACTGCGACATCCGAGTAATACAACCCACGAGTCACCTGTCATTACTGTTCGGTGTCTTGGTCGTGTCACTTACACTGTGACATCCAAGTAATACAACCCACGAGTCACCTGTCATTACTGTACGATGTTTTGGTCATATTACTTACACTGTGACATCCGAGTAATATAGCCCACGAATCACCAGTTATTATCATATGCGTGTAATTGAATGCAGAATTCTTCAGTAGTTACTGAAATATTAATTATACTTTTTTGCGTTAATTATATGCACGAATCGTCTGTAGTTATTGAATAGTGTCTTGGTAATGATGCGATTAAATTTCAGTACTGAATGGTGCCAATGTAATACGATACGACGTTCATAGTTGTTTTTTGAAATGTTATTGAGTAGTTGGTGTACTTAAATTGCTGCAGTGTTGCATTTGTGATTAATTTCTTAGTAACTTGAGATAGAAAAATAAAACCACTTTGTTTGATGATTTATAAGACGGAATCCTATGTGTTAACGTATGGTCGAACTCGTTAATCCGCAATTATCAGCGTACTACGTAACACAGTGTGAGGGTAATTTGAAAGTGCTAGTGTCCCTAATTATTCTTTCCATTGTTGTAATTAATTACAGAAACCCAAAAATATCATTTAAAAAATTAAAAATTAATGTTATAATAAATTAATACGCTTGGTATCTTTAAGATTTATCTTTCAAAGATACTTGTATATAATTGTTTATATTAAGATGTCTGCAGTATTATTATAACAGAACCAGATATAATTTTCCAACAATATCATCAAAAAGCTATTTGGATCGTTTCAATTAGTGCGGTAACTGGTTACTGGTATGAATAGGTGTCATGTCAATTTTAATCTCGTTTAACTGAAAACTGAATACAACAACAACTTTTATTTAGCGTAAAGCAATATTACAGTGTAAGTCCTTGTCAAAAAAACGAATAGATATATTATACCCGACTGCATATATAACACGTCACGCCTACTTAATATATATGTCAGAGCGGATGTGTGTTTTATCACGGTCTAAGGTAAGTAATTGGATTCATCTCCAATATCACAAAAAACTGCACATGGGCAGTTATCGGATAACTCTTGAGAAACGTCTGAAATAGTACAGTATGAATGAACGACTGCGTCACCTGGAACAGGAACTGAATGATGAACAATGCTTGACTTGGAACTGAATTATGAACAACTGAACTGCCTCATCTGGAACTGAATTATGAACAACCATCTGGAACTGAATTATGAACAACTGCATCACCTGGAACCAGAACTGAATAATGAACAATGCTTGACTTGGAACTGAATTATGAACAACTGTGTCACCTGGAACTGAATTATGAACAACTGTGTCACCTGGAACTGAATTATGAACAAATGCCTCATCTGGAACTGAATAATGAACAACTGCGTCATCGGGAACTGGAACTGAATAATGAACAATGCTTCACTTGGAGCTGAATAATGAACAATGCTTCACTCGGAACTGAATAATGAACAACTGCCTCATCTGGAACCGAATTATGAACAACTACGTCATCTGGAACTGAATTATGAACAACTGCATCACCTAATGCCGAATTATGAACAACTACGTCACCTGGAACTGAATTATGAAGAATTGCATCACCTGGAACTGAATTATGAACAACTGCATCACCTAATGCCGAATTATGAACAACTGCGTCACCTGGAGCCGAATTTTGAACAACTACATCACCTTGAGCCGAATAATGAACAACTACGTCACCTGGACTTGAATTAAGAAACAAATGCGTCATCTGGGACTGAATTATGAACAACTACGTCACCTGAAACCGAATTATAAACAACTGCGTCACATGAAACTGAATTATGAACAATTGCGTCACCTGGAACTGAATTATGAACAATTGCGTCACCTGGAGCTGAATTATGAACAACTGCGTCACCTGGAATTGAATTATGAGCATCTGCCTCATCAGAAACCGAATTATGAACAAATGCGTCATTTGGTCCTGAATTATGAACAACTGCGTCACCTTGAACCGAAATATGAACAACTGCGTCTCCTGAAACTGAATTATGGACAATTGCGTCACCTGGAACTGGATTATGAATAACTGCGTCACCTTATGCCGAATCACTACATCACTTAATGCCGAATTATGAACAACTGCGTCACCTTGAACCGAAATATGAACAACTGCGTCTCCTGAAACTGAAATATGAACAATTGCGTCACCTGGAACTGAATTATGAATAACTGCGTCACCTTATGCCGAATTATGAACAACTGCATCACTTAATGCCGAATTATGAACAATTACGTCACCTTATGCCGAATAATGAACAATTGCGTCACCTGGAGCCGAATTATGAACAACTACCTCATCTGGAACTGAATTTTGAACAATTGCGTCCCCTAGAATTGAATTGTGAAGAACCATATATGACATTTTAAAGACAGTTTCCATTTCGTGGATTGTAAATTAAACGACTACTAGGATTGTTTTAAAGGGAATATATCAGGATTTTTTAAAAAATCAAAATTGGCTTAACATATTTTTGTCCAATGCAACATGCCTTAATATATTCACTGACTCCGTATTGCCAAAAGGATATCTTTTAAACATGTCAAATAATATTTAAAAAAGGGATTTCCTATCTTGGGCTATGCGTCTAGGTTATACTAAAATAGATTTTCCCAATGAAAAGTTCATCATATTTTAGAACATATTAAATGAGTTACGTGATTTAATTTTGATTTCAATTTGATTCGTTATACACAGTGGCGGATATAAGATTTCAGTTTAGAGGTTTTTTTTCAAATATGGGAGTTAGAGAGGTAGGGATAGAAGCGTACGCCGATTTTTTTAAAAGAGTATATCCGCCATTATAGGTTTACACGCAGTACAATTGTTTCATATTAAAAAAGAGTCCGAACGACGCAGTCAAACAGTATTTAAGTGCTGACTTTTTTAACTCCAATTTATATATCGATTATGTCACATTTTGGTCAGTTTGACATACCCAGGGGCGAAGCTTGTCTGAAAACGGTGTGTAAGCAAAGTTGTAGAGGGGTTAGGACTCTCCCCTAATTTTTTTAGATATACTGTCGTAGGTTCGATTTTTCTTTGTTTTTTGTTTTTTGTTGTTTTTGTTTTTGTTTTTTTGGGGGGTGGGGGGGGCTGGTTTTACTCAATATTAACCTTAAATTCCCTGTTTTGTAACAATATAAACTGATAATAAATGTAATGTTTCAAGTGGCTCCTTTTTCATACAACGGGTGTTACAATGCTACTGAACAGTTTACCACCTACTCCAATAGGGGTCCGATTTTTATCGCATTTTTGGCATTTTTATTTTTCCAATTCCTAAGAAAAAAGTGTTGACACGTGCCTACAGTGGCTATAGGAAGCTACGCTTCTGATATTAAACCATTTGGATTTTATTTCCTAATGATAATGAGATGCTTTTTATCTATTTCAGAAATCATTTTATTTTTTAAGACATTTATAGCGTTATTTTTTATATAATCCCTTTAACAAAGAACTGTGTGTTCGGTATTAAAACCCCATAATTATGCTTAATAAGAAGTATCAAAAACAAGTTTAGAAACGCCCACATGACAGCATCGTGCATGAACATTTAATAATTTACAACACTCAATGTTTTTCCTATCATTCTGTAAATATTGTTTATACTGCATTAAGTTGTAACCATGGTAACGTGTTCACGACTCGGCTACGACATCCATAATGTTTCGTCGGCCATGACTTCGTGTTTTTGTCTATACTATAACGATCGATAGTGTCATAGCATCTGCTACGAATGGAAATTATTATAAACGGAATGGATAAGAACTGACTGACTTAAATTTGAACCAGATCGCCAGGGAGAACACCAGAGCGAGTTAAATACATCAGTAATCTAAACAGAATAAAAGTGTGTATTTATGGAAATCAGTAACTATGATACAAACGTGTTAATTATTGTGATCGATGCTCTAGTCTGTGTGTACAGCTGTCTGATGATATGGATATAGCTGTGGAAATACAAAATGCTCTTGCTCAGCTGGTTATGAATTAGACGTCAATGTGTGATACAGCGGTCGATATACCGTGTTATTTAAATATGAATTGCATTTCTTGTGCCGAGTGATAATATCCCAAGTTATACTGCATTTATTTGCATTTGATCGTAATGTGATTACTACAAGGAAACTCAAAGCGGAAACCATTCTAGTTTATATTTGAAAGCTGTAGCCCTGCTTCACGGAGGACTATTAACACCGTTTGCTGTAAATATTTTTAATCTATCGTAACACGCTATGACTATATAAATATATGATATTCGTCTCTTAAGTTAGACTTTACTGTTGATGTATAATTTTCATCAGTGTAGCTATACTGGTTGCTTAGACAAAATACAAACTTTATTGACGTGTGTGGCACGAAATCGACTTAATAAGAAGAAGGCAGCTTTGTAATAAAAAGGATATCGACTTTAAACATTTTTAAAAAAAATGAATTTGCAATAAATATAATTATACTTCATTTCACTCAGTTATGAACGGGCATTGACTTGACAATAACAAGTTCTTGACTTACCAATAAAAGAGGTCAACTCAACAAGTTGGTCAATAAAACTACCTATGTCAGATGGGTATATCTGTCTGGATCAAACGCACATAATCATGTTCTGTGCAAGACTAATTGATTAAGTTGCTTTGGACGCGCGATTTCAATTAACTAATGAAAAACAAAAAAAGTCAATTACAAACGTATAGGAACAGTAGTCCACTTTATCTTCAAACAGAAGACAAACAAGGTAAGATATATTGAAATGGATACTTGTCTTTTAGGGTGATTTTTAACACCCGCTTGTTGTTATGAAGTACTTTGATTGTACAGATTATCCAAAAAATGACGATATATCAGAAGGGGTCGTTCAATAAGTATGTTGAATATTAATAAAAACGGACACTACATTTTGTTCTAGTTTTATTTCGATTGTGAAACGAGTTATTACAACTTCTGCAAATACGTTCGAGGTATTTTCTTAGGTAGAACCAGTTCTAGACATACGCAAGAAAATTGGCTCGCTCAAGTATATTCGGGTTTATAAATACGGACGAAGAAATACCAAGATGATGTTAGGTAGTATTATGTATGTAGCTTAAACTAGATATACCGTGTCCATTTAACATGTTCATTTCGTTAGTTTAGTTAAGTTTAACATATTTTACTGCCATATAAACACATATTACATTACACATTGTTCATATAACTAATACGATTGTATGTAAAAAGGGTTTCCGCGCCGTTTACGTTAATGACCATTTATTCGTGTTGTATTGTTCACTGCGCTCAAACATATTCAGAAATGGTGATGTTTTTTGTTGAAAATATACGCTGTCGTGTTTTTGTGTAATAATTGACATATTGAAACGAGATTGGAGATAATAAATGCGCAAAAGTGTAAAATTAGAGCAAGCATTTACAGATTAGACCAGAAACGTATAAAAGGTATATATGTATTTTGAAATAAAAATGCTAATTTATTGCTAAATGTTTCATGTTTGTTGAAAACAGAACTATATAAAGTATTTAAGCGTACGCCTTGCATTGAAACAAACACGACGACACGATTGATGCGTCGGTTTATATAAATGATTTTATATACTGCATGCCCGTGTGAAAATTTTGAATAACAAGTTACTGTATGCATAGGTCAGTGATTGTTTACATTTGTTATGTTAGGCTTAGTGCTGCACGTGAAAACATGCACTCGCATAACATTTAAAAGTTTATATATACACGGTAACGCCACCTGCATATTGAGGGAAAACTACTTTTGGGAGTTTCGATGTTGTTTGGCTTGGTCCAAAGTGATAGTCATAATTGATAAGCCGAATAACCGTGATATTCATAATTGATAAGCCGAATAACCACAACTTCTCTTAGTCCCCAACTGGTCCTTCGCGGTGGGTGTACTATAGGTTTTGCCCCTGTCCGTTCTTGCGTCCGTTCTTCCGTCTGATATATTGTCTTTATCACATTTCCTATATTGCAATGTCGTTGACTACATTTGGTGTTTGTGTACATCAAGGAAAGGTGATGCTTTGTGTGTCAACAAATAGGTCACTGTGACCTATATACTGAAATCTGACCTACATAAAAACAATGTACGGAGTGCATACTAGAGTGTATCCTGTACTGCAATGTCCAGAATGATCAAATTTGGTTACACCTGGGAAAGGCAGTGTGTCACGTTCCAAAACTAGGCCAGTGTGACCTATATAGTGACCTCTGACCTACATAAGAGAAAACCCTTGTTTGGAGTGCGTCTCCTATACTGTAAACTGCAATGTGTATGACCAAATTCAATTACTGTGTATATCTAAGGAAGGCGATAGGTCGTGTGCCAAGACTATGTCGCATTGACTTATATACTGATCCCTGACCTACATAAAAAGGAAACTCTTGTTCTGAGTAATGACTGTGATGACAAAAGATTAAGTAAAAAATCCCGTTCAGAAGATGTTGTCATAATCAGCAGTTTATTGGAAGACTATTGTGTTTTGTTTTGATAAAATGTGTCATACATGTACCTGCATCTTGTAAATGGGCATGTTTGTCTGTGTGTTTGCTATCTATATATATATATATCTTTATAGAGAGAGAGAGAGAGAGAGAGAGAGAGAGAGAGAGAGAGAGAGAGAGAGACATAAATAAAGAAAAAAAAAGAGTAAAATTAAGCACATATCTTTCAAAATATCTCTACATATACTAGCATGGGTATAATAAAGGGAAATAACTGTTCAAAATCCCATAAAAATACTCCTAATGTTTTTTATGAAAGGCCCATAGCACAAACAAATATAAAACGAATATGCATACAATTCTGAAAGCAACAATACAGCTCTAGTTCGGCCATGTTTTTTTGTCAGTCCATATCACGTGTATTTAGAATATTGGCGCACGTCAATGGTAGACTGAATATAAGGCGCTGAGGTCACCAACCTTGAGGTCACCAACCTTGAGCAAAGCTCTTTTTTAAAAATGTGAAAATATATACAGTAACTGGAGAAGAACTCTATAAAAATGCATCATTTCGTTTTTAGCTGTACTGGCCAAAGGCCAGAAGTGCTTATGCGATGGCGCGTTGTACATCGTCCGTCGTCTGTCGTCTGTCGTCTGTTAGCAGCACTTTCTCTGAAACCACTAGGCCAATTAAACCGAAAATTCACATGGATGTTTCTATTGCATAAGAATTTTTCGATCTGAAATTCAAGATGGCCGCCATTACTAAAAATAATCCAAAATTTAGAAAAATCTCTTTCTCATGAACAGCCCAACAGATTTTCAAAATGTTTATGTAGAAATGATGACCAACTATAGTTTTGTTAGATTTGTTCAAATGGTGTCCCTAGGGTTAAAAATGACCCCGCCCCGATGTTTTTATTGCATAAGAGAATTTCAAAAAGTGCTATGGCCACTATGAGTCAGTAAAGCGTCCTCAGGCCCTCTGGGGCCTCTCGTTATCATTTATAATGTGAATTTTCTGTCAATACTGGAAATAAAATATGTTTAGCATAAATCAAAACGAGTACCAACAGCGGAATGGCGGTGGTTCACGATGCCTACGCCAGTTAAAGGAAATAGCGAGTTTACCTATTTTATACAAACAATATAATGAAAGTGTTTCATTAAATTACCAATCTAGGGACCGCAGCGTGTTCTAGTGGTAGAGCACCCGCCTCGCATGCGGAAGGTCGTGAATCATACCAAAGACTTGAAATATTATTATAATATGGTACTAGAAGTTTTCCACGCTTGGTCGCTTAGCATTTAGAGAATAGAGGTGTCAGTATAATGTGATTGCGGCATAATACCCCCGTGTGACAGCGCTGAGAATACTGTCTCAAATAGACACCGTCGCGTTATGACTGGAAAAAAAATGTTGAAAGCGGCGCTAAAGACCATACAACAACAACAACAACAACAACACACAACAATATTATCTCAACTAAAAACATAAATTATTGTGTAATTTTCAATATTTCAGTTGCCAGATATTTTGGATGTCCGACAACGCTTCTCAAGGCGGAAGATTGACCCCCGTTGTTGAAAAGCCGGAGGGCTTTAAGTCGGTCGGTAAAAGGTGTGCCGACAGGTTGCAGATGCTAGGATCTGTCAGCCAAAACAGGTAAGGACAAACACGATTCCCGCAAGTTATGATTTTGTTGAAGTTGCTTGTGTCATGACGAAAACTGTTACAGTTTTGCTGTGAGCCATATCGGCTAATTACGGCTCGGTTGCATCATTTATATTGCGAGTGTTTTGTATCTATGATGTTAAGATCAAGGCATAGTATCACAATGGGAAAAAAGGAAGTGCTTCCATGGGGTAGTCGCGTAATGGCAGTTATAAATAATCCTCATTTCTTCTTTAAAAATGCATTTTCCACATTGTATTGCTCATTTATTTATTTGAATGACATTATTGATGTTTTGAACATTTTGAAAGCATTTTCATGCATGAAATGTGAATCTAGAAAAAAAATGATGCTTAGAAATTGGGGTATGAATACATGATTTCGGAAGTCTACTTTCACTTTGTCAATAATTTATACACTGAGCAGAAAAAATATCTTATATGACACATGATCCCTACTTTTCTCATCATATTTTGGTAGTGCAGAGGTTGACAAACAGTAAAGTGTAAGTTTGACTTTTTCATTTTGGGTCTCTCTATGAAATGGCAAGCAGCCTTCAAACTTTTATCATTTACTACAGAATAAAGAAAAACATCACTGGTGGGCTTATGATAAATAATCTTTTCATGATCTACAGGCAACTGATTTTTTTCTACAGAAAATATATGTTGTATTTAAAACGTTTCGATCACGAAAAATGATCTTGAATTAAAGATATTGAGGTTTAAAGTAAAAATACTCGTAATTTGTTGTTATTTTAGCTGCAGTATATAAATTTTGAAATCAGAGGTACTTCAACAATTTTAAACACACATTTCAAGGAATGGTATTGTTTTGATGGGAATTTCATTCTGCAATGTAAAAAGTTTTATTGGTGTTCCTGAGATGAACGGAATTGAGGTAAATGAAAACGAGATGTTGCGATATTTTGAGTGAGGTTTTTTGTTCATCTATCATTTCATCTTATATTTCGTTATGGTTGTTTGACTGCGTCGTTTATTCAGATGTCAATTGTAATAAAAAATGCATGCGATATTTTTCTCATTTCTCGTCTATTTGTAAATTTCACCATTCGTATACTAATCATCAAGTTACAAGGTACCAGACAAAGTTATCTGCAATGAATACATAATGGTATATGTACGAGTATAAATCCCAGCCACAAGTCCTTGGAATATACGGACACTTTTACTGTTGCTATTAAAGGCAGTGTATCAGGAAAATTTGCTGTAAATGTTTAACAAAACGTGTCGAGCCCACTTTATATAACAAAAATTGCATGTAATGTATTTGAATTTCACAATTTAGCTCCACTTTCGAAGAATAAGGGAGAGATATGCTACTTAATTTGTTATCGGTGTCACTGTCGGCTTCGGTATCACACCTTCGTTAACCTACACCTTCGTTAACCTTTTGCGTGCAAGTTACTGTCTGAGTATCCATTGCAAAAATTGGATTGAAACTTCACACAAGACTTCCTAGTCAGTAAACCAACTACACTAAGTTCGATAACTCTTGTTTGAGTATAATGCAAAGTATTGCCCTTGTTTGACTTGGACATCCTTGTTCAAGTTTTCGTATAAGTACCATCAAGTCAATATCTCACCAGTCACTCAATGTATTTGATAGAAACTTTACGTAAATCTTTGTTGTCATGGCACCAAAGTTGGATTACTCTTGCCAGATTTATTGTTGTAAATTATTACCCTTGTTTGACTAAGCACTTGTAGGATAGGAAGCTTGCATATACTGACTAATTGTTGATGAAATAGAACACGAAGGATTAATTATTTGCAAATTAATCATTCATAATTCACAGGTAACTTATTTCTTGTACACAAACTGTATTAAAGTTGTATGTAATCATATATGTTTAAACATGTTTCGAGCACGCAAAATGATCTTGAAAGATCTTGAAGACAGTGAGATATGAAACAAAAATTATCGTAATGTGTCGGTATTAAGCTACAGTATACAAATTTTGTAATCGTAAGTACTTCAACAAATTACTGAGAAAGGTATTGTTTAAATGAGAATTTCATTCTGCAATGTAAGAATTTTTATTTGTGTGCCTGAGATGAATGGAAGTTAAAATGATAAAAACGAGATATCGCGATGTTTTGCGTGAATACGCAAGCGTTCACAAAATCTCAATCAGTTGCTTTTCCTTCTCTATATAATTCCTTGATTTGACTAAGAAATTCTGGTTAAAGTCTATAGTTTCATTTATATTATGTACGTATATAATATAAAAATGTGTTACTAATTTCATCAATATGAAGTTTTGTATAGTAACACTTGAAAGATTAACGTTGTTATATCGTTCATGAATCATATTGTTGCCATTCTTTGTATGTAAACTAACTACTTAACTAAAATCTAAAAGTCTATGTTTATCATCGCCGAATACCGACGAATAATCCATTCCGGTGCCCTCAAATTCGTGGATGGAGATTATCGGAATTGACACCCGGGAGTATCCGGCGATGATGTTTATAGGTGAAAAGATTGATTATATGTTTGGGCACGAGAAAATTGATTTCAACTAAGTCGTGAGTCTGGTACCTTTATACAGCTCCGCTTTAGCACATCATACCAAATCTGATATGTGGTGATAAAGGATTGTACCATAGCGCTGGTTTTTCATACTATGTTTAAAATAATTAAATTATTTTTAGTACTTTTTTAGACTGTAACAGACCGCAGCGTGGTCTAGTGGTAGAGCGTCCGCCTCGCATGCGGAAGGTCGTGGGTTCAATCCCCGGCCGGGTCATACCAAAGACTTTAATAATGGTACTAGAAGCCTCCTCGCTTGACGCTCAGCATTTAGAGGAGAGTTCTAGGTCTAGTCGGCCCGGTGTCAGTATAATGTGACTGGGTGGGGTATCATATCATGTGTCTGCGGCATGATACTCCAGTGTGACAGCGTTTAGAATACTGTCTCAAGTAGACACCGTCGCGATATGACTGAAAAATTGTTGAAAGCGACGTTAAACACCATACAATACAATTCTTACTCAGTTTGTAAATATTGGTTTACTCTGTAACAGTGATATTGACAATGCGATCTAATTGATTTAATAGTGTCTTACACTTCTTATAGAATGACATGGTATTTGTGCTAATGTTATGTTAAACTGTAAATGTTATATGTTTATACTTTGATGAAACTCTAATAAATATATATTATCACTAAATCAGTAATAGATTTAAGTTCGATCTACGATTTTTAATCAGTGACCTATTCATATTATTATGCTATTAACTAATAAGTATACGTAATAAAGTCACTGCTTTTATTAAAGATTTTTTTTTAAATATAGAGTCATACGCAGTTTGCTTTAAAGGGAGTAAATCAGAAAATAACGCTATAAATGTCATAAAAATAAAATAATTATTAAAATCGATAGAATGAAGCATCTCATGATTACTAATAAATACAATCTGAATGGTTTATTATGTCAAATCCATCAAAACGTGACAAAATCGATGTCTTAATTGGAGTGGTAAACTTGAAACGAAATACCCATTCTAAAAATAGACAGTCTTTTGGCAGTGTGGGGTCAGGGAGTATAATTATATAGGCATGATATATTGGTAAAATATGTTTTTAGCCAATTCTAAAAGTTTGAAAAATCCAGATAAATTCCCTTTAATTAAATAACGGTGTTGTTCAGGGCATCATTGTGTCATGTTCATAATTGTGATTAAATTACCAACCCCTGTGTGATTCGAGGGTGCCATTGAGTGATGGTAAAATCTGTAGATCTGACTCGTGGATATTGTGAGAGGCGACACATTGAGTATTAGATACAATTTACTGAAACTATGTGCACTTTAGGTTATTTCTGCATATTATTTGTTGGTGTTTTGTTTTTCGATCTGTTTGTTAATTTGTTTGTATTCATGGGCATTGTTTGCATCATATCTAACCGCTATGCGTTGGTACACTGTAGAACCCTAATTAACTAATTTATTTATCAATTCATTCATTCATTCATTCATTCATTCATTCAGTCAGTCATATTGACACCCCCTCTCTCTTACAGATCGGACTTAATATCAATAACAGAGGTAAGGAATTTCCAATATTGGAAGACTATTAAAACAACACACAACACAGGGCCTCCACCAGTGGCGTTGCTTCTTATACACACTGAGGCACTGTAGGCACTATATACCAAAGAATGTAATAAAATCTGACACTTGTGCTACTTCATTTTTACCTTTGTTGAAGTGAACAAACCTTAAATGTTTGGTTATAAAACAGTGAGTTCGAGGTTACCAGGCCCCTAAAAAATAAGAAATCTACGTGAAAACACACCTCCGACAGTCTAGCTGAACTTTTTTTTCGAAGGTCCACCCCAACTCCCTCGTCCCCTTCGTACTTATTACAAAACTGTGTTTGTGTAGCCGGATACCACGATTGTGTGTTTACGGCCCAATACCGTTTTTCGCACCGTCTTTTATCTCCGCCGAATTAATACCGAAACGAGGCTCGTTCCCGCGATTGCCAACAAATAACAACACATGTTAAAAGCACTGTCCTGTCGTTGTAACGCTTCCATTATAATTTTCTAACTCTCCACAGTATGGCTGATTATCTCATTACCGGTGGCACAGGCTATGTTCCGGACGACGGACTGACAGGAGCTCAACTCTTCTCTCATGGCGATGGATTTACATACAAGTGAGAAATATTTTCTAAAGTTCACCACGGACACTGATGACTTCACGCGTGGTGACTGTTGGTTATACTGTTTATATATGCGTAATTTTTATTTATAGCTCTAATGTAACCGATAGCCGTCGTATGACATATTATTAAATTTCAATTTATTATGACATATTTTATTGTGAAAACTTGTTTTAAATTGAAAGTAAACAAAAGAAGAAAGAAATAGGAGTGTCCAATTTTAAGAACATTCATGATTGCGCAAAACCAAACCCAGAGTTTGTTTTTTATTTCCCCCCCTGACCAGGTCAACTTAAAAGTCTAAGAAGACTCCTGACCTTTAACCAGAAGATGAGATGAGATGAATTGGAAAGGGGACATTTCCTGGAATTGGGAAGAGGGCCAAGCCTTTGAGTGCAAGATTTATGGGAAATTGGGATTTATCTACAGGCTTTAACAAAAAAATTAATCCTTAACACTCACTGTAGTGTTAAGATCATGATTTTAAACGCTTATTTACCAGATATTATACAATAATACCAATGACTTGTAAAGAAGGATAGGAAACTAAATGTTGATGAAATAGCACACGAAGGATTAATAATTTGCAAACTAATCATTTATAATTGACAGGCAATTGATTTCTTATATACAAATTGTAAGTTATATATGTAATCTTAGATGTTTAAACATGTTTCTATCATGTGAAATGATCTGAATTAAAGATATTGAGGTTTGAAGGAAAATTTATAGTAATTTGTTGCTTCTCTTAGCTGCAGTATACAAATTTTATAATCAAAAGTACTTCAACAATTTTGAACAAAAATTTCTAAGAATGGTATTGTTTTGATGAGAATATCATATTGCAATTTAGGAATTTGATTGGTGAATGGAAGTTGAGATAATTGAAAACGAGGTATTGCTAGATTTTGCTTGAATACACAAGCATTCACAAAATCTCAATCAGTTGCCTTTTTTTTCTCTATATAATTCCTTTTATAATACTTACATATATCCAGTGTTGTATTTTTATCCCTAATGTTTACAAGTAAATATCTGCTTAAAAATATTTTGGGAAAATACAGTAGCAAAATTTCGGCATCTGTTTAACTTTTAACAAGGTTAAATAGTCTTGTAACGGTAACATAAATTGACATGTATCAATTGCCCACACCTCCAGAAAATTTTCTCACCTGCACATTGCACCAGTGACTTACCTAGATTATATGTCTGGTGATTGCACACACCAGTGTTTGTGCAAATTGAATGTCTCGCCAATATTATCATCATTAGAGAATCATCAACTGTGCATGGGGTAGCATACCATGTGTCTGCAGCATGATACTCCAGTGTCAAGTAGACATTGTAACGATTTTACTGAAAAATTGTTAAAAGTAACACTAAACACCATACAACAACTGAATTGTTAACTTTACAATAATAAAAAAAAAAATTAATATAAAAAAAATGTTTTTTTTATATATATACTGTAGATATTTTAGTATATTAAAAAACTGTTTATTACCCTAGATATTGATACATTAATCTTGATAATATGACAAGATTAAGATGTACTTTTAAAACAGAAGAATGACATGCTATGAAATTTAATGTTTTTTATTGACATATATGTTCTGATATTTAAATGGAAGTTGCATATGGATTAAACAGCGCTGTAATCTTAAAATATTGATCTTGGGGAAGATGAAAAGTAATCTTGAATCAAATCTCCCACTGAGAAAGTATCATGAAGGAGATGTGTTCCAAAAAGTAAATATATGTATTTTTTTCCAAACTGTTTAAATATCTTCCAGATCTAAGGGATGCGCAGTAATGCACATTTAGAAGTCAACATTGTTTTCCTGCTACAACTTCTCTCTGAGAGCTCAATTTTGAGATTTTTCAAGTATTGCTATCTGGAATATATTTTCACTGTTTAAAAAAATGTACATATACACATATTTGTTTTCAAAAAATCAATTTAAACTTGTCCTAATATCTTCAGATTGCCTGACCAGCTTTAAATATAAGTAAACAAATGTGGTTAATAATAATAATACTCTTTTAATCTGTCAATATTATTATTAAATAAAAAACATTTAAAAATTGTGAATTAAAACGTGAAAATGCTCCATTTATAATGCAGGAATGTAACCTTTCATGTACTGGCTGACATTCTGAGCAAATGCATTGAAGTATTCCATAGGGGAAGTCGTGCTTAGATTATAAATGCCATTTCATTTTAGCTTAATTTTTATGAGCTGCTCTCTAGTCAACTAGGGTAGATAAGGTACTGAATGTTGTCTTTGGAGAGGTCATCTAGTCAAACTGGGAAATGATCCCACAACTTCCAGTGTAAGTGGCCGACACTCTATCCACTGCTATAACATCCTGATTATAATACTCATATTATTTATCCAGAACAACTTCAAAGTGTCATATATAATGTATATAATAATAAATTAAGATAGGTGGTTCGATGTTGTGGTGGATGCATTGCGACACCAGCTGTATTTCCATAATCTGATACCGTCAGGAATGTTAGTCAGTGCTCAAGCATACCAATCTCTGCAAGTAACTTTCCCATTAGTATGGGAGAAACAGAATTTGAATCAGCGATTAGAGACAAATGATAATGAGATGAATGTCATCTATCAATCATCACAGAGACTGGCCAGGCGGGGATTCAAACTCACAACCCCTGGATTGATGGTCAGATGGGCTACCGACTGAACTAACCAGACAAGCTGCATTTTTTCTTTAAATCTCGATAACATTTAATATAAAATAAAATACTATCATGAAATAAAATTTGATGAAACAAGAGTAGGAAAAGGCATACATTTCTTACACTGGTATTTCTTTCTTTTCAGTGATTTTCTCATATTACCTGGTTTCATTGACTTTGCTGCAGATGAAGTGGTAGGTATCACTACGTGATATAATATGTTGATACATTGAATACTAGCCTGATATAATGTTCTCTTATTCATGATCGTACCTATATAGACTACATCCATTACATCTGTCAGGTGCCATCCATCACTTAGCTTGGGTCATAGTTTCTGGAGCATTAACAAATAAATAAGAGTTTTTTTTCAGCTAGAGAAAACTTATACTACCAGCAGTTTGCTACTATAATTTGGAACCAATTTCACAAAATTGGATCACATATCATTTGATGTATAGTCAAACCTGTGTGAGCGGCCACGTCTGTTGACCAGCCACTTGGCTGAAGCAGCCGCATTTGCTATTTTGCATTTCGCTGTTTTCAGAGCAAATTTACCTGTATTAAGCAACAGCCTGTCTTAAAAGGCCACTATTGCTCCTTCCCTTGAGTGACTGCTTAAGACAGGTTTGACTAGTGTATTGAGGTTCTATGCCTACTGGAGTTATATTGGTTTATGCTTGATTGATCCATCTGTCGGTCATTCAGTTGACCATCATGATTTCAGGACGTTAATGCATTACCGCTTTAACCTACAGTCATCAAACTTGGCAGGGAAGTTTGTCTTGGCCAGTAGTCTGTCTGATTTCTTGAACACACATTGTTCTCGCGTGGAACTATAGCAACCAACACTTAAAAAGACATCAAATTTTGAATTAAACAAACACAGTACATGTATATACTTACAGTGTACGTACATTTAATGATACTGAAATTAATTGCACCAGTATATATATAATTTTATAATCTGGCTTTTTTTAAAAAAAAATCTTCTTGATAAATTCTCACATTTGTGGTAAGCTTTGAGTTAAATTACAAACCATATTACTGTTACAATGAGCAAATCCATCTCTTTCCTTATGTTCTGTTGTTTCTATTTCAGAGTGTTTTATATATACCGACATACATTGTCGGGCTTCTCCACAGGCCATTTAAGTGAAGGGGCACCCCAGCGCTTGACTGTCAGAAATGGCATTCCCCTAGTGCTTGAATTCTTTAACAAAATTTTGCAAAAGTTTACTTTCCTCTAAATCATTATTTTTCTTTGCATATCTTTTCTCATTTTAATGCCTATAATGAAACACTAAATATGATGACTTCAACTGATTAATATAAGTTTTACTAGTAAAATGTATTTCAATGAGTACCTTACACAGCACTTGAAAATGTTTTGAAGGTGATTATGCACTCTTACCCCAGCGCTTGCATTCTTTTCTATGGAGAACCCCAATTGTATGTTGTATTTCAGCTGGTGCTTTCTTTACATAAAGTGTATGAAATGAAATCCAAAAAGTCATCCTATATGATACATGTACCTGCTTCTGAGAAGTCGTTAAGTTATAACATTTATTGATAAGCTTGTACAGCTACAGGGCTGAAAAATTCCACTTGTCCGCTCACCATGACGAGTGAATATTTGGTCAGGATGAGTAAGATTTAAGAAACTGACCTTATTATTTCTTTGATTTTAAGCATTGAATTAAAAATGATGGAAAGGGAGGACGGATAGCTTTTATATGAAATTTCAAGCCTTGAGTTAGTTCCTATCTGTTTAATGAATAAAAAGTAGAGCTGTATTGAAATCCATAATTAATAAATTCTTATTCTTATTGCAGGACCTCACATCTGCATTGACAAAACGGATCACACTGAGGGCGCCACTGGTCTCATCACCAATGGATACGGTCACAGAATCTCAGATGGCCATAGCAATGGCTGTATGTAGTCACTTCTGTTTTGTTGTTTAGATACATACTGAAATGTGTATCGAACCCCCTGGAATTTTTAAAAAAAGCGAGTTAATAAATAATGTCGATCGAAATGTTTAGTTCTGAAGAGAGAACTGAGGTTTTAACTATTGTTTACATGTATGACTTTCTGTAATGACTTGGTTGTTTTCCATTGTTCCTCTGCCAATTTTCGGAAGTACATGAATCTATATGTGCATAAGTTGCCATCCGCCGTTGTTCCTAACAAA
Organism: Panopea generosa; assembly: GCA_029582155.1. NCBI lineage: Eukaryota > Metazoa > Mollusca > Bivalvia > Adapedonta > Hiatellidae > Panopea > Panopea generosa. The sequence goes on from CM055903.1 coordinate 18,981,177, forward strand.
CTCATAGTTTGCAGTTATGTTCCGAATCTGTTTATTGGTAAGAAAAGACCATTGATTTGTAAACAAACACCTGTTTGCAATTATTTAATATAATGTTTTGTTTATATATCTGTTTGCATACTTTCTCAGAGGGCAAATAATCATGTAATCTGTGAAATGGAATAGTAAAATAGACTTCAAATTATGAAAAAAAAATGGTTGTTTTGGAAGTTTATGAGCATTTAAACATGGGGTAAACAATGGTGTGCCTCCTCATTTTTTTAACATAATTTTCTTAACGTTAATTTCTTTTTTCCATAACCTTTAAACATCTGTTAAAGAAAAATAAACGGCGCCGGGAAGACTGAAAAGGGCGCCGTAAAAACATAGACTGGCCGATGTTTAAACTGGTATTAGAAATTCGCGCATGCGCGTCTCGATACCTTACAAAACAAAATAGGACATTCAAAATAAAAACTTCTCAGAGTAAATCGTCTGTACATTTTAAACAAAAAGATAACATGACTTTTTAAATAAAGTTTCATATTTCCACATTTCATCTTAATATACCAACAACCTAAAACCGGGTATATATCAGTAATATTATTGCAGCGTACGTTTTTTTCAAAGATGTTTTCTTCAAATTACAAAATAAAATTGTCATGGCGTGACAGTCATTTATGATTTAACCCGACAAGTGAGCGTATATTATATAAAAATAACCTCGATATGTTGTTGAATAGGATTTTCAACCAGCGATATACCTAAAATATTAAAACAGCTCTGGGAATTACAGGTAACCCGCTGGAACACTCAGCTTCCCAAAGTTGGTGTCCTGTCAAGAAAAAATCGAGCAACTTAGCGACAACCGGTAAAATTAATCGCTGAAGCGAGTTTAATTGAAACCATTCAGCTATTTATTTATGCGGATAAGTTAAAAAATTAGTGCAATGAAGATCGATTTTCAGAGAATGTAAACTTATTAATGCATATAGAAATTGATTTTAGCGTAAAACTCGTTGCTCATGCGTAATTGATACGCACGTAAAACAAATCTGGTGCGTATCCACAAATTTTTAATGAATCATATACGCAGATACACATCTTATCTGGAGCTATGTTATTGTGACTTTAAATTATTTTATACCTGGTCATTGCTGTGGTCCCACAATTAGTAGTGTTAGTTTGTTTTATAATCAGGCGCCCTGAATTCCTGCCATACTTAGACCTCTCTTACACACGGTGCATTCAACCATCCCTTTGAATTGTGACTTCATAAACACGTAAAATATTTTGTTGTGAAGGTAAAATTAGCAAGTTTATTTGTATTGATTATGTTATAATGACAATGTGGAAGTAATATTTAATGCTAGTATATGAATTATTTATATATTATAGTTGACAGGCGGTGTTGGAGTGATTCATCACAACTGCACTATAGATGTTCAGGCCAATGAAGTGAGAAAAGTAAAGGTGAGTGTAACAAAGTTTTTTTAGCTCACCTGAACACGGCTCAAGGTTTCGGAACTATACTGATTGCCTTGTGTCAGTTATCTTTCTTTTAAATTTTGCTTTAAACTGTTTCTCTGAAAATCGCTCGACAGATTTTAACCAATTTCGTGTGAAGCATTATCACATGAAGGTGCCTCAAATTCAAATCATTTCCCTGGGGTTAAATTTGGCCATGTCCAAGTGGGTTATCAGTTTTTGTTTCTTTAAAATTTAAAAAATCTGAAACTACAGGGCCCAGAACTCGGATATTTTGCATGGTATATATGTACATGTATATCACCTAACGATTATCTTTCGTGTTTGTTCAAGTTATGACCCTTGGGGTCAAAATTGTCCCACGTCTTAGTGACATATCAGTTTAACAGGGACATTTTAATTTAAAATTCTCATGAACTGATCAACTAACATTTGTTTATATTTTGTATAGGGTCCTCCGTGGCCGAGTGGTCTCCGATGTCGTTTCAAGGTCACTTACCTTTCACTGCTAAGGTCATAGATTAGAGTCCTGCTCCCTCCAAAAATTTTATGTAAAATAGTTTGTCAGTTACTTGCAGAAGGACAGTGGGTCTACTCAGTCTGACGCAGTCTGAGGTCTTCCTCCACCAGTAAAACTGAATATGCCATATATAACCTGAAATGTGTTGAAAATGGCTTTAAACTCCATTAAAAAAAATCGTTTAAATGTCAGATCCTTATCAGTAATGGTTTCAACCTTGTTCATATAAAGGGAAAAGTGTCCATTCGGACCCATAAAAGGGAACTTTGATTTTTACATAGGAATACTATGGGAAAGCCGGAAATTGTGTTTTTCTCATCTATTTTATGTACAGTCAAATCTGTCTTAAGCAGCCAGTCAAGGGAATGAACAAAAAAATGGCCTTTTAAGACAGTTTGTTGCTTAATACGGGTAAATTTGTTCTGGAAGCATAACCATGGGAAAGAGCTAATGTGGCTGCTTAAGACAAGTGGCTGCTTAATAGAGGTGACCACTTCCACAGGTTTGACTATACATGTATTATTTCAATCGTTTGCATTCTTGATGCCTGTAGTATTGCTCAGTTTGTCAATTAATGCTCGTATTTGATGTTAATTGATCTTAGTTTGTGATGAAATCATTAGAATGCATATTAGATGCATACAGCTTGCATTGGATCTTTAACCAATATTGTGCAAGGTATAGATTTATTTTCATACATGTAATTTAGCTATTTTTCTTGTCAGCACTCAAGTAAATACTCCACAAGATGACATACATACATGTATTTTACATCTTTGTGGTAGCAACTGTTGTCATGGTAATGAGAAGATTGGCTTCAGTATTGATGTGTTTTTTTATATGTTCCTTAATTACATTTTGTTTGATTCACTGGAATTCTCTTCATTTGTAGAAAATTACATGAAAGTGAGAGATTGGCGTTGGTGATATTCCTTAATCCTCTGGTTTGTTGTTAATGAAAAAAAATGCTATCTTAAGTGAGCATAATTTCTACATTGATGTGTGTGTGTGTGCTAGGAACAAGGCTCTTCAGACTTGCTGGGCCAGGTTAGCTCAGTTGGTAACATGTGTGATTAAATACTGGGGTCATGAGTGAGTTTCCATCCGGCTGCAGTGTCTGTAATAAATAGCTATGAACTTTGATCAGTAGCCATGAATCTCCCATCTCTGGATATGTGGGAAGTAGTCGGTGGCCAGGCAGATCCCAGGAACGATGATTAGATGCGCTCACTGCTGTAATATTACTGAAATACTGGTGAACAAAATGAAAAAACCTCCATCATACAAAACAAACTTTGTATGTTCAATGTAGATGTATGTATATACATGTAGTAGGATATATTTAATATATGTATCTGCTTGCAATTCCCCAATGGCTGAGTGTCCTAACCTGCATTCAGGAGCCAGTCTACGTATCTTGACTGTGACTCCTGCTGCAGTTGGCGTCCATTTCTGTTGGGCATATAATAAGATTGATGCATGTATCAATCTTTTAGCACGGTTTTAAAAAGGTTTAATGTTTTTCTTATTTTAAAAAAATACTTAAATAAAAAATTGTAGTTTATTTAAGAATGTCAATATTTGGACTGGAAATTCAGCCCATATGGTTATCATTGTTACAGTTTGGTGTTCAAGAATAAGATTAGCACAGCCTTGTGAAAACACTTTCCTCTCAGAAATAAATATTGAAGCCTGAACAAGCATTTTGACACCATACACAGATATGTAAACAATATAAAATCTGATGCAGGAAATACCTGCCAGAATGGGACTGGGCGTGAGAGTCTTCTCCTCTTGTTGATAATCAATCGGAATTCCTCTATAATGTTTGCAGATTCGCATTGCATTTAGGGCTGCATATTATACCCGGTTTTCAATGTAAGATTGGCACGGGGCTGGCAACCAGGAATCCATTTACTCTATAACAATATAAACAAAATGGTAGTCAAATGCCAGAGTGTTCTCTTTCTCCGAACCAGAAGTAGAGTGAACCAGTCCATGGAGTTTGTGAGTGTCCCTGTTTAAAGGTCACTTCTCACCATTGTGGTGGTAGTTTCAAACCCAAACTTACCAAAGCTTGACCCGATGTCTCTTGAAAACAACATTTATTACTGGTTCATATGAGCCTCGAACTGTCTTCGCAGTCGAGATAAAATTGATAAATTAGTATAAATTAAATATAGTATTTATATAAATCTTATGTTGTTAACCCAATATTTTCAGAAATATGAACAAGGATTTATAGTTGATCCAGTTGTGATGTCTCCAGAGAATACTGTAAAAGATGTTATAGAAGCAAAGAAAATGTATGGTTTCTCTGGAATACCAATCACTGTAAAAGGTCACATGGGCGAAAAGTTGGTCGGCCTTGTCACACAGAGGGACATAGACTTTCTTCCCACAGATGAATTCAAGACCCCAGTGTCGGAGGTAAATTTTTTATGCTGAAATTTTTAGTCAAATATGAATAAAAATTATAAATTTTATATTAAGTGCTGTAAATCAGTTCAGTATATTATGTTGTTAGTTGTTCGTTTTAGACAAACAAATATAAGTTTAACAACTTGCTCATGCTTGACAAGAATGAGACAGAAAACCATATAGATATTGAGGAGAAACCCATATAGGTATTGCGGAGAAAACCATATAGATGTTGAGAGTAACCATATAGGTGTTGAGAAAACCATATTGGTATTGAGGAGAAAACCAAAAAGGTATTGAGGAGAAAACCATATAGATATTGAGGAGAAGATCATATAGATATTGAGGAGAAAACCATATAGGTATTGAGGAGAAAACATTATAGATATTGAGGAGAAAAACCATATAGATATTGAGGAGAAAACCATATACATTTTGTAGGTATTGAGGAGAAAACCATATAGATGTTGAGGAGAAAACCATATACATTTTGTAGGTATTGAGGTGAAAACCATATAGGTGTTGAGGAGAAGATCATAAAGATATTAAGGAGAAAAACATATAGGTATTGAGGAAAAGATCATATAGATATTGAGGAGAAAACCATATAAGTATTGAGGGGAAAACCATATAGGTGTTCAGGAAAAAACCATATAGTTGTTCAGAAGAAAATCATATAGGTGTTGAGGAGAAAACCATATAGGTATTGACTGAGAAGCACTTGATCACTGTTTGGACCATCATAAAAATTGTCTAGTAAACTCTTGCAGATGATGCATTTGAACTATGATGCTGTGTTCTAATAAATCAGAAATATTATGACAGTATATCTTACATACATGTATAGATTAATGGATTTTATGTGTATGTTTCCCTTTCAGGTAATGACCCCATTTGAAGAATTGACATGTGCCCCTGCAGGGGTAACACTAAAGGAAGCAAATCTCATATTGCAGAAAAGTAAAAAAGGTACAGTTAACTATTTTTGTTGAATTTTAACAAAACTTACACTGTTTTTATATACAGTTGTTCTCCTACATGTAGTACAGTAAAATTCAATTATCCTCTCACATTAATTACTTCAAAAGTATTCCAATAATACGAATTGTCTTTTTTTCAAACTTTGCTATACAGTAAAACTAGGTCTACTTAGGGATAATTTAAAAAGCTCAAGTTTGATAGTGATGTTTCAAGTTTTCAGTGTCTAGAAATCATGCCTAAAAATTAAACACTAAAACACTAAACAACATACAACAATCCATTTGTAAAATAGCGAAAAGGTGACGAGTGTTATCCGTTGATGTGTCTGTCCGTTTTTTTCTTGTGTCCCTTCGTCTGTCAAATTTCTTTCCAATGGATAACCTTGGAAAGGGTCTATACGTGATCAAAATACTTTTTTTTTCACATTATTTTTACGCATATTGAAAAAATTAATTTATGCAGTTGAGATACATGTATACTCGCCCTGTTGGGACCAGCATTTATAGATTTAAGCAGTATTTTACACCCCTATTAATGTGCCATAAATACTAAGACATGGTGTGTAATGTATTCCAGGTAAACTACCAATAGTGAATGATAATGAAGAGTTGGTAGCATTGATAGCCAGGACAGATACGAAGAAAAACCGGGAATACCCTCTAGCCTCTAAAGATGAAAAGTAAGATCTTATGCCTGTCAGACCTTTATTCATATTTGTATAGCTGTATGGAAATCATACCGTTTAAGGGTCATTATACTACTTCAATTTGAGACAGCAAAAAATGGATTGCTGTTCCTCTGTACGACATAGGAGGCAACAAATTTGCTGAATGACCCTCTCTATATACAACTCCCTATGTTATGCAACTGTAATTTTTCTCCCAATGGTTAATGTTTATAATGGCATCCTTCCTTATGTGACAAGCGACAGTAAAGTTTGTTTCCCAAAATCAATAGTTGTTATTATAACAGCCCGTATATAACAACCTTGTCTTTTCAAAATAATTATCCATCTTCTGTTGGTCACAATATAGGTGATAATTGCTCCTAAATTAAACATGACACAAGTTAATTTTTTAATTGATTTACAGTAAGTGTTGAGAAATATAACAAAGCAGACACATAATAGGTTGGTACTGCGAGTGAGTACCACTGTGGTATGTATCACGGTATACCCTGTCATTTCTGAAGGCCAAAATATCAGATTTGTTATGCTTGTTGCGAACAATTTCCCAGTCATCTGCCATTTTGATTTTGCTTGATGTAGTTGATGGTATCATGTGTGATGATTTATTTTCAATAGTAACATAAATACCAAGTAAAACTGGTCTGATAGTGCATCATTATCTATTTAATGAGCAGTTACTGTTTTGATATAACCAGACCCGATTAGGTCAGTCAGTAACACGTCTGTCTATTAATTAAGTACTGAGTTCGAATCCCACCCGGCAACAGTCTCTTTGATGATTGATATACAACTTTGTGTGTCATTATCATTTTTCTCTCTTGCTGATTCAAGTTATCAGTAATTTGTGGAGATGGGGTGTGCTCGAGTACTGGTTAACCTTTCAGGATCCCAGGAACCAGTGGTTAGGTTAACTGTTAGCCTGTAAGCCCTCCATGGCATAAAAATGATGCTAGGTATTCAATCAATCAATCATTCTGTATTAATATGACTACGATATGAGAATTGCTAGGATTGATTTTAAAGTTTAATTTTTGTAATTCAGGAAACAGTTATTGGTCGGAGGGGCAGTTAGTACACATGAAACAGATCGGCCGAGGGTAGAGGCACTTATACAAGCGGGCGCAGACTTTATTGTTCTAGTATGTATCAAGTAGGTTTTGTTGTGTACATATACATGTAATTATTTGTATTGAAAAATTGTAATTAATTGTTTGATGCCCATAAGCGGTTTTCCTTCAGTAGCCACTATCAGAGATTTAAGTGTGCTGAGCCGGTCCTATTAGCTCAGTTGGTAGTGCGTATGACTATCAATCCACTGGTCGTGAATTTGAATCATCATCTTGCAACAGTCTCTGTGATGATTGATATGCAACATTGTGTATCATTTGTCACTCGTTTTTCATCTCTTATCATAGTGGGAAAGTTATCAGTTACTTGCAATGATGGGCATGCTTGAGTATTTATGTAGTTATGATGACCAACTATAGTATTGTTAGATTTGTTCAAATGGTGTCCCTAGGGTTAAAAATGACCCCGCCCCGAGGGTTCATGAGTCAGTAGAGCGTCCTCAGGCCCTCTTGGGCCTCTTGTTTTTTTAAAATTGTGGTTAAATACATAATAACAGATGTGTGTGTATATGTGTACACTACAACTGGGCAGTTGTACAATTAAAGTTTCAGAAATGAGTGATAGTTGTGTTGTAAATAGAAATTAATTACATTGTTAAATCTTTAGAATCTACATGTAGCTGCTTGCGTCTCGTCCTCAGTCAAACCACGCCACAGTGATGTATATGTACAAATGTGACCTGTTTTATTAACAGCATATATACAATGTACACACTCTTCACCACTTGTATGATACTGTATAGGGGCGGATCCAGGATTTCAGTTTAGAGGGGGCGTACTTAGGGGTGATACACAAAATCTGAACAGGCACATATGCTTTTCAGTAGAAATGTAGTGAGTTTTAATTAAATATGGGAGTTTGTGTGTGTGTGGTGGGTGAGGAGTGTACCACAGGTTTTTCAAAGAGCAGATCCACCATTGCTGTAGAATCTGGTAAATACATGTAAGCATATGTGCTTATATTAATTTAAGTGACACTTTTATGCGCTTATTGATGGTAAGCGCTTATACTGAACCACTAGACGATGTTCCTCTATATTTGATATGCTCTTATACTTAAACCCTATGCGCCTATTTTTGACACCTTGATCAATTCTTACCTCGGTCAAGAAAAGGAAAGTAAAATACTACATATAGTACCGACATGTGTGGCGAGCTACATGTTTATTTCATAACTGATTTCACAAATATGAAATTTATCAAATGTTAACAATGTAAACATGAATAAGTTAAATAAGTTCAACATAAAATGCACGTGACACAGTTTTAGTTAATGTACACTTTGGCTATTACGCATTGTCTCTATGTTGCATCTGTTTTTATCAGGAGTAAGATTTCCTTTTTAAATCAGTTTTATCAGTGTTTGATGCACACAAAAAGAAAGAAAAAAAAATATATATAAAAACTATTTCGCATTGTTTCTATGCTGTTCAGAGAGGGGTTATCCAGAAGTTTTTGGACATAATATGAACATGACATGTCGGATTTATTTGGAGTTTTACATGTATTATATTTAATCTGACTGCAAACTGATTGCAAAGTATGAAGAAAATATATTTTCAAATAAAACAGTAGCATGTATTTCCAAACATGTAATTCACTCCTATCTGCCGCAGGCCATATTAACATTATGTTGTTGTGACGTCAATTTATTTTACAAGTAATTTTCCTTCTCTTACTCATCGCTCCACTCAAACTCAATTAGCAATTGGGGAACCCTGCGAGCACTTAAATGCATGCTATGTATTCTTAATTATCATGTGCACTGTATTGTAACCTATACTTGGTGTGCAGCATAGTTCATGAATTGTATTACAGCAATCCTTACTGAGGCACTTTTTACTATGTTGACGTGACTGCGTGATTTTGACACAGGACGCCACACCTGTTATCATTCACTATTGTTTCTCATTAACACATAATACACAACAAATAACTTTCTCGGAGCTTTACTATGCATACATGTAACTATCATCTAAATCTGTGTTTTGCTAATATTGACACAAACTGTATTGCTTCTCGTTGTTTCACCTTTTCATCAGATGCACTATTTGCATACGAATGAGTCGTCGACCATTTCAACATAATTTTTTTTAAACTCATACCACCTTCACGCAATGCTGGAATGACACTATCATGCAGACATTGAAGACGTGTCATCAATAATATATGATTTACCACGTGTTTTACTGGAAAATGATTTTTAGTTTTCACATTTTTATCTGTCGAATTGGTCAACATTTTGAGCTGCAGCACTTAGCATGTATGTATGTTGTATATAGCGATGTAATTGCATAAAATTTTTATATGGATTTTATTAAATTTGTCCACGAAATTCTGGATAACCTCTCGTATGTTGATAATGAGTAAGAGTTTTATCTGTATTTGATGAACACAAAATGATCACAAACATACTGCTAGATGTAACAACTTGATCAGAATACTAGCATCTAGTTTGTGTTTATAGTTGCAAAAACTATTCAAACAAGATGATTATCAGAAAAAAGTTACACTTCAGTAGATGTGAAATACTAGTATAACAGTATATATATGATGATGACAGGCTGCTCAATAGGTAAGAACACTTGTAACCAATTATCATGGTATTAATGAAGACCATTAGCAAGTTTAGCTGCTAATTTGTTGAGATATGCGCCTATTTTTAACACAAAATTACCGTAAGATTTTAGCATGCGTTTACTAACACATACAGAATGATGATAAGGACATGTGCACTTTGGCTTACAGTTATGTTCAAGTATGCCATAAAAGCTATTTGTGGTTGATTTGAAGCTTGACTGACAGTTACACTATACTGTTTTGGTAACTATTTTGGCACAAAAACCTGCTGACATAAGCTCAGAAGCATTTTGGCACACCTCCAGTGAAACTCCATGTTCCAGGTCGTGTGCAATTCCCTCAATAAACTAAATTGCCAATTACAATTTATGATCCATCTGGGTTGAGAAATTAAAGCTTGTCCTGTGCCAGGCTGATTTCAGGAGGGACAAGTAATATTTTCCTGTAAAACTTTTCAAGTTTAAAACTCAAATTCAAATCATTTTATACTATTCATATTTAACATGCCATTAGATATATGCAAAACAAGACATTTATGCTTGAGACTCTTCTATTAGTTTGGTAGTAGAATAAAAACACTGCATTTTTCTCACTTACAGATTTGGGTTATTGATTGAGTTTATTGTAAAAAAGTAAATGGGGACACATAATGATTGCCTTGGGACTAGTGAAGTTACAAAGACAACTACTACCTGTGGGCATCTCCTTACAAAAAGTTACTGTCTAACTGTGTCCATTGTAACATTTCAGGATTCATCACAAGGAAACTCCATATATCAGATAGATATGATCAAGGCAGTGAAGAAACAGCATCCAGATATACAGCTTATCGGTGGAAATGGTCAGTTGTAACATTATTATATCATACTTCACTTCCTGCACAGATCCAATATGGATATTCATAGAGAAACAAATGTAACTCATTCACCTTTTGCGAAAGCTAGAGTATTCGTGCAAACTCACAAAATCTTTATTTCAAGTTTCTTGCACACCGGATAGAGATATCTGCATTTTTACCTGGATTAGATATTTCTGTCTCACCCTAGGGATGAGATAAAATTTTCACACTGACGTAATGCCATTCATAAAATGGTCACGCTATGAAGTAAAGCCATTCATAAAATCCTTGTGCTATGACGTATTCATTCATAAATACTTCAGTATCCTTGCGCTACTATAAAAAATAATGCGGAATAAAAATCTTTACAAATCACACAGTTAGGGTTGTAAACAAGAAAAAGTATCTTTCATGGGTTTTTTAGGTGCGAATTGAAAATTCAATCCTTTGGGATAAATGTTTTGGCGGTAACTTGGCAGAGCCAATTGTTATGGTAGTATTGATTACAATATTAGTATACTGCCACTAAAATGAGCCAAATTACATGACATTTTATCTCAAACTACAATATTTTGAGTATAAGATAATTTTGTATGATCAAAACATCGTAAAACGGTAAAGGTAATGTACAACTAACATATTATGTACAAGAAAGCTGTTACGTGTGAATTTTGAATGGTTAATTTACAGATAATTGATCCTTCATACATGTATGCTACACATATTTTATCAACATTAAAATTGATATTTTGGAGTATTCTAATCTCCTAAGCCAGGTCTGTTTAGCTCAGTTGGTAGCACATCTGGCTATAAATTTAGAGGTCGTGAGTTTGAATCCCTGTCCGGCGACAGTCTCTGTGATGATTGATATACAACATTGCATCTCATTGTCATTTGTATCACAACGCATATTAAAGTGCAGAGGTTATTAGTTAGTTAGGAGATGGATTTGCTCAAGTATTGATAAACTTTCAGGATCCCAGTAAAGAGTGGTAAGTTAACTGATCATCTGTTAGCCCTCAATTGCATAAAAATTATGCTAAAATTCAAATCTAGTTGCCTATCCTTCTCTATGTAAGCCCTTGGATCCAAGATCCACTTGTGACAAGTTTTCTATTTGATACATTATAATCTTCATTACTCAACCAACACAAAACATTGTATGGAAAAACCTTTAAAGGATCACCTGAAATATTTATTCTTTTCCTGAATAGAAATCTTCTAATTACTCTGTCAGCAGAACTCAACAGAGCAATTCCTGTAGTCTTCTGTCAGCCAATATCCACAATTTCTTTCAATGGCTGAATGGCTGTCAAAAACAGCTCACATGGTTCATATGGCCATCATATTGTGTCTGCAACATTGTTGTTGTCTGTAAACTTTAAATATTTTAATCTTCTTTGAAACCTCTAAATAAAAAGGAACCAACCATGTACATGTGGATGTCCCAAGTACTGCAGCCTATTGTCCATGCTATGTGATAGTTCAGTTGCTATAAAGAAGTTTGATGTAATGTGCGTGGCTGTCATAGAAAAAAAATACTTCCACCTGGTGCTCATTTCAGTGTTTTCTCCAGCTTCAACTTTTTGGGGGTCATTTTCAAAATCTGGGGGTCATCTGTTAACTAGACTAAAACTTAATGAATTTGAAGAAATAGAGATATAATAGACATATATTTTACTAAAACAGTTTTACTTTCTGTTTCACACAAATTTCAAAATTAAAACTGTAACTTAAATTAACATTTTCAAAACAATTTAACTTTATAAGAATGTTTCACTTCTGACTACAAGTTACAACAATTAGAAACTAGTTGGCTTTTTCTTCCGAACAGCAGTGTGCTACATTAACTTTTTAATGATCATGGCCACAGGGACATGAACTTTTCTTCAATTGTGATGGCCCAAGCTAAATAATCATGGCCCTGTTTTTAATGAAAAACACTAAAATATTAATTTCAATATTTCTCTTTTTTTTCATTACTTCAAATTTTACACTAAGAAGTTTGCAAACTTAAGAATGGTATTGAAACAGGCCCAAGTTGCTGACAAGTAAACTTGACAATTAGTTTTCATTTGCTTATCACTGTTTATCATGTAGTGAGGCAATGTTTTACTTGGTTGTGCTACTTTTGATGTTTGAACACGTATTAAAAAACAAAATGATATTAAGAAAAAATCAGTAAAACACCTTTTAGCTTGTTTTGTTTTTTTAAAAAACAAACGAAAAGCTATTATGATCATTTGCTTTGTCATCGGTGTCATCCGTCAGTTAAAGTTTTATATGTTTAGCTCAGCTTTTTCTCTGTTTCTGAACAAACTACCTATGTTATGGTGACTAAACTTCATAAACACATTCATATAATGTTAAAGAAACAGTGTATATAATATACATGTAGCTAACTTAACTAAGTTTTCATATTTTTGGCTTCAAAACTGTAGGTTAAAGTTTTTTGTTTAGCTTGGGTTTGAATTTGTTTATTTTTCAGTAATACTGTTGATTTTGTGAACTACATGTAACCACCAGCATGTTTAAACAGTTTACATCACTACTTAATTGATTTGGAAAAAAGACGAGCGCTTGTACCACTTGCGATGCTCTTGTTAAATACATGTAATAAACATTGAATACAACCAAATGCATGGAACTTTGTCGCCATGGCATGTTTCTTTGAATTGGCAAAATACAATCTTTTATAATGATTTGGGAATTTTCATTGCTAACTGATAGTTATTTATTGGAAGTTAGGAAAGCTTGAGGCTTTTTTTTATTGACAATGGATCCAAATACAGGCCCGTGGTAAAAGGTAAATCACTCGGGCGACTTCTGTGCCATTTAAGCTGGGTGGTAGTGTATATGTCATTTGCTGTTCATAACAGAGGTCGCATGTACAATCCAATACAGCACCCTACCCAGAAAACGGAGCTGAGAGCAGTTCACCAAAGCTCTGAACTGACTTTGTAGTCAAGTTAAAATACACTAAAAACTATATTTGCACACATTTCATGTCATTTTTTTAAATCTTCCAAAATTCGCAATTGTTTTGAGAAAGATTAATTATATACATATTTGATTTATATAAACTCTGTAGATTTCCAATAGCAGAATCACAGATGGGTAACACCGTGTTTACCCTGTGTTTATTGGTCTTAAATTATAATTAACTTTATATAATTGTTTTAAATGCTTCAGTTGTAACAGCAGCTCAGGCCAAGAATCTCATAGATGCAGGTGTGGATGGTCTTCGTGTGGGTATGGGGAGTGGATCAATATGTATAACACAGGAAGGTGAGCTTATCTCAACATTAAACATGTGATAACTACCAATAGGTTTTATCTGCAAATGGAAATGTGAGAGTATGACTTAATTAGCGTTTAAAATGCACATGTACATTACAGTGTTTTTTTTTCACTATTTTGGGAAGATGACCCATACCCTTGGAATTGGGAATTTTAGCGGCATTTTCATTAACATTGGGAAATTTTTTTGCATTAAATATTTTTATATATTTATAAAAAGTGTACACTTGCTTATCAGGCCATTTAATTAAATAATCAATGTCATACTAAATTCAGAATGGGGAAAACTTTCTTTATTTTATCAAGGAAGTATGGCAAGTTTCAATTTACATTTTTGAAGCTTTCAATTGGGAATTTTTACCATTCAGTTGGGAAAAAAAGATACTATTTGCCATTGGGAATATGACCCAATAACGGCTATAAAAATGGCCGAAAAAAAACACTGCATTATGTAGTTCAATCTACAAATAGAAAATGGGAGAGTATGACAAAGTGTAGAAGGGTTAGTTTAAATTAACAATATCTTAGTCATTGGAGAATGCAGAACAACAGATATAGAGAATACCATGTTATTGTCTGATATTATTTACTTTATCAGGTGAGGCTTAGAAAACATGCTAGGACGAAACTCTGTCGCATCGTTGTTTTTGCCGTGCTGAATCTGATCAAGTTGATAATATTAGACACTAACATGGTGTTCTATTTATCATGTCAATATTTCTATTTCATTTTTTATTCATTTTAAGTAGGATTAAAAGTAGTTCCCTCTAGGTCAAAATGCATAATTATACATGTGCCTGATAAACTGATGTGATAAACCTATGTTTATCAGGCAGGCTGTTTATCAACAGAAAAGAATGCATTGACATGATAAAAATACAACAGGGTATGCCATATTGGCATAGCATCTAACTCAGCATCTGAACTTTATTAAATGGTGTAAAATGTACATAATGCTCAGTACCACTCTGTATACAAATAGGGAATACCATGTTAATGTCTGATATTATTAACTTTATCAGGTGAGGCTGAACCTGATTAAGTTGATAATATTAGACATTTACATGGTATTCTATTTATCATGTCAATATTTCTAGTTCATTTTTTTATTCATTTAAGTAAGGTTGAAAGTAGTTCTGTCCAGGTCAAAATGTATTAGTATACATAACGACGTCATGAAGTATACATAATAACGTCATGTGCCTGATAAACTTGCAACGATGTGATAAACCTATGTTTATCAGGCAGGCAGTTTATCAACAGAAATGAATGCACTGACATGATAAAATAAGGTAACAACTTTATACATATAAATGTATGTGTGTTTAATGTATAAAAGACTCCCTTTAAGCCGAATTCTTTTTATTATTACCAGTACAGTGGCTGTCTTATTATCTTCATCAATCCAAACAGCTAGCCTTTAGTATATAATAATTTATAGTAAGTAGTTTCTTATTAATTTTATATTGAAGTTATGGCAGTTGGGCGACCCCAGGCTACAGCTGTATACAAGGTAGCGGAGTATGCCAGGAGATTTGGAGTTCCAGTTATAGCAGATGGGGGAATATCCACAGTAGGACATCTCAACAAGGCTCTGTCGCTGGGGGCCTCTACAGGTACAAATGTTTTTACTGTTTAAGACAATTCATGTCATATCTTACGTCGTAGCACGAGTCTGGTAGAATAAGCTTATGATTGGGATATAGGATGAAGAATCCATATCTGGTAAAACCACAAGGAAATTCTTGTCCAGTATGCAAGAATCACGTACATGAATATGCACATGGGTCTTCCTCCACCATATAATATAACTTGAAGGGGTCCTACGTGGCGGAGTGGTCTAAGGCGCGGTCTCACTATCATTTACCTCTCACCGCTAAGGTCGTAGGTTCAAGTGCCCTTTGCTCCACAAACTTTGTGTGAAAGTTTGCCAGTTACTTGTGGAATGAAGGTGGTTCTACTAATGCTGACTGTCTGAGGTCTTCCTCCACCAGTAAAACTGGATATGCCATATATAACTTGAAATTTGTTGAAAATGGTGTTAAACCCCATTAAAAAATAATAATAAAAAAAAAAAATATATATATAACTTGTAATGTGTTGAAAACAATGTTGACCTACAGAAACAAATCAAGTAAGTGTGTAATTAATTATATTTGATAAAAATAAATCCTGATCTTTTTATCTTTTATGACAACTATCATTTATCTATACTGTATTAATATTTTTCAACATATGACAGTGTTGCAAACTAATGCTCTGTAAATAGTTGGACATCATTAAATCATAAGGCGGGTCCTACAATTTTGGACATCTATTTTGCATATGACAGTGATGATGGGCTCCATGTTGGCGGGCACATCTGAGGCTCCGGGTGAATATTTCTTCGCTGACGGTGTGCGACTGAAGAAGTATCGTGGCATGGGCTCATTAGACGCCATGGAGAAGCACAGAAGTAGCCAGAGTAGATATTTTAGGTGAATATTATTTTGAAATTCCATGTTATACTTAAAAAGCTATCGTAGTTTCATTCAAAATTAAAGTTGCTCGACTGTCATGTTACAGTTTAAACTTGATAAAATATTAAACAGTGGGTGTTGCAGCATTTGTCAGAACACGTCATATTGCACAAAAGTCGTTGCGGGTTTGATTCCCAACAATTTTGTATCAAATACTTTACTGGTATAAAATCATATGCATGCATTATTCTATGATGGGAGCTGTGTCGAAACACTTTATCTTTCAACTGTTTTATTTTTCAAGCAATAAGGATTTCATATAACTTTTTCTTGCTATCTCTTCATTGTCTAATATATGTATTTTTGAAAAAAATCTATTTCTTTACTTACATAAAATTGATGTGCAGTACTATTCACAATATTTATATCAATGTCATGTACATTAAAATGAGTACATGTTAAAAAAATGTTTGTATTACTTTGAATTATAGATAAGTTTTTGAAAAAAAACACAACATTACAATACTAATGCTATATTACAGCGAGAGTGATAAGTTGAAGGTAGCCCAGGGTGTGTCGGGCTCCATTTTAGACAAAGGCTCTATCCACAAATTTGTTCCATATCTCATTGCGGGGGTACAGCATGGTTGCCAGGACATTGGCGCCAAAAGTCTGTCCCATTTAAGGTATAGTATATGCGTTTATTAATGTTAAGTTTGCACAGAATTTATGCTCGGATATATATGGATGTATATAACCAGTGAGGAATAGTCAACACAAATAACAAATTAAAAATTCAACTCCACCGAAGATAGTATATCCTGACTTTATATCCTGAATTGATTTTGTAGCATAAAAGATAACAATAAAATAACAACAGAATTCTAGAATTGGAGAGAAAAATAAGAGCAGATTGAACTCGAAAGAAACGCCAAGTGTAAACATTGTTTTTTATTTTGACAATCTCTTTTTAAACGATTGATTGAATATTTAGCGTCATTTTAATGCCATCAAGGGCTAACAGACGATCAGTTAACCTAACCAGTGTTTCCTTGGATTAACCAGTACTCGAGCACACCCCATCTCCGTAAGTAACTGATAACTTTCTCACTTGAATCAGTGGTGAGAGACGAATGCTAATGAGACACAATGTCGTATATCAACCATCACAGAGACTGTTGCCGGGTGGGGGATTCGAACTCACGACCCCTGGATTGATAGTCAGACGCTTAACCGACTGAGCTAATCGGGCCCGGCTTTTTTTTAAACAAAAGAATGTCATAATAAACAAAAGACATACATATATTTTTTCAACAGTATTTCAGTTTTATAATGGCAGTCAGCGCACCTTATTGTTCCTGAAATCTGCTAAACAATTTACTAGTTCTAGACATGCTAATCTCTGCAAGTCACTGACTACTTACCCACATATTTAGAGGTGGGACAAAGTTCATGGTCGATCATCACTGAGACAATGGCCAGGCGGGATTCTCACGACCCCTGGATTGACAGTCAGACACTTTACTATCTCAGCTAGCTGCGCCAAGCTGTTTAACAGTTGGTCCACCTACATAAGTGGCATTCATATAATTGTAATACTTAGTCAGACATGGTGTTAAATAATTAAAGAATTGGTTAATATTTTCAATTTATATTTTAATGGTATCTTCGCTACAGGTCCATGATGTATTCTGGGGAGTTGAAGTTTGAGAGACGAACAACATCTGCTCAGATTGAGGGTGGAGTTCATAACCTACATTCGTAAGTTTTATTTTAGTTGGTTGCCAGTTTAAGGTGTTAAACTGAAAATATCTAGGAAATGCAATGACAACATATTCAGAAATTGGATATATGTAGAACCTCAACAAGCTAGCTACCGTTGAAGCCATCCTTAAAACATATTTGTTTGCTGTTCTCCAACCCAGTATTTTTCATGTGGGTAGGTATGTATTTTTGTTTTTGCATAGTTATTTTAAAGAAAAAGGGACAGAAATCATGAAAAAAATATTTAAATGCTTTGAAAGTCAATAAAAAATTTTAAGCGAGTAGGGAGGAGCACTTCAAACAATATATTTTTAAAGGATGGCTCGAATGATGTTTTTCATTTTATAAATGGGGTTTAATGCCATTTTCAACACAACTTGTAGCATATAGATGATATATGGAATAATATATTCCACTTTTATTGGTTGAGGAAGACCTCGGAATGAATCTGAGTAGAGTCGCCATCCTTACGCAAGTAACTGGCAAACTTTCTCTCGTAAAGTGTTTGGACCGAGGCTTAAACTTCAGCAGTGAGAAGTAAAAATTACCGTACTGCACATTAACGGAGGACCCTAATCAATGTTTGGGTAAATATATGTAAATACATATGTGGACTCAAGTGTTTGGTTAAACAGCATGGCTGGGTGTATCTTTGAGCTTGTCATGCAGATTGACGAAAGCTTCTGTTGAACTACGATGTTATATTTGACATTTAGTGGTAAGCCAGTTTGGAATGGTTTCCAAGTGAATACCTAGACGTAATGGGAGTGTTGGTTAAACTGTAGATATAACCGGTACAGTTGTAATTAACAAAAACTTCACCAAGAAATATATATCAGAATCAGTAGTAGCTAGTAGCTTTGGTTTATTCAACCAATACAGAAATAATATTGTAAGAGATTTCTACATGCAAATATGTTGTCTATATAAAAGTTCACTATTTCAAAATATTTGAAAATGTAACTGTTTGGCTGGAATGTACAATAGCATTACGAATAGCCAATATGTAGTGCACTGTCAAAGCTGAGTGACATGTAATCAAACACCCACATTATTTTGGAGTTGATGCTGTACAGTGTACACCATCTTGCTCGATATTGATGTCAAGTGTTTTGTATTAGCAGTGTCGTATTTTGAATGACATTCAGACAAAGGAATCTTTTTTTTTTAAAAAGACAATTAAGAAGCAACTTCAATAAAAACAAAAACTGGAGTTGCGTTTAATTTATTTTGATTTTTTTCTCTTCAACATAACAACTTATCCTACCTTTTGAACAGATTATAAACTCTTGGTTAGTGTCGCCGCGTTATGAAATACTCTTGGAAGAATACTGTTTTATTTAAAGCTTGTGTTTATACTTGTCTCTTGTTTCACTGTCAGAGTGTTACGTCTGTAGACTGTTGGTGGTGAGTACCAGTGTGAAGAAGACATGTGTTTATAACTTTACCTATTTCAAGAGTGACACCTTTTGCTTTCATATCATTACTTTGACAGTTAAAGAATAGTAATCATCAAACCATTTTAACACTCGCGAAATCCAGAAAGATTGGAATCCAGGAAGATCGGCTATGTTTTTTATGTTTTTGGACCATTTCTCTCTTCTCCAATAGTGGTAGGAACTGTGGTATTTTTTGTCATTGTTTTTAAAACTGTCACAGTGTGTGTGTCAAAAACATTTCAGGACTTTGGACTAAAGACATTCCAGAATGACATAGTCCAAATATAATTCTTATATATGTAGTTGTTAAATAACAGAAGACCTAAAATTTACATAAGTTTCATTTTCTGAATTTTTAATTTAATCATAATTTTATTAAGTTTCAGTAAAGAAACTACGTTATTTCTCCCAACATCTTGCTCAGATTGTCCCATTTGGATATAAAGTTGTATAAATAGTAAGGCTTTATGTTTTGAAAACTTTCGTAGTCCGGTTAAAATGTCATAGACTGGGTCTCGGGCCATATCTACTTTTTGCAGACTGTGTTCATATCGATTTAACTTAGTCGCACATGGCAACATATATGAACATTGTAAATTAATACTATTATACAACAATTCTGTTTGTTTTTGTTAATGGTGATCCTTTCATATATATTTTTCCATCAAGCTTTGCATAAATATATACACTGTAGGATGACAACAACAATGTGACAGTCATTTACAGTAAGTCACCATGAGGTTTCATGATGTCAAAGTATGGACACGCAGCTGGCATTTGCTTTTATTTATTATTAGCTTTACTAGTGATAGACCAAGATCTGTAACTTGTTTTCCTGCAAATAATTTTTTTACATCATTTTACATCAATTCCGAATTAACAAAATTTAAGTGAAAGTGTCAGCAACTTGGGGAAAGCGGTGATTTTTCATTGAACATGTAACTCTTTGCTTATTATAAGTCTCCTACCAGATTTACAGGAGGGTACATTACCCTTCGTTTGTGTGTCCGTCAGAAGTCCATCCATAATCCATCTTCATCTAAATTGTTTTGTTTTTAGCTAGAATATTTAAGCTTCCAAATCTTTTATTACCAGTAGAAAAGCACATAGCATAATCATCAGCCATTGAACTTTGGACTTTTGAGTGATTTGTGGCATATATATGTTTAACCTACTGCATAGAACCTTGAGCCTTAAGTAGTCCATGGCACAAGTACATGTATGTGCAACCTGCAGGATTGAACTTCGGACCTTGAGCAGTCCATGGCATTAGTTTGTACTACCAGCAGGATTAAACTTCGAACCTTTAAGTATTTCATCACATAAATATGTCTAACTGCAGCATTGAACTTCGAACCTTGAGTAGTCCATGGCATAAATATACATGTGCTACATGCAACATTGAACTTTGAACCTTGAGTAGTCTGCATCATAAGTATATACAACCTGAAGGATTGAACTTCGAACCTTCAAGTATTTCATGGCGTACATATGTTTAACTGCAGCATTGAACTTCGAACCTTGAGTAGTCCATGGCATAGATATGTGCTACCTGCAACATTGAACTTTGAACCTTGAATAGTCTGTGGCATAGGTATGTGCTACCTGCAGGATTGAGTTTCGAACCTTAAATATTCAGTGAGCATGAATATGTTTTACCGGCAGTATTGAAATTCAAAAGTTTGAATATTCCGTGATATATTTTATCTCAACATTAAACATTAAAACTTATTACACTACAGCTTAATTATGTGCTACTCGCAGCATTGAATTTTGAATGTTGAGTATTTCACTACATGGATATTGATTGAAAGTTCTTTTTATCTGCCCCAATAGCAATTTGTAAGCTTTTCCTAAGCTTAAAGCACAGCTCCAAAATAGTTCAAAGTAAATTTGTGAGACTGTACACATGTCAAACTAGTTGTGTAGTAGTGTCTTCTGTTAGTATGAGGGAGTTTTCATTTTCAATATTTTTTCTGTTGCCATGGAAACAAATAGCTCAAATTACAGAATTTGCAGTTTCTGGACTACAACTCCCGAAACTGTTTAAGATAACATCACAAACCTTTGTACACATTTCAACCTTGTGGTCTAGTAATGCCTTTTGCTATGAGTGAGTTTCCATTTTAAATATTTTTTCTGTTACCATGGAAACAATTGGCCAAAATTTTGAAATTCACCCATCCCCTGAGTACAATTCTAAAGCTTTGTGGTCTAGAAGTGCCTTTTGCTATGAAGGCATTTTCATTTTCAAGTTTCACAACTAGGAACATTAACGTAAAATATTGCATGGTAGAGGATATTGACGGGATATTTTCTTCTTGTTAGTACCTAAGGGTCCTCCGTGGCTAAATGGTCCAAGGCGTCGTAGGTTTGAGTACCGCTCGCTCCAAAAACTTCGTGAGAAAGTTTCAAGTTACTTGCGGAAGGATGGTTCTACTCAGCCTGAATCAGTCTGAGGTCTTCCTCCAACAGTAAAACTGGATATACCATATATAACCTGAAATGTGTTGAAAATGGCGTTAAACCCCATTCAAAAAAAAAATTGTAAGTACCGGTACCTTTACCAGATCTTACTGATATATAGTTTCCAATCCTCAATCAAATTTATGAAGTTAAAACATGCCCTTATATTTACATTTTTGGTGCAACTTCTTCACTGAATCAACATATAATTTGTCATTCATTAATCATGAAGGCATACCCATGAACGGTTATTTTTAGCTTCGGGTATAATTTTAGATAAAATCGACCTAATATCAAGATTTGCGATTATGATGCCAAGAATGTCATAAGTTTTAATGTTTTTGACGTCATGAGGCAACTGATAGTGCACAGGAGTCGCCCCACTTACCTCTCACTGCTTAGGTCATAGGTTTGAGTCCCGTTCACACCAAAAACTTAATGTGACTGAGAAAGTTTGCAAGTTACTTGTGGAAGGACGGTGGTTCTACTCAGATTCATTCTGAGGTCTGCCTCCACCAATAAAACTGGATATGCCATATATAACCTGAAATGTGTTGAAAATAGTAAAAAAAAAAAAAGACATTCCCTTAAAAAAAATTCATTGCATTATTTGCCAGAATATAGATATTAGATAAATGAAAATAACAAATATGGTGTTAATTGTGTGAAGCATTAATACATGAATTGAACTTTATTTATGGAACAGTCATGAGATACAAACCCAGATGTAGTTGGCCAAAGTTTACATGAACTTCTACTTTGCATGTGCTATGCATAAGTCATATTTCAGGGAAGATTGAACAGGTAAAATTCATTCCTTAGAAACATCTGTATTTATTTTAAAATTTGATATTATTTTAAGGCCATTTAAAGATAGTGCACAAGTATGACATAACGTACATCTGGTACCATCAAACATGTATGGCCAAGTTTTAGTCATATTTAATAGTTTGGGTGAAAGATGTAGGAATGTCATTGAGTAATTAGGAGACATAGAGAAAAGATAAATAGATAACTTGTTTCTTAAAATTTAAACTGAAAATGGAGGGAAATTCCGATTGCATATTATCATCCCATCATTGCTTTAGGCCAGATGCCGCAACATTAATAACCACAGTGCACTTGTATTCTGCATTAATATTAACAAATCATTCTTCATTCAACCCTTATTTTGCTGGGTATGATTATTTAATGACTTTTGTATCATCTAAAACAACTCTTCATAACTTTTCTTATGAATCATTGACAGTATTGTCGTTATTAAAAGGGAAAAGGTTTACGGTTTAAACTTATTTATTTTACATTGATTGTGAAACAAGTTCTTACAATTTAGACAAATCACGCTCGAAGTCTTCCTGGGTAGAACAAGTACAAAGCATATGTGAAAACCTGTCTTCCTTAAGGACACCACACATAGCCGTGGCGGGGGATCAAACCCACGACCCTCTGATCATGGGTTTGGTACTCTACCTAACTAGACCACACGCTCCACGAAAAGGGAAAAGGTTGAGGTTCATTGTGAACTGAATTGGATTTTTGAATTTTTAAAAACTTACGATATTTGTTGTCATCAGATTCTATTCTTTTTTCATTAGCAAAAATAAATTCACAATTAAACTAAAGATATCAATAGAATAATGGTAACGGTGAAGTGGGCTTCAAACTTTTTACCCGCATAGCTATTGGGTTTCAGCAAATTCTTAAGTTGAATTGCATTGTGTACTAAGGAATTTTGAAGATTATCAGCTGTAGATTTGGAATCCTGCACAAAGACTAGGAAAGGCAGAAGATGTCTGGGAAAAATAGTTTGTCTAGACTGTTAAACAGGAATACGGACATTTCTCCACGTTATACTTATGGTCGCAATTTCTGTTAATTGAAATACGAATACAAGACATAGAGAAAAATTAGAATACAAACTGTTAATTCTGATTTTAATTTTTCTGATACATTGTATTAAAGCAATGAATTATTCAAAATATACATCAGCAGGCTTATGCATCATGTGGTGACATTTGCCATCATGTCAGAAAAAAATGCACCTCTGTGGGAACTCTGGTTAAAATAAATTTGTTTCTATGACGGCATGCAGAAGTGCCTAGCTTTTGCCAGCTTCAGATGTTAAAACAACTTAATACAGCTGGCATGTGTATCTATGAATTATATATGCCTGTCAAGATTATGTCAAGAATATCTCCTCCACCCACCCCCAATCCCCACCCCTGTTTGACTTAAGCATGCCCCTGTTTAGATTACACCAGTGTGTGATGACCACCCACATGTGACTGTTTTTTGTCTCTTTTTTTATGTAGCCCGATTGTTATCCAATTCAGTTGTAGAGTACTTGTCTCGCATGCAATTAAACACTGGAATTTTAAATTTCAAATGAATACATACAATCACGTGTGTAAGGGCTGCTCAGGCAACAATCTAGATTAATACCAGTATGTTGAGAAAGACAGATAATGAATTAATATAAAACCGTATAATAGAGATTACTATTAAAATTGAATGATTTATTGTGAAGGGTTAAAATGTAGTTTTTTAGTTCATTTGCATTTTATTAGAACTTAGAACAGAATGTTTTGTAGAAACATAATAATAGATTAAATTAAAGCTTTTATAGTATGGTTTAAAATGTCATTCATCCAATAACATTGGACCATATCACTGTGCTACGTCAAATTTAAAAGTTGTTGTAGCTTTTAATATCTTGTTAAAGAAGTGGAGGCTAATCTATGGAAAAAGAGTTTATACCGGTATACATATCAGTTGTCACATTTAATAAACGTCCATTTGCATTAGGCATCCAAACATTATTAACCAAAGGGGTGGGGACAGCGGTGCAATGATATTAAATAGGTTTTGATATCTATCGTAGTTATTGAACATTGAAAGATTTTTTTTTTATTTCTTTAAGTAGCTGCTGAAGACAGTATTTAGATAATAGAATGTGTTTTAAGAAGTATTTATGATGATGAAAATGAGTTGATGCATCATGTCGACACTTAAGAGCATTATGGGGCTATGTGTGTATGAAACATGAGCTTCTCATGAAGGCCCATAGCCCTTTGATGCTCCTAGGAGTTGACGAATATTGTTATGCTTTCTTTTCTTTTTGGTAAAGCATTAATAAATTTATTCTAGATTATCATCCCCGCACGCCCCGTAATTTTCATGCCGTCCCGACCCTTTTTATTTTCATAAAGAAAAAGATAATAAAAAAAAATAATATAGATATTATTTTTTTATCAAAAAAAAACATCAAAAATTTTAAAAATAATTTAAGAAAAATTTCGATAATCTAGCAATTTATTTATAGTAGCCTTAACTCAGATTTAATGTGATGCTTTCTTTTATTTTCAGCTACGAGAAACGCCTGTACTGATGGGACATCCACACTGCAAGAAACCAACAGCGTAAAACAATGTGCAATTACCATAACAACCATGATCATTATTAGAGATTAAACGTGTTTTTTCCTGTGCAGACAGAAATACAGCATTTATTTATATACATTAAATCATGTACGTGTCTCCATAAGTCCAACACAACTGCAATAAAACTGTTATTTGTTTTTGTTAAATTATTAAAATAACGACAACTTCACTTTTTAATTGCCAGTTCGAATCAGGTCATCTTAACATAAGTCAACTATGTATACATGTATGAATCACTTTTTAAAGCAGCAAAATTCAAACAGACCATTGTTTCAGATCATGTTCCTGTAAAATTGTGACAGTGTCATCCTGGTAACAGGAACATTAGTGATTTTAAGAGATTTTCTGATAACTACATTTAGTTAATTTAACCACAAATTTTACCAGTTTCTGCAATGTAATTAAATAACTGACCTGTATAATTGGTTTTAAAAGTTATATTGGTGCAGATGGTCATTGGTTAGGCCATTATAAATTAATTTCAAGATTATCATCCAAATTTTTCTGAAAAACGGGGAGTTGCGGGAGTGTTTTATTTTTTATTTTCATTTTTAAAATTTTTGATGTTTTTTTTAAAAAAAAAAATTTTTTATTTATTTTTTTATGAAAATGAAAAGGGTCGGGGCGGCATGAAAATTAGGGGGCGGGCGGGGATGATAATCTAACAATTAATTTATCATGGCGTTATGGTTGTTCAAATTGAGACAAGGTGTAATCAAAAGTGAAAAAGTCGTGTATTATTAGATTAAGGTTTGATAGAAAATTCCACTCTGATGGGTAACTGTTTTGTCGGGAATGAAAATTTATCCCAAGGGACGGAATTTTACATCCAAACTTAAAAACTATAAATTTTTCTTTTTTTATTATACCTAACACATTGAATAACTATTTTAATTTTAACTCTCAAGCAAATTATATAATTTACATCATATATGTTTATTCATCAGGTCAAAGATGGTTGTAATGTCACAGTGCAAACATTTTTTTGCGGCCCTAATGATTTATTACCCTTTGATCCAATCCATTACCAATACCTAGTCCACACTATTTTATCTACAACTTCTGGTTTGAAATTTACAAAACTTGCTAGGATGCATCACTACCAAGTGGAGATGTGCACATTGTTTTTCACAGAGTTATGGCCCCCTAAATATTTTCATTTACCAAATCCTTGTTTTGCTTATAATTGATTGTCCATGCTATTTCTCTGCAAGCTCTGATTGGAATTTTATGAAACTTGCTAGGATGCATCACTACCAAGTGGATATGTGCATATTGTCCTTGTGATTCGGTTTGATGATTTTCTAGAGTTATGACCTTTTGATTCCATCAATTACCAAATCCTTATCTGCGCCATTTCTCTAAAACTTGTAGTTGGAAATTTATGAAACTTTATAGGATGCATCACTACCAAGTGGATATGTGCATATTGTTTTGTGTTCTGTTTTAATGATTTTTCAGAATGTTACTGGTACTGGCCTTTGGTTATGTCCATTACCAATTCAATGTTTTGATCTTAAAGAGTATGGAAAGGAATCCAATGAGATGTGGAACATAGAAAGAGGTCAATGAATGGAAGCCCCGGAAATTTTTTCCAAAAATTATCATCATTTTACATTTTACACGCCCTTTCCCATTACCAACAATGCAGCTACTTCTCAATCAAGCACTTGTTTAGGAAGCATCCATCTGTTCCACTGAAATCTTATGTTTATTTTCTTTTCATTTCTTCTTGTATGCTTTTTTTCTTCTTGTATGCTGATTTTCTTCTTGTATGCTTATTTTCTTCTTCTATGCTTATTTTGCTCTTGTAAGTGTGACATGAGGTGACTACGTTTTGTCGCGATCATTCAAACTATTCAGTTAAAATCCATACACATGTAACCCACTTTAAAGAACGGCCTTTCAAACTCCAGTCAGTTCATTCATAGAAGCATGAACAGCTTTTAAAAAAAAATGTCTCAATAATTGATGCAATATATAATATATCGTATTCATGTCCCATATGATGCGACCATTCCAGTACAGAGGCGGACAGAGGTGGGCGTAAACAGTTACTGACATATTGAGTGTACGTTAATGATAAATGATTATATGGAAATTTCATTTGAATGAATGCTACTTATGTATTATAACATGTCAGTGAACTACATTTGTACTAAACATATGAATTATTATGTGTAATGAATGATTAGATATGTGTATATGACCTACATGTGAGTGTGTATATGATTGAACATGCTTTTGTTGTATGGTATGTATACAAATTTAGATGTGTATTATTTGATGAATAATTTTATGCATTATTACATGTGGTTTTTTTTGTATGAATTATTACGTGCACATGAAATATTTTATTATATATTATAAGATATTCTTGCACATTATTGATACTTGTTATGTGATTTATTATGTAAAATATTTCACAAGTTATTGAAATTAGATAATACACAAATAATTTCATGAAATGTTGCAAAAAATTACTACATGAAATTATAGTGCATGACTTGAGTTATTCTTAACCCTTTACTCCATAGATACCAATCACAGAGAGCCTTTGAAAACAGTGCAGGAAGAGTTCAGATTGCTCATAACGAGCAATCTGAACACTTCCTGCTCTGTTTTCCACTCTATCAGTTAATATAAACATAATTCACCAAATAATTCAAAAGCCTTCCATATTACTTGTCCAAAGGCGTCTATATTAGGTGTCCAAAGGCGTCTATATGAAGTAAAGGGTAAATACATGAACTGTTGTGTGTAGGTTGTTAAAAATACTTTGTTAGAGTTTGTATGCATGTTTTATAATAATGTTCTTTTATTACTAGATCAACAGAAAAGAAATTTGATTGTAAATTTTCATTTTCTACCGATATATGGCCAATTTTGAAAATATTTAGGTTCTTATCCCAATCTTTAAAATTTAGGTTTTTAGTTTTGTTTTTAGTGAGATGAGAAGAAAATGAGAAAGATCAAATTCGTTAAAAATAAATATGATAAACTTTGCCTGATGGAATAATTATGTTGTACATGTATTATTAGAACCATTAGTAAGAAAAAATAGATGTTTGATTAATTATTAAGCCTCACTGCCTTTCTTTACGCTGTCAATTTTTAATGACTGTAGGGACTTCTGATATCTAGTTAATTATCTAGTCTGTTTTGTTGGCATGCATGTATTGATATTTCAGCTGAACTATATTTTTACAATTTTGTGCTCTAGACTTTTTTTTTTCGATGCTCTTATTTAGCTTAAGTCTTAATGTTTACATTGTATGCTAATGTGCTATATGCTAATGTACTATTATACTAATGTGCTATTTCTGAAGATGGTGCCTCATTCTATAATGCTGTTCTCAAAATGGTACTTCATGCTATAAATGTGCTGTTTCTGGAAATGGTGCCTCATTCTGATGTGCTTTTCTGGAGTTGGCACTACATGCTAATGTGCTATTTCTGGAAATGGTACCTCATTCTGATGTGCTATTTCTGGAAATGGTGCTACACTCTAATTTGCAATTTCTTGAAATGGTGCTGCATTCTAATGTGCTATTTCTGGAGGTGGTGTTACATTCTAATGTGCTATTTCTGGAAATGGTGCTACATGCTAATGTGCTATTTCTTGAAATGGTGCTGCCGTCTAATGTGCTATTTCTGAAGGTGGTGCTACATTCTAATGTGCTATTTTTGGAAATGGTACTACATTCTAATGTGTTATTTCTGGAAATGGTGCTACATGCTTATGTGCTATTTCTGGAAATGGTGCTACCGTCTAATGTGCTATTTCTTGAGGTGGTGCTACATTCTATTGTGCTATTTTTGGAAATTGTGCTACATGCTAATGTGCTATTTCTGGAAATGGTGCTGCATTGTAATGTGCTATTTCTGGAAATGGTGCTGCATTCTAATGTGCTATTTCTGAAAATGGTGCTACATGCTAATGTGCTATTTCTGGAAATGGTGCTACATGCTAATGTGCTATTTCTGGAAATGGTGCTGCATGCTAATGTGCTATTTCTGGAAATGGTGCTACATGCTAATGTGCTATTTCTGGAAATGGTGCTACATGCTAATGTGCTATTTCTGGAAATGGTACTACTGTTTTTAGGAATCGTGATCTTCTATAATGTATTTTAATAACCTGAATACTCAACTACTTTTGTTAAATTGAACCTTGTTATCAATACTTTTGTTGTGTGGATGTTAAATAAAACATTTGTATACATTGTATTTGGGATTAAGTTACACTATCAGGGGTATATTTTCTAATGTGTTGCGACACATAAAATATTTTAGAAAATTATTTAGAACTGGTTCAAGTTAAATGTGACATTTTACAAGAGCCAAATCTGTGCAATAGTGTGATATTTATATATCCTCTGTATATATTCCACCAATAGAGTTCTACTATGTTTTTCACAAAAATAAAACTATAAAATGTCTTAAAGGACATTTTTTTGACTTTTAAACGTGAATTGATTTAAACCGTTATCTGTACTTCTGATTGTAGATCTCTTTGAAGTAGTTACATGTTTATAACTACATATAAAGTTGAAACAGGTTGCTTATATTAAGGATGCGGGTTTTATTGATCATGTAAAATATTGGTGAACCCAATTTCAAGACTCGGGTTCTTCAACTTTGTAGAGCCCGTGGTTCAGTGGTAGAGTATCGAAACCAGGATCAGAGTGTCTTGGGTTCATTCCTCTGTCACGGCTATGTTAGGTATTCTTGAACAAGACACTTTGTATACATATTCTACCCAGGATTAGTTTTAATAATTAGTTTAAAGATAAGATTTAATAAGTTGTTTCACAATTGAGGTAACATAAACAAGTTAAAATCTCATGTAATGCGTCAATCCGTTAAACATCAGTGATGAAACCCACTTTAGACGGAATTTTGAAATAGTTCCAGATTTAACATATTGGAACCAATGCTAACTTCAGTTTCTAATTATAATGACTAATGTGAACCAGCTGTAGTTTTGGATAACAGCACAGCGGTTTTTGTCTTCAGGTAATTGACCTAACGTGAGAGCGGCTATTGCTCTGCCAAATGACCACGTGGCATTGTTTGTCAGAGTAAATACAGTTTAATACAATGTAGTGTATACTTAGAGGTGGTTCGCTTGTCTTAGGAAACTGTCAGTGTAGCAACCAATATTGATCGCTGATTGGATTATTGATATGTTTGATTGACAGCTCAATTCAGGTCAGTTATTTCCCCTACTTTATAGAGTTGGTATTAGTTATGTCAGGGAATTCAATCACGGTCATTTTTTGATTTTAAAATATGTTTTTAAAGAAACTTTTGACCATTTATATGATTATACTGATTGTCTATTGTTGATAAAAATTATAAGTATTTTATAATTACAATATAGATGAAATATTTTCCATGAAGGACATTCTTCAATTTTAAAATTTGCTTTTATAGCTCACCGGGACGAATGACCAGGAGAGCTATTGCCATGACCCCGGCAGCATCGTCGGCGTCGTCTGTAGACACCCAACTTAAACTTTTACGTTTAGTTGCATTTAAGTTTTGGTGTTTGCCTCCAATCGCAATTTTTGCATGGGTGGTGAGTTTTATTCCAAAGGCGAACTTTGTTGTCTTCTAACAACTCTTGTTTAGGGAAAGTTCTGTACATTTAAACTATATGATGAAATATGAAGGACAACAACAAATGAACTGTGACTATGTATGAGTGTGTTAAGATTGGGATAATTGGTTTAGATTCTAGTTTGTTATATTGCATTTACGTACTTACTTTAAATGAATGGTACAATTATGTTTGTAAAATTATGAAATAAAACATTCAATTTGTTAATAGCAGTTGTTGTCATTAGGTTGTTTGTGACCAAATTGTGAAGCATTCCATTTCTATGGATTGTTGGTGTCAGTTTATCTGTCCTTATTCTGTCAGTCAGCCACTATCTCAAAAACACCTTAATGGTTATGGATCACCTGTGGGACAATTTATGATGAAATCTTCCATATCACCCATGCTGTACAAAGAGGTTAGTAAATAGTTCCTTTGACATGGAGATGCTATTTCATAGGTAGTCTTTTTACCCCTGCTGCCACTTGTTCATCCATATTTATTTTTGTCCCTTTGTGTCCCCAGAGCTCATCTTGCATTTCTTGCAGTTTTCGGTGTACTGCTTTCAAACTTGCTAGACAAATAAGACATAAATTAAATGGCCCAAAGTTTACCCAATTGTATTGCCATTTTTTTTTACAAAATTTTTGGCCCGTAATGATTATTTTTAATAAGTGTCATTTTCATGCCATCAAGCGCTAAAGATGATCAGTTGACATAACCACTCTTAACCTGATCCTGGAAGGTAAACCAGTATTCGAGCATATCTATCTCCGCAACTTACTGATACTTGGCGCTGAAGGTGAATACGATGTTACACAATGCACGATAGGGTATGTCAAGTGGTGTCTTTGCAAATGGTATAAAATCCAGTTTATTCACAAATAACCCCTTATTGTTCATATTGAATCGGTAATAACATACAAAAAACTGCACATGATACATGTAAAGCATGTTAAATTGAAATAGTTTTACAATTCAAGGGAGATAACTTTTATATCTCTAAAATAAGCAATACAATTTCACGCATGTAGGAGTTACTGCCCTTAAACAAAATATGGTTTCATTTAAAATTATTTTAATTCTTATTATTTCTGTAAAACTAACTGTACATTTCTTATAGAAAAAGATATAATCAAAGAACTACTTATATATAATTGTCATTTAAAGAATAACACTTGTGTAAATGCTATAATATTATGTTCTGTAAATTGGAAATTGTAATATTGTAATGTTTTGGAGAACAAAACTATCGAAAATTATAAAAAAAATAGTATTGTACGGACTGGGTTAGCATGTCCAGTCCGGCAATACGTGCACATTCCACTAGTGATGTGAATAACTTTACTTAATATTTAATCGTATCCATAAGTGATTTAACTGCACAAAAAAATAGTTATCTGTTATTTCCAGCTAAACTTTATCATTAATATATTATCCAAAGTATGTATAAAACTATCGAATTGTTAGAACAATGACAACCAAAACGTTGTCAGAAATATGCCTGTTATACATTTGACACAATAACTATACTGAAAAGAAAAATAAACGCCATGTGAATTTCAGAGCCACATTATCAAACTATTGTAAGCGATATTTACAGTTTTCGAATATATAATAATTATGTAAACGACATTTTTCCAACAGCAGGAGGAACTAAATCGTACAGATATTGTAAAGTTAAATAAAATAAGTTTGTGTTTTAGTCTCCGTGTTTCTAAAGTCTCTCGCCTTGTTTTCGTTAGTAAGTTTTGAATAGAAACATGTTTGGTAGAACCAGTTACTATTCGGGCGGCCACGTATTGTTTTTTTTTTCTAATTCATATTTTTCATTTTGTGAGCAATTGTCATATATTTTTTCCCCGTATTCAGGTAAAAGGAATATCAATATCGTGTCTCGCTATACCAAGTAAGTACAGCTATCTAATGTTTATGCTTCTTGGTTTAAACATATTTATCACATAATTTTCAGTTGATGATGGTAATACTTGAAACCCGTAACCTAGTGTAATATCACTTCGATTCATCGCTCTGTGTTTTCCGTATAACTCGGCTAACTTTCGTAGATTGGCGAAGTACTTTCCGACTTGCTTGAATGAATAACTGACTAATCTGACTCCTGCTGACGTCCATTTCTAGTTGACTGGAAATACAATTAATTCAAACGTACAAAATTCATATATGCAAATATTAGCGAACAACTTAAAGTTTTTACTGAGATGTATAAGATAACTCGAAACTCAGTCATTTGTGTCCTGTCTTTTCAATAGGCAAATTGTTAGAAAAGCGAAGTGCATTATTGAAAATATTAAACCAAGAAGGACATGGAACCACTGCCGAATGCCATGTAACTCTTGCCGAAAGCTATGCAATCACTGCCGAATGATGTGTAACCACTGCCGAATGACAAGTAACCACTGCCGAATGACATGTAACCACAACCGAATCACAAATAACCACTGCTAAATTACAATTAACCACTGCCGAATGACAAGTAGCCACTGCCAAATGGCAATTAACCAATGAATACTAAAATTAGCGGTTACAGTATCTGTTTGATATTAACTCTAAAATTTATTCATAGGAAATAAAATGGAGAATGTACCGAGGTAAAACGATTGGATGTCAAACTTACCGGAGTGGCTGACGAAGGTGCAAATATCGTGTCTCACTATACCAGGTTAGTAGAACTTCTGGAGTGAATTCTGAATCTTGCACTATCCTCTTAAAATCTTATATAAAAATAACAGTCGCCATAAATAACAATCACGAAGAATATCATGCGCCCGCTTTGGGTTTGTACACTAACCGCTGGATTTCGAAGTTCTGGGAGCTACCTAAACTATTGCGCTCCCCATTGTACTTGTAGTTAAGACCTAACTTACATGACGCTAAGAAGATTGTTGCGCCCAAGAAATTAGATCTGTGTGAATCGGTTTGGTATTAGATCTATTTCTGTTGAAAATGCATATATTTGTCATAATTTCTTTGTACATATGAGAACATTTGACACATTTTCATGAGTTCTGTCAAATTTTAATGACATTGGGTACTGCTTGATGATTCTTGCATACCGGACAAGGATTTCCGCGTAATTCGTACCGGGTACGGAATTTTCAACATACACACCCTCCACGCGCTTATCCTACACTGCTGTGACGTTGGAATAATTTATGACTTGACGACGTTGTATATTTTATTTGACGTATAATGATAGTCGTAAAGTTGAACGTGTTCTTGAGTTTCTAATCAGTACTGTACTGCTCTTGCGCTTGATGGTATTTTATTTCTACACTATAGATATAAAGCAAGGGCGGTTTCAGGGGTTTTTCTTCTACACATTCACTCTGAACTCAAGTTACCATCTAAACGAATTGTGTTCAAACGAATTAAGCACGTACTTAAAGTACCTAAAATATGTATAAACTTACTACTTCTAGCATGATGCTTGAGTATATTCTACCGTTGCCCAGTGTTTGGTGATTTTTTAAGTTTTACCACCAAAGCGAGCAGAAATTAAAAAAACAGCTGAATAGCTTTTATACAGGTAGATCATCATCTGCAGAAAGTCAAACGCAGAAGAAAATGTATGTATATGTGCATGTCATAACATGTGTAAATGATTTTAAATGGACAAGTCTGCTAAAACATTTATACAATTAGAATATCTACACTGCGTATACCAAACCATCAAAAGAACCGAGACAAAAAGAACCAAACTGGTGGACAAACTGAGGCAAACAACACTGAAATCTATGTTTCATCTATTTTCATTCAATGTTATATTAAAAAAATTTAGCCAGTAAAATAATATGCCATCGGCATGATCCTAACAAGAGAGTGATGTGCTATGATTGCGTGAATAAAAGCTCAATTTCTAAGTGGCGCTGTAGCGCACTAGGTAAGACGTGCGCATGTCAATCCAGAGGTCTAACGTTCGAGCCTGTCTAGCGACATTTTTCTTTTGTAAATTAAAAATGTTTATAAAAAAGTTCAAGGTATTCGTGTTATTATTTTTATCTTTATTTTAAAGAATTAAGTTATAAATGTATAAACATTCAATTCCTGGATCCGCACCTGCGCGCCTCCTCTAAACTGAAATCCTGGATCCACCTCTGTAAAGCGACATAAAAATGTTTCCCCGCTGGAGAAATGAACAACGACCTTCGGAAAGAGAATCAAGCGCGAACAACTGCTCTATCGATCAATATCTACATCAACCGAACAGCCCTCGAATTCCATCACATATATATATTTTTAACAGATGCGTAGGTGAGACAGATGTTTGATACAGGCATTGTCTGGACGTAACACCCATTTAAGTTGATCGAGCACTTTGATATTTTTAAGTGAAACTCCACTAAATAGGGGTAGTGCGTGAACCAATCAATTTTGACATGGGAACTTGCGTAGTTCTAGATGGCTGTGATTTCTGATCGATCAAAAATGCCGATTGGATGCACTTTTGTTATTTTTATTAATTTTTATGAAATAACAATATTAGATAAAAGAAAAGAGTAAAATCTTTAATAATCGTATCGGTTATATTTTGGTACAATTATGGCAGTCAGGGAACTGTTGCATATTTAAAAAAATGTTAACAAACGTGCTTCAGAGAATGTGGTGGCATTCAAGCCAACTTAACTGGTCCGCGCTATGCTTATTGTATGAACTATTATAAAAAGAATAATTATCAATATGAAAATGCATTAAAAAAGTAATATGTACGGAAAATAGCTTCAAGAAAATCCGGACTGACTAAGGATAATCGGCGAAGATCCCCGAATAAGTGGATATGTATAAACTTCACTAAACTGAATTTAAACATTTAATAAAGAGGCTTCATATTTGCCATGCTTAATTCTACTTTTATCAAGGGATCTCTGCGGCGGATTGTTCAAAGGAGCAGTCGACTAGTGACGGCCTGTCTCTCGCCGTTAAAGCCGTAGGTTCGAGCCTCAATCGGTCCAAAAACTCCATCGGAGAAAGTATACGATTTACTTGCGGAAGGAAAGTGGTTCTACTCAGATTTATCTTGAGGTCTCCGTCAACTAATAAAATTGGATATGCAATATATAATCAGCCATTTGTTGAAAATGACGTTAAGCACAATTGAGGACCTCAGTGTAGATTGAACGTAAATCAACCTTGGAGTTTAACGTAAAATAAAGAAACACACAACATTATCATTATTATTAATGTTAACTGTCATACACGTATATCAGTAACTTCTCTCCTGTGTCTGTGTAATCTATTATAAAAAATGTATGTTAGCTTAATAGGGTTAATATTTTCAGTAAGAAAAAGTCATAAAATATAAAAAAAATTTTTTTT
This sequence comes from Panopea generosa, assembly GCA_029582155.1. NCBI lineage: Eukaryota > Metazoa > Mollusca > Bivalvia > Adapedonta > Hiatellidae > Panopea > Panopea generosa. The sequence goes on from CM055903.1 coordinate 19,017,606, forward strand.
CTCGCCTTCAACATACGACATTCTGAGTGACAGTTAAAGGCATATACCACTGCGCCACTTTGGAGCCTAATAATAATACAACAGTTAACACCTTTTAAAGTTGTTAGGTCATGAAAGGGGCGTCATTCTAGTTGACCGGAACTGGAATTAATTCATACGTTTGATATACGTTTTATGCTATGCAAATTGTTGTGACCGACTAAAAGGTTTTGCTGGTGAGTATAAAATACCTCGAAATGTGCACATGGCATCCATTTATATTTTGCGGTTTGCTAGTACAGCAGATAGCCTAGTTTTCAAATCCTCATTAAATTGAGTTTAACCCATCTTGTGGGATGTGGTTGCCGTGCAATTGTTACAATCGCCGGTCGTGGATGATTGAGCGTCCCTTTCACTGTCTTATCTCTAAATTTCTTCTGTCTAATTAAGTAATATCCTTTTCTTGTGTTTGAAGAAACCGGTTTGAGTCCATATTTTGGTAACTGGTTATTCTAAAACTGGCCTTATTTCAGTATTTTCTGCTTAATTTTCTTTCTTTATTTACTGAGAGTCAATGTAGATGCCGACTGAAAGCCAAACAATGTACATGGAGATTGAGAGCCAAACAATATCGATGTAGACGGAGAGCCAAACAATGTAGATAGAGACTGAGAGCCAAACAGTATAGACGGAGACTGAGAGACAAACAATGTACATGGAGACTGAGAGCCAAAATCTGTAGATGTAGACTGAGAGCAAAACAATGTAGATGGAGATTCAGAGCCAACCAATATAGACGGAGATTGAGAGCTAAACAACGCAGATGTAGACGGAGAACAAAACAATGTTAGATGGAGATTGAGATCCAAACAACGTATATTGAGACTGAGAGGCAATGTAGATGCCGACTGAGAGCCAAACAATGTACATGGAGATTGAGAGCCAAACAATATATTGAGACTGAGAGCCAAACAATGTAGATGGAGACTGATTGTCAATTAATGTAGATGAAGTCTGAGAGCCAAACAATGTTTATGGAGACTGAGAGTCAAACAATGTAGATGGAGACTGAGAGCCAAACAATGTAGATGGAGATTGAGTGCCAAACAATATAGACGGAGACTGAGAGACAAACAATGTACATGGAGACTGATAGCCAAACTATGTAGATGTAGACTGAGAGCCAAACAATGTAGATAGAGACTGAGAGCCAAACAATATAGACGGAAACTGAGAGACAAACAATGTACATGGAGACTGAGATCCAACCTATGTAGATGGAGTTTGAGAGCCAGACAATGCAGAAGTAGACGGAGAGCCAAACAATGTAGACGGAGACTGAGAGACAAACAATGTACATGGAGACTGATAGCCAATTATGTAGATGTAGACTGAGAGCCAAACAATGTAGATAGAGACTGAGAGCCAAACAATATAGACGGAAACTGAGAGACAAACAATGTACATGGAGACTGAGATCCAACCTATGTAGATGGAGATTGAGAGCCAGACAATGCAGAAGTAGACGGAGAGCCAAACAATGTAGACGGAGACTGAGAGACAAACAATGTACATGGAGACCGAGAGCCAAACTTTATAGATGTGGATGTAGTCTGAGTGTCAAACAATGTATATGGAGATTGAGAGTCAAACAATGTAGATGAAGACTGATAGCCAACTTATGTAGATGTACACTGAGCATGTGGCATTGTTTGTCAAAGTGTAACGCAATGTAGTGTTTACTTAGATACAGTTATTGTCCAAAGAAAATGACGGCATCAATGTATTTTTGCGGTTAGATAATACAGCAAATAGCCTAGCTTTGAAATCGTCACTAAATCTAGTGGAATGTTGTTGTTTTACAATTGCTACAATCGCCGGTCGTGGATGATTGAGCACCTTTTACTGTCTCTCTCTATCTTTCATATGTCTGGTAAAGTAACCTCATTTTCTTGTGTTTGAACAAACATGTTTGAGTCCATATTTACTGTGGAGTTCAAAGTTTGGCAACTGGTTATTCTAACACTCTAGCTTTTATTATACTGGTCTGATTTCAGAATTTCCCGCTCAATTAAGTTTTCTTTATCCTAAAGATTTTTATTGACTGAGAGCCAAACAATGTAGCTGTAGACGAAAAGCCAAACAATGTAGATGGAGACGGCGAGCCAAACAATGTAGATAGAGACTGAGAGCCAAACAGTATAGACGGAGACTGAGAGACAAACAATGTACATGGAGACTTGGAGCCAAACTCTGTAGATGTAGACTGAGAGTAAAACAATGTAGATTGAGATTCAGAGCCAAACAATATAGATGGAGATTGAGAGCTAAACAATGCAGATGAAGTCTGAGAGCCAAACAATGTTTATGGAGACTGAGAGTCAAACAATGTAGATATAGACTCATAGCCAAACAATGTAGATGGAGATTTAGTGCCAAACAATATAGACGGAGACTGAGAGACAAACAATGTACATATAGACTGATAGCCAAACTATGTAGATGTAGACTGAGAGCCAAACAATGTAGATAGAGACTGAGAGCCAAACAATATAGACGGCAACTGAGAGACAAACAATGTACATGGAGACTGATATCCAACCTATGTAGATAGAAATTGAGAGCCAGACAATGCAGATGTAGACGGAGAGCCAAACAATGTAGATGGAGACTGAGGGTCAAACAACGTATATTGAGACTGAGAGCCAAACAATGTAGATGGAGGTTAAGTGTCTAACAATGTAGATGATGTCTGAAAGCGAAACAATGTTAATGGAGACTGAGAGTCAAACAATTAGATGCCGACAGAGAGCCAAACAATGTACATAGAGATTGAGAGTCAAACTATATCGATATAGATGGAGATCCTAACAATGTAGATAGAGGCTGAGAGCCAAACAGTATAGACGGAGACTGAGAGACAAACAATGAACATGGAGACCGAGAGCCGAACTTTATAGATGTGGATGTAGACTGAGTGTGAAACAATGTATATGGTGACTGAGAGTCATACAATGTAGATGAAGACTGATAGCCAAACTATGTAGATGTACACTGAGCATGTGGCATTGTTTGTCAAAGTGTAACGCTATGTAGTGTTTACTTAGATATAGTTATTGTCCAAAGAAATTGACGGCATCAATATATTTTTGCGGTTAGCTAGTACAGCAAATAGCCTAGCTTTGAAATCCTCACTAAATCTAGTGGAATGTTGTTGTTTTACAAATGCTACAATCGCCGGTCGTGGATGATTGAGCACCTTTTACTGTCTCTCTCTATCTTTCATATGTCTGATAAAGTAACCTCATTTTCTTGTGTTTGAACAAACACGTTTGAGTCCATATTTACTGTGGAGTTCAAAATTTGGCAACTGGTTATTCTAACACTCTAGCTTTTATTATACTGGTCTGAATTCAGTATTTCCTGCTAAATTAAGTTTTCTTTATTCTAAAGTTTTTTATTGACCGAGAGCCAAACAATGTAGATGTAGACGAAAAGCCAAACAATGTAGATGGAGACGGCGAGCCAAACAATGTAGATGACGATTGATTGCCAAACAATGTGGATGTAGACTGAGTGCAAAACAATGTAGATGGAGACTGAGAAATAAATAACAGTGAAATAATTCAGTCAATGGCCTGTTTAGCAAAATAGTAATAAATTTCTAAATTGTTTTGAATTGCACGACTATTGTTTTTGTGGCGCCCAAGTCCAGTGGTCGTGTCATTGTATTAGTATTCCAGGGTCCCGGGTTTGATCCTCGGTTATGGCATTGATAAGTATTTCCCATATGTCGCATAAATCGGTGTTGTACACCGCACATTGGGGTAAAAGAACCAGGGATGCTATTAATAACAATCACGAAGAATGTAATGCGCCCGCTTTGGGTTTGTACACTTACTGTTGGATTTTAAAGTTCTGGGAGCTACCTAAACTATTATACTTGTAGTTAAGACCTAACTTACATGAGGGTAGGAAGATTGTTGCGCCCAAGAAATTACATCTGTGTATATCGGTTTGGCATTAGATCTATTTCTCAGTGATATTTCCAGCGGTGAGAGACGAAAGACAATACGACGCAATGTTTTATATCGGTCATCACGGAGAATTTGACAGACAAGGGGTTCGAAATCATTAATCCTGGATTGAACGTAAGACTCGCTACCAACTGCGCTTACTGAAGAATCATTGTATTACGCACTGACCATTGTCCCACCGCATGAACTCTGGGATTTGTTTTCATTAGAAATAATTTATATTGATTTGTTCCCGTAACAAGTCAGGAGTACTGCAACAAAGTCTTCCCCCCTTGCCCGAAACAGCACTTAAGCACTCAATTTATTCTAAGTTTGGTGAATCCAAGAGATAATGCTGTCGTTTGTATAGAACCTGCCACGATCAGCATTATTTCCGGTACAAAAATGGGATGCCCAAAATTGTTGTTGTGTTCATTTTATCGACATATTTTGACCAAGTTCATTAGAATAGTTAAATCATGAACCGGTGTGCGGTTCGCTGATGATACTTGAGTGATGACAAGACAATGGCCGCTACAACTCACGGATCACTCGGAACACCTTGGCTATTACTACGTAATAACCTCGGAAATAATACGGGGGCCGCCATATTGCTGTGACCCGGTCTTTCTGACGAGTACCAGACTAACACATGGCCGGACTACATTCAAAATGGAGACTATCAACCTGAAAACGTGCTCATTATGTTTAATAAAGAATAGAGACATGTATAATGTTATTGGCAGAAAAGGCTTTGAAATAAAGCCTGCACGTCGAAAAGTCAGCCATTTTTGTTTACGATAATAACGAGAAGTAACTTGCCGGGTCAAATTACCAATTGGTGTATTCCTACAATTATTTACGAGGTATAATACCGAAGGATGACGGAATTTGCCGAGTATGTACGATTGCTCACGGATGTCATCAGAGATGACTGATTTAGAGACACAATGTGTAGTGCTTCGGCTCGTACTTGACTAAACAGTCAGTTCAGTATAGATAAGAAAGATATCTAAACACAAATGTCGCGATACAGGGCATTCTGCCACAACACTGATATTTGATAATAAACAATATATACATAGTTCGTATCAGTCTGACAAGAATAGTGGATATCTACAACTGATTTACACCCCCCTCATACAACTCATCGAATACCCAAAAGCATGACCATCAAGCTGGTACCACCGATTAATATATAAAACGCATTCTCTGGCGTACCATGTCCATAATTACGTCAGTAAACACTTTGACATGATACAAAAAAAACATACAGAATATCTATTTAAAAAATACACATTATCTAAATACATAATATCTAAATACGCAATATCATAATACGCAATATCTAAATACACATTATCTAAATACGCAATATTTAAATATTACCTATCACTCTAACATGAATTAGTAATGCATACAAAGTATTTCCATTACTCTTATTGCAAGCTTCCTGGACGAAAATTCATCAATATTTTGAGTCTCAAAATGTCAAAAATTACGATTGACTACTCTGGATTTAAGTCACCTCAATTTAAAATGCTACATTTGCCATCAAATTTGTTCTCAAAATAGAATAGATCATCATTTATAATATAAAAAATGTTCTGTTCAACAAACATGCCCTTGCTACTGCCACTGGGTATATAGTAACACAAAGAAGTATTGCATAGTCTAGACCAAATAAATATCACCTAATTTATCCAAATTATACAATCGTCTACAGTTTTTAACTATATAGCATCAGTAACTAGAATGTTTGTAACATAAACAATAACATCCCCACTGTCTCTACGTGATTGTTTAAGTTTTAATGTTCTGCGCAGAGTATACCGTGTAAATCTAACCAGGCTTCCGTGAATAATAATACATTATATGTTTAAACCAATAAAATACTTCCCTGAACATTCAATAAACAAAATCTAATTTCTTCCGTGCTGGCTTTACTAGCCCACCTCTATAGACCCGTGTCTGACAGTTTGTTTGTCTCCCTTGTGATCCCGTTGCCCCACCTCTGGTGCTGGCTGGGCATGTTAACCCGGTTATGCTCATCTGCTTGGACAGTCGCTGGCATGTCAACACTACTGTTGATTCTATTTATAGATCTATGCGTGGAAAGCGACCTACTTCTCCGTGTTAAGCGCGACAGATTGGTGGTCGAAATTAAAAAAAAAAGTATTTGAAAACATATGTATATTTAATGCAAGTTAGGAGAAAACATATCTTTTGGACAAAATTTCGTTGTTAAGGAGGAATATACCTTTTAAATTATTTTCGAAAACAGTTGAATATTTAGTATGCAATGGAACTAAAAGTAATTTCCAATTTGAATATGTTTTTTTTCTGCGGTAAATATAACACTTCTTTACCTATGACGTCGTTAACATGGCCATGTTTGGTCTTTTTGACGTCCCGATTTATAGCAGCAAAATCGCATATTTTTCGACCTCTGTCAAGTTTTGCCGAATGTACAGAATCGAAATACAAATCACCACGTACACATTCAACGGATATATGAATTTACATATGCAATAATTACGACGAACGCCAAATTCTGAAAATATTAGCGAAAAACGTAAATTTTTTTTTTTCTCGATTTACCTGCAAAATACAAGTTAGCTGTTCTTTCCAGCTAAATTATAGTAGTAACCATACACATGATACCGTATATAGTCGATATAAAAATAATTTAAAAACTTATCTAGATCCTATGCAAATTTCGGAGAAAAACCGATATTCAGAACATAATATACTTAACGGAACAGCTGACCCGTCACTTTTGTATTTCCAATATTTTCATCAAAATATTGAATATTGTTATCAAAAAACGAGTAATACGACTTTAATAAGCAATTGGTGTAGCCTAAATGGCCTTTATTATTGAGGTCCAAGGCAATTGTTTTAATACTTTTAGAAAAAATACATAAAAGGTCAGATACATAAAATGTCAGGTTGCGGGTTAGCTGTTTCGTTCAGTTTAGTTCATACTATGATTACAAACAAATGGTTTATCTGCATAATACTACTTGACTTACAGTAGTAAATATACACATGGTGATACAACTTGTATTTATCATGAGGATATTACATATTATATAGTCGGGATTATATTAAGTTATAAAAGCACTATACCAAAGAGAAGGAAGGTCCGCTATGTTTTAGTGCAGGTGTATCAATATGAAAACAAAGTTTAAGTTATTTTATATAAACGAAATCTAAGGTTCATTTTTATGGAGCAGATAACGGCTCTATTGCTGCGGTAAAAGGATGACATTATTGATAACATGTGGTATTGGTCGAAACCAAAAATCATAGCTGCACTTATATTGTATTTTTGTATTCAGTAATGACACGTTCGCGTAAAGTTTGTGGACTTTTAGGCTTGTTAAAAAATAGGAAAACTGAAATAATAACAAAAAAGTATTTATAATAAAATTAGACTGAAAGTTTGATTTGCTAACACGGAACAAATTGGTCTGTGCATGCACATGGAATTCGACTTTAACGTTGTCTACTTTGACTAATGCACACTTGCCAGTTACAGTTGCTTTCATCATACACGTTATCGTTCTCTCTTCTCTTTTTCGAACATTAAAATATATGTGAATGAAAGCTATTTTTTAGTAAACTGGTATATTAAATTACTAAAATGTACTCGATTTTCCTGCCCAGTCCTACTATACGTGCACATTCCGCAAGTCGTGTGAACATTCTTTTACATGCCTTGAAATATAATGATATGGTTACCATTACGTCATTTACCTGAAAAATACTAGTTAACCGTTTTAAGTACATTATTAATACATTAGGTACATAATCATTAAATTTTTAAACACTGACAGCAAACAATTTACCAGCAATCTGTCTGTTATTTACCGAAACGATAAAAAACTCTGCGAGAACTAAGTTCATTTTTTTGTAAGCGACATTTAAAGATATTTCATTGGTGATTTTGTTAATGTTATCATTACTATTGACATAATCATTAATTTAAATACATAACATTCATACTTAAAACAGTAAACATCGCGTATAATGGTTGCTCTGTCATGTCCACTGTCAAGTCCTAACATTCGTGTACATTCCATTTGTGGTGAGATCATAACCACCCCGGCAACTAATCTATCAGAATGTCAAACTCCATTTCTCTGACATCATCGTGTTGACCTGGTTAAATTATCTTTCATTGATTTTATATATAAATGTATATATAGAGAGAGAGATTTATAGATATTATAAAGCCGTACAGATAGATGTGTTATTTTACAGGCAATCTGTTCTCATCTTATCGGTATCTGATCTATCTAAACATTAAAAACAAAATTAGATTTTTTAACAATAGTGGTTACAGTTTTTATCTGATCTTGATCTAAAATTAAATTTGAGGAAATAAAATGGAGAATATACCGAAGTATAACGATTGGATGTCAAACTTACCGGAGTGGCTGACGAAGGTGCCGATCTCTTGTCTCGCTATACCAGGTAAGTACAGCTTTCTAATGGTAATACTACTTAGATTTAGGCCAAACATAGCACATAAACAGAAATAGATTTTGTAGACAATTATATTCTTTTCAGTTTTAATCCTATTTATTTATAATCAATTTGCAAATATATATATATTAGTTGATTGATTGATTGATTGAATATTTAGCGTCATTTTTATGCCATCGAGGGCTAACAGACGATCATTAAACCTAACCACTGTTTCCTGGGATTAACCAGTAATCGAGCACACCCCATCTCCGCAAGTAACTGATAACTTTCCCACTTGAAACAGTAGTGAGGGACGTATGATAATGAGACACAATGTCGTATATCAATCATCACGGAGACTGTTGCCGGGCGGTGGATTCGAACTCAAGACCCCTGGATTGATAGTCAGACGCGTAACCGACTGATTTAATCGGGCCTGGCTCATATTAGTTGAAAATCATATACTATATATGGAATTAAGACTTATAACATATTATTATATTATATTCTCTAAGTATGTATAGAACTATCGACTTATTAAAAACTGACAACCAACTTATTATAAGAAATATATATTTTACATATACAAACGTTTCAAATGGAAAAATCCATGATCAAAGATAAAAACTAAATGGTGCATTGAATTAAAAACTGTATAAGTACATATCGTTAAAATTAAATGAAAACGCCCTCGTATACACTACTGTGTTTAATGGGACTTGAAGCCACTTTCAACAATTGAAATATTATACAAGGTATATCTAGTTTTATTTGTGGAGGAACGCCTCAAAATGAATCTGAGTAGAACTACTCGCCTTCCACAAGTAGTCACATGCTCGAACTCATGACCTCAGCGGCGGTGAGTGGTAAGAGGTTGCTAAACAATTTTAAGAATCATATGTACCATTTGGCCACGGAGGAACCGATATCATGATAATGTTTGCAATACTAAAACATTTACTATATATATACGAGTTTGTAGTTAAATAAACATTATAATGCCATTAATCATTGCATCCGTTATTGACCGGTTTATATAATATGGTGAGGAAGATTCCAGTTACCTGCGGTAGGTCGGTGGTTCTGCACAGTCTGACTCAGTCTGAGGTCTTCCTCCACCAGTATAACTGGATATGCCATATATAACCTGACTCAGTCTGAGGTCTTCCTCCACCAGTATAACTGGATATGCAATATATAACCTGACTCAGTCTGAGGTCTTCCTCCACCAGTATAACTGGATATGCCATATATAAGCTGACTCAGTCTGAGGTCTTCCTCTTCCAGTAAAACTGGGTATGTCATATTTTAACCTGAAATGTGTTGAACGCCATTCAATAAAAAATTATAATATTGTACTTATATTTGAGTATGGGTTATTGTGGTCTATTTCAAAGGATGTTTTACTTTACTTTATAATTAACTATATTCTGTTCGGTTCAGTTCTGTACAGTATTTAATATTTATCAAAATTTTCTATATCGTTGGTCTTAATTAAAAATGTCGAATTAACCAGTTTTCGTAATTTTACATTATAATGGCAGAGCAGTTTATACTGCATCTACGTAGCTAAACGACGAAGTTGATATCGAACCAGAACATGTCGTTTTGATCATGTGAACATGTGTAAAATGTAAAAATGACGAACCTGCAGTATGAAAATACCGAACATACAACTTTTGAGGCTAAAATGCCAAAGAAATATCAAACTAGTACTTTGCTGTAAAAAATATATAATTTTATTTTTTCTGAATACAAATTTTCAGGTCTGTAATCATCGAACTATTTGAGAAAGTCATATTGATGTTCATACTGAAAAAAATGTATTTTGTTAGTTCGCCATTTTGAATTTAAACCAACGATATTGTCCTCGGTATGATACAGAAACATCAATATCAACACATGTACTATAACCTGCATAATAATGAAAATATTTGATTTCCATACAATTAATTAGTGCTGTTATACATTTTATCTTTTAATTACGTATATCAATACTCTGCATTGCAAGTTGTTGAATTGAAAATGATGTTTGGTGTTTAGCGTCATTTCAATATTTACAAAATCGTCATAAAAAAATTATGATATGCTGCAATCTCATTAAAATCCGATTCACTTTAGCTTCAGTACTGTACTGTGTAGCTGAAGTCAGCTGCCTTTACGTCACAACGCCCGGGCTTGCACATTATTTTGACTTTATTCATCATTAGGGATGAAGGACTATGTGCTGGGATTGGGGGCCATGCACACAAACGCTCTATAGCCTGATGGGCTTGCACATCATTTTAGGGTCAGCTACGCCACTGAAAGTTGTTCTGATTTTTATGAGACTGGATATGATGGCTCGCTCAATCAGTCATCCGATATGACGTCACGCCAAGTGAGTCATATCCAATATGACGTCACACCCAGTGAGTTTTAAAGTCACACCAGCTTTAATGGTATTACAATAGTTAGGGGTTAATTTATGCATTATTTTGGTGTTAAATGTTTTATTATTTAATTATGTTCATAGATATGTCTGCTATTTGCACGTCCGACGTTTACAGTTTTTAGCAGACTCGGGACTCAAAATGTAAAGGTGTAAGAGTTACCAAACCGGGACTCTAAACCACTTGTAATGTACAAGTATAAAACAGTAACGATTCACTGAAACCGGCTGGTCATGACATTCTGTTTTCATAATTCTGTTTTAGAAAAAATATCAAGGTTCCATTGTTTGTTTAAAAGGAACTATCACAAATACTCCTTATGGGTTTGTATTTGAATGTCTCTGTCGGTATTTATATCTAAACGTAGTGTTAGTTCTTATCTTTGTAATTGATTTAAATGAAAGAGTCAATGAAATTCAAACTGTTTGACTTGCTTTGAAATACCAGGATGAATGTTATTATATCAACGAAACTATTTGATTTACGTAATAATACTATGTCACATAACGTTACGAAATTAATTTATATGCGAGAATTTTAATATAATGTTTTATATATTGAAATCACAGGTTCCCATGATTCGGCAACACATGACCTTGACCCGTCTCTCGGGATTGCGGAGGATCAATCAGCCAGCATTAAAAGACTTGGCAACACATGCTGCGTCAAAAACATCGTATACAAATGGTCAAAAACTCAAACTCTCTCAGTTGCGGAACAGCTGGAAGCTGGAATAAGATATTTTGACTTCAGAATTGCCGCCCACCCAGATACAGGGGAAGTTAGATTCGTACATGGGCTGTACGGAGGTGTGGTTGTCGACGTTTTGCAAGACATTAATACATTTTTAAACGTAAATACACGAGAGATTGTGATACTTGATTTCAATCACTTTTACAACATTCCTGAAAGCGTTCATAAGATGATGTTAGGTGATATAAATACGATATTTGGGTCTAAGCTAATGCCTCCACCATTTTCTGGACCAAATTACAAGATGTGGGGGACAACGCTGCAAGAGATTTGGAGGTCTTCGTACAGAGTCATTGTCATATACCACGATAACAGCATTTCTACATTTCCTGAAATCTGGTCGAAAAACTACATCGACTCACCATGGGCAGATACGAACAATAGAGTAACGTTAGTTCGCTATCTTGAAACAAACTACAAAACTAAGGACAGATTTGCCAATGATGGCTTTTATTCCTGGCAAGGTGTACTGACCCCAAGATCGGCTGACATACTTCTTCATCCGGGTTCAAGTCTTGACAGTCGTCTCGCGAACGCCGCTACTGAGGCGTTTGTTACGTGGGTAAAAAATAAAAGACCGGGTCCTCGAGGTATCAACATTTGCAATGTTGACTTTGTGGAGACTCATAGCTATATTCCGACGGTGATCGGATTGAATCAAAATATTCGGGAAATACCACCTCCATTCTGATTATACAACCAAATGCATTGTACCATCATTGGAAGCAGGAAATGCTTCCATGGGGTAGTCGCATAATGGCGGTTATAAATGAATCTTGTTTCTTCTTCTTTAAAAATGCATTTTCCTTATTTAAATGCTCATTTTGTTTTATATTGAATATTGAATTAATTATTAAATGATATTATTGATGTATTTTGAGCATTTTGAAAGCATCGAAATCTTTGTATTATAAATGAGAGAAAAAATGAAGCTTGGAAATTGGAATATGAATGCTTGAAAGTCTACTTTCACTAAGTCAACAGTATACACACTGAACAGAAAAAAATCTCTTAAATGCTTCATGACCCTTTCATCATCATACTTTGATAGTGGAGAGGTTGACTAGCGAAAAAATGTTAGTTTCACTTCTTTCCTTTCGACCTCTCTATAAATGACGAGCGTGCAATTTGTTTTATTTTCTATAGAATAAAGAACAATATCAATGATGGATTAACACTTTAAACTTCCGAAATGGTCTACAATTGGAATTGTGCAGTCTAAAGCAAAATTTGAAAGTAACACATTTCTAAATAAAAATTTCATATTTATATAAAAGCATTTAAATAATTAGTGAAAATATTTATCCTAACAATGTCGGACTTATAGGGGGTGCCTTTTTAAAGTGGAAAATTGCCTATATAAGAAGAAGCAAGCTTACACACACACACATTGGAATTTAAAAATGAGGTTACGATCAACACATAGATATTTCTTTAAAGTGTTAGTTTCAAACTAAAGACATTTGTAGCGATTTAATTTAACACTCTCTAGGTTGTGAATCACTAATTGCAAATTCTACAGGTCATGTTAATTACCAGGAGTGAACTAAACATAGAACTGAACGGCCAAACAAACTCACAGAATGGCAGGAAGTGAATTTGATAACGTTTGAAACTTAATACTAGTACTATTATTTAATTTATCAGTAACATCGGTTTTATTAAAACATGTTTTAACTAATAATTGTGCATTATTTAACTACAGTTTTCTGTAAGAGATATCGTGCTATCGCTTTGAAAACAGGTAAATGCAATTTCACGACATAACGATTGTTTGGTGTTGGTGGCTCGGCAATACGATAGCACGATGGGGATGGAGCGATGCTGACAATGGAGCGAAAGTACGGTGACGAAGACGCGATGTCACAGTGGCATCGCCCCATCACCGTCGTGCTATCGTACTGTTGTGCCATCTATACCGTGCAATCGCATTGATACACTTTGAAATGTCTTTTTCTTTTTGTATATGTTCTTTTTGTGACATCAATATAAATGATAATATATATATGTGATTAATAATTTAAATAACTGATGTGTAAATGCTCTGCAACATGTGAATGACTCAATAGTGAAAATTGTGATTCCATGTCAACCTTAAAATGTCTTTTTCTTTTTGTGTATGTTCTTTTTGTGACATCAATATAAATGATAATATATATATGTGATTAATAATATAAATAACTGATGTGTAAATGTTTTGCAACATGTGAATGACTCAATAGTGAACATTGTGATTACATGTCAACCTTATCATTTCATAAAGGCGTGTCATGAGCACATTTGACTCAATATTGTCTCATTTTTGCCGGAATATCAAAACTCTGAATCGACAAATTTATTTAGTTAGACTAAAACAGCCAAATTTCGGTTGAATACTTTTGGAAATACATTTTTGTATAACAAAGATGATTAAGTAGGCAAATTTCAATGCAAAATTTTGAAGTGAAGAATCGAAATATTGTTTTTTTTCTTCAGAAAACGCTGTTAAAACTGGATTTAAGGATTTAAATTGTGTCAAATGCCTGAGTTAAATACTGAATGTTTTATCATTAACTTTATGCTTGCCAAAAATTATTGCAGATTATCTTAATTTTGGCTGTTTTAATAACATTAAATTTGCATTGATTATCCCAATTTAATTACGTTTTTGCTGTAAAATTCGTTTTACTTGACGCGTTTTAAAAAATGTTTTCACTATAACAAATTAAAATCTTGATAAATATGCCACTGAAATGGTGTTTATAAAAGCACAAGCATCTGAACCATACGCCGCAAATACTGGTACATTCATTAATATATTAAACGGACAAGATAAATTATGGACGGTGTTTTTGTAGTTTAATAAACTGATGATATTCAACTCTAATATATTAAATGTTTTGCAAAAATATTTAATCAATATCGATACATTTATTACAAAAAAAGGACTAAATTGTCAATCATTTTTAAACAAATCCAGAAGAATAGAATGATATTGATTCAGGGTACAAGACAAAGAAGAGTACAAGTATGAAATAACTGTGCCCGTTTAGGACTTCCAGTCGTGATACTACCGAAGAGCAGAGAGTGCTGGCCAACTGTTTAAGGATCAACTCCAACACATATAATACAGTAAAGAATCAACGGCCCTAATCATTTCGATAACCATATTGCAAACAAGCATATCAAATGACAATGAGCAAGGATCTTGCAAAGCCTATAAATCCAATCATTATTGTAGTCAGGTAAAAACAAACTGTTCACGTGTTACTTTGTGGGTAATTTTGGTCATCTTTAACGCTTAATTTCTAAACGACAAATGTCTTGGCAAAATGTGCAGAAAACAAAAACTGTTTGAATCGGGAAGTAAGATTTGATTGGCTGACACAAACACAGCTACACAACGGTTGCGATTAAGTAAAATTAATAAGAATTATCTTATTCCAATAAATGTCATTGCAGATATATTGTGTAAGTTATTTGTAAAATAAAAACACACCACATAAATAATAGTTCGATTGTTTGAATAATCCAATAAGAAACATTACCAGAGTCTTGTTGTCAAGACAATTGCCTTTTAGAAAAGCGAGCGTCGAATATGATCATGACTACTTGTAATTTGTCCCTAAACAAAAATAATATTTAACAAATTACCTCGTGCTCAATGTTTCTTGACACAACTGATTGGACAATAAGGTGGATGGATTAAGCCAACTATATGGACCTATCTAAATTACGAACTAATGAACTAATTACGAACTAATGAGATACTCTACAAACCAGAATCATCAGAATACAAAGTGGCACGGCAAAAACAATACACTAAATCGTTTTCAATACATTTATTTTAATTTTGAAATAATGAACATGTATCTGTGACCAAAGGCGACTGAGATGGACAGGAAAACACCTCTCTCAACTGCCCACTGTTCATCATGATGTTGTTGATTCTGAAATAGATGTACCACATAGTTGCGTAAACCATCTTTGCATTTGTTTCTAATTTCAACCAAAATAAAAACATTTTAAGGTTTGTATGATGTATGACTAAATAATTGACAATATCTATAGTATCTGATGAAAGGTTTGCATGATGTATGACTAAGTAATTGACAAGGTTTGTATGATGTATGACTAAATAATTAACAATAGCTATAGTATCTGATGAAAGGTTTGTATGATGTATGACTAAATAATTGACAACATCTATAGTATCTGATGAAAGGTTTGTATGATGTATGACGAAGTCATTAACAATAGCTATAGTATCTGATTAAAGGTTTGTATGATATATGACTAAGTAATTAACAATAGCTATAGTATCTGATGAAAGGTTTGTATGATGTATGACTAAGTAATTGACAATATCTACAGTATCTGATGAAAGCTTTGTATGATGTATGACTAAGTAACTGACAATATCTACAGTATCTGATGAAAGGTTTGTATGATGTATGACTAAGTAATTGACAATATGTACAGTATCTGATGAAAGGTTTGTATGATGTATGACTAAGTAATTGACAATATCTACAGTATCTGATGAAAGCTTTGTATGATGTATGACTAAGTAACTGACAATATCTACAGTATCTGATGAAAGGTTTGTATGATGTATGACTAAGTAATTGACAATATCTACAATATCTGATGAAAGGTTTGTATGACGTATGACTAAATAATTTACAATAACTATAGTTTCTGATCTATAGTATCCAATGATAGGTTTGTATGATGTATGACTAAATAATTGACAATATCTATAGTATCTGATGAAAGGTTTGTATGATGTATGACTAAATAATTGACAATAACTATAGTTTCTGATCTATATTATCCAATGAAAGGTTTGTATGATGTATGACTAAATAATTGACAATATCTATAGCATCTGATGAAAGGTTTGTATGATTTATGTCTAAATAATTGACAATAACTACAGTATCTGATGAAAGATTTTTATGATGTATGACTAAATAATTGACAATATCATATCTATAGTATCTGATTCATTTGGAAGCACAAAATGGAACCACGATAAGAAAATAGCAGATTCGAGTATCTTTATAGATATGTTGACGAGGTTTTATTAGAACTATTATACAAAACTGTTTGTGCGTCTGGCACTTATAACACAATGTTTGTATACCGATTTGATGCCTACTTTAACTTTGAAAGTCGAGCAAAAACAACGTATTTCGGTTTAACTTCATTTTTTCAACACACTACAGGTATATGGTATTGTTTTATTAGTTGAAAAAACCTTAAAATGACTCTGATAGGGGAACGTGACAAATAATTTTGAAATAAATCAAAATACCACATATGATGCCGAATACTAGTAACTATATAAAATATATTCTGCACGTAATACAAAAAAAAACAAACAACGAGTATAGCTAACATTGTTCAACAAATGAAGAATATAGTACCCTAAGCTCATATTTAATACTTATATATCAAGTAAAGCACCATAATTTCATAGTTAATACAACAGATGATTTGTACAGCTATAGTTCACATGATATCCATAGTACCTACAGTTTATATTAAATATACAAAATGACGTGCGTAGTACCTATAGTTTATATTAATTATACAAAATAATGTGTGTAGTACCTATAGTTTATATTTAATATACAAAATGACTTGTGTAGTACCTATAGTTTATATTAGATATACAAAATGACTTGTGTAGTACCTAATATATATAAAATATATTTCATTTTTATTAATATATATATTTTTATTTTATTACATATAGTTCACATTTAATACTATAAATAACTGGTATAGTACTTTTAGTCCAAATTTAAAATGAGAAATGAGCTCACCTTTGTTTTAACAGTTCTTGGCTACTGGATATCTCACAATGTAACTGAAAAAGTTAAAAAAAAAGTCTTTATAAACACTAAAGGAAATAGAAACAGGTCAAAGCAGTTGGTTTGGCCTGGACTAATTGTATGCCTGTGTTGGGACCAGTGTTATGTAATATTATAACTGATCCCATAGGGATTCCACTTCGGTCTTTGTGTTATATATTTTATTCTAAAACATTACTGGTAACTGTATCTTCGTGGTGATAATGGGCGTACCGATTGGACTGTGCGACGTTTTATCAAGGGATAGAAGAGTACGAGAGATGTAAAATGGTAGGGTTGGGTCGAGAAAAGCTTTAAAAAATGTTGTTATTGTTTTAGTTTAAAAATACGTTCTGAAAACAGTTATACAATAAAAATGAAAATTATAAACCAAATAGTGTGTAAACAATTCGTTTCTTAACAGCCAGACGGTTCCTTCTTGGTGTTGTGTTTTGTTTCACATTATACTAAAAACAAATGAAAAAAAACAACAAGAAAATATCGGTGGAACCGATGAATGCTCCCCAAAGTGAGTGTTTGACTCTGTACCATATGTCAATGATATTGTACAGGGGAAGTAACTGTGAGAGTTCTAAAGAGAAGTCAATACATTATTTTTTATTTCGTGATATAATGCATTGTACAACATACTTTGAAAAAGGTCATTACGATGCATCCTAGCAAGTTTCATAAAATTCCAACATGAGGTTGTAGAGAAATAGAGCGGGATGAATTTAGTCACAGACAGAATCAAAGGGCCATAACTCCGTGAAAAATTATCGAACCGGAACACAACGACAATATGTGCATTTGCACTTGGCAATGATGCATCCTAGCAAGTTTCATAAAATTGTACCCTGAGGTTGTAGAGAAATAGCGTGGACAAGAATTTGGTCACATACTCAATTAAAGGGCAATAACTCCATGAGAAATCATCGAACCGGAACACAAAGACAATATGCGTATCTCCACTTGGTAGTGGTGCATCCTAACAAGTTTCATAAATTATCAACATTGGCTTGTAGAGAAATAGCGCAGACAAGTATTTGGTCACAGACATAATCAAAGGGCCATAACTCCGTGAAAAATCATCGAACCGGAACACAAACACAATATGCGCATCTGCACTTGATAATGATGCATCCTAGAAAAATCATAAAATTACAACCTGAGATTGTAGAGAAATAGTGCGGACAAGAATTTGGTCACAGACTCAATTAAAGGGCCATAACTCCATCCGAAAGACAATATGCGCATCTCCACTTGGTAGTGACGCATCCTAGCAAGTTTCATAAAATTCCAACATGGGGTTGTAGAGAAATAGCGCGGACAAGAATTTGGTCACATACAGAATCAAAGGGCCATAACTCCATAAACCGGAACACAAAGACAATATGCGCATCTGCACTTGGTAATGTTGCATCCTAGAAAAAATCATAAAATTCCAACCTGCGGATGTTGAGAAATAGCGCGGAACCATCGAACCGGAACAAAAAGACAATATGCGCATCTCCACTTGGTAGTGATGCATGCTAGCAAGATTCATAAATTTCCAACATGGGGTTGTAGAGAAATAGAGCGGACAAGAATTTGGTCACAGACAGAATCAAAGGGCCATTACTCTATGAAAAAACATCGAACCGGAACAAAAAGACAATATGCGCATCTGCACTTGGTAATGATGCATCCTAGCAAGTTTCATGAAATTCCAACCAGAGTCTGTAGAGAAATGGCGCGGACAAGAACTTGGGAACAGACGAACGGATGCACGGACGCACGCACGGACGAAGCGGCGACTATATGCTTCCCCCCTTTGGGGGAGCAAAAACATAGTTATTGAATTTGTCCATATGACGAAATGAAAATATGTAATACAACCAAATATAAAAAGTATACTTTCACAGTTTTTATATATGATCACATCGGTTTAAAACTGACACCGACACACCCTTTTGCTTTCACATGCAGTAAGACAATACAACGGATTAGACCACTTAATATATTATGTCCATCTCCATCAACACTACAATGGCGCCTTTAACAACGCCTTCAACACACTTCAACTGAACGACTTTTTCTCTGTCAACGTTTTCTTATTTTAGTTAACACTCACTTGCTAGTGGTTTTCTTGTTGATTTTGCATGAAATAGAGGGATAGCACCGAGGCAGTCCGAATTCCATTGAAAGTTCGTTCAGTTGAAGATCACTAGCGTTTATAGGTATATTGACATATTCAAGGTTACTGAACGCCTCCCAGTTTTTTGTTTCATTTTTTTTTTAAAATATATATGTCATGTAAGTATTAATTTTGTAAACTCAAAAGTTTTATTTCATGGCAGGAGTTGACTATGGTTCCAAAGATGTATTTACCTGAGCGGTGTTTATCAAAAATATCATTTTTTCTGTTACGCTCGTTCCTTCGATTGATTGGTCACGTGTAGTGCTTGTAGAGCTGTAAACCTGAAATAAGCACGTGCACTGGTCAGAATCACGTGATCTGCATTGATAAACGAACTAAAATATGATTGGTTCGTGAAAGAAACCCAACTTTTTTCAGTAATTTCAAATGCTTAAATTCTACAAAAGAAAGACATACTAAATAAAACATGTTTGTCGTTCTTCCCCCATATATCATATTATATGTGACTTATCATCACTATTCCGTGTATCAATTCGTTCATGCTGATTTGGTTGCTGCGTATTTTGAATGTATCGTCGTCTGCTGTTGGTTATGTTTTTTTTGTTGTTTTTTTAATTGGGTTTAACGCAATTTTTAACACATTTCAGGTTATATATTGCATATCTAGTTTTACTGGTGGAGGAAAAACCTCAGACTGAATCAGACTGAGTACAACCATCGTCCTTCCGCAAGTAACTAGAAACTTTCTCACATAAAGTTTTTGGAGCGAGCGGGACTCGAACCTACAACCTTAGCGATGAAAGGAAAGTGATCTTAAGACGGCGTCTTAGACTACTTGGCCACGGAGGTTCCTTGTTGGTTATGTATGTTCTTATTCATTCATAAGCAGAAAATGACATTACTAACAATTACCCCCATAAATCAATTAATCTGGTATTGAGTGAGTCATTACATTATGCTCAGTAAAAGTATATAACAAAAATAAACAAAGACAAAGTTGATCAAACTTTTAAAGATACATGTATATAGTCTAACCTGTAAAATATCAAACAAATATTGTTTTGTTCATTTGTTTTATCCTGTTTTGCATTATTATGACTTGTGACTCATTTCTTGTTTTAAGCTGTAAACTAATGTAAGCAAGATGTTTTATCCTGTTTTGCATTATTATGACTTGCGACTCATTTCTTGTAAAAAGCTGTAATCACATGTAAGCAAGTTGTTTTACCCTTTTTCGTCAACGTCACGGCTCAATACCCAACTCCCATTTCTTGTTATACGCTGTAAAAATATTAGTCGTCTTACCCTGTTTTGTCAATGTCAAAACATTATTCTGCTATGTGCATGATTTGATTTTACACTTTATCGAAGACTGATAAGAAAGGGTTAACTTCAGCAATTATTATGTATAACAAACCTCCCCAATCAGTTCGAAAGCTCCATTTTCAATGATAACATTGCCAATGTCATACTGCGATTGCTGAAATAAATATTAGATTCCATTAGAATGTATCCACTGGCGGGAAGGCAGACAGACGAACGGGCGGACGAACAGACAGACAGACAGACAGACAGACAGACAGACAGACAGACAGACAGACAGACAGACAGACAGACAGACAGACAGTAAACTTGAAACAAAGACCCCATTCTAAAAATATTCTATAAATAAACACTTAAATACTACTTGACGACCTTCACATCGTCATTCGGACTATTTCTAAGATGACATAAGTTTTACTACGTATAAACCTACATAACGGATCAAAATGAAATCACGGGACTCATACACTACGTCACAAAATATGTGCAATTTTAAGAGGGAAATCTATTCTAGTCTAACCTAGACGCACAGCCCATGTTAGAAAAGCCCTTTTCGATTATTTTGGCATGTTTAAATAGATATCCGTTTGGTAGTACGGGGCTAGTGAGACTATATAGCCATGATATATTGGGAAACAAATGTCTTTAGTCAATTTTTAAAAGTTCCCTTTAAAAGTGGTTTAAATCATGTTTAACAACCTGAAGAGGGGTAAGCTGGTTTCCGAAGCAGCTGGCCACTTGATCAAAAGCTGCGATGTTTGTTGTGCTCCATCCAAACGGCGCAATACCACCTCTTAAATCACCTGAATAAACATAAAATAAAGCAAACTTTAAAACATTTCAGAATATAATTGGAAAAGTAAAACAATGCACATAGATAACATAGCAACAACACGTATGTTATCTATGTGCATTGTTTCACTTTTCCAATCCTAAAACAATGTACATAGATAACATACCAACGACACTAATCTATATATAGATCTACAAAAAAGATATGATCACTGATTCAGGTGTTCTTTTCTAAATGTGTATGTATTAATGCAGAGTGAGCCTTCGACCAACCAATATAAACTCAACTTTACTATATGTTGTAATATTGCATTCTGTTAATTTTTTTCTTTCTTTTACAATGTATTTTTGTATAAACCGATATAAACGTTATATTGTTATTCTGAAATATGATAATTTTGAAATAAAAAATTAAAAAGAAAACAACATACCAACAACATGGTAATACAAGCTTTTCAAGACACTGTTAATTATTACAGCGTAACCTTTTTTTAAAGAAAACTTATTGAAAATATAGTGAACGGAACAGCTAACCCGGCACTTTTTTACTTCCAATACATTCGTCAAAATACTGAGTAACCTTATCAAACTTTGTATACGACACAAACAGACAATTATGTTTTACTTTAACATAGCAGTGTTCTTTCTTATTAAAGTGCAAATTTCAAGGAGTTAGCTGTTTCGTTCAGTATTCAAGAGCTGTTAAGCTAACAAGACTTTGAACACCAAGGTTAATAAGAATTGGTTTAATAATGATTTAACTTTTATTGATGTTTTACCTGTTCAATTTTAATTTGAAAAACAGATTATAATGTTGAGTAAAATTGATGCATTTAAGAAATTTTATTATTTCAAGTAAATTGCTGTTGTTTCTAGTTCTTTGAAATCTTGGAGCTTCTTCAATGTTATTTGAATTGAAATACTGCTTGGCACGGCTGGACGTGTGAGGGTTGTCGCATATTTCATTCACCATTTTGAACAGACTATATTTGATATCATGTTATCTTATCATTCAAAATTGCCAATACATCTTCGTATAAGTTGCATGCACTCTATACCAGAGCTACACTGTCCGTTTTACGACATCTTTAATAATTAATATTTACATATTATTTATTGAAATCGGTTAAAGGACATTTAAAATGAGACTGTATTTTATATGTCACATTGTAATTTTAGAATAGTTCGTGTCATCTTACCTGTGAGGATTTTAATTATTTCCTTAGCAATTAGCGATCCAATCGAAGCGTGGAGGTCAAACAAAGGTTCGTTTGCTGAGAAGTACACAGTTACACCGGTAGGAATGCCTGAATATAAATTTTATGAATATAAAATATAATCTGTGCCGGTAGTATGCTTGAATGTAAACTATAACTTGTAGTTGTTTACCGGTAGGAATGCTTGAATATAAACTACACATTGTAGTTGTACGCTGGTAGGAATTCCTGAATACAAAGTTGTACACCGGCAAGAATGCCTGAATATAGAATATAAATGTAGATGTACACTAACATGAATGCCTGATTATAAACTATAAATTGCAGTTGTGCAGCGGTAGAAATGCCTGAATATAAAATATAATGTGTAATTATACACCGGTAGAATGTCTGTCTGAATATACTATAAGTTGTAATTATATACCAGAAGCAATACCTGAATAAAATTTATAAATTCTTATTCTTTGTAACGGACACAACAAAAAAAATTCACAATATATATGGATAAGATTTAAATAGAAAGAAATATACATAATTTCAAAGTTTTGCATTTTGTTAACATCTTAACTTTTGAATATATTTCAATGATTAAGTTTCTTTAAGTTATTTGAGTAGCATGGAACACAGTTTATAACCCCCCTCCCCCCCCCCCCACCCCACAAAAAAATAAAAATAAAAATAAAACACAACAAACTAGTACATGTTATTGCTATCACATGTAATAAACGTGTACGAAATTAACCTAATTATCAGTCAGCTTACAATGCCATTGGAATTTTAAGAATTTGTATGACACGACCAAATTGACAGCTTGTCCAGGTTATACTCCGAAACTTTAAAGTGTTAAATTAATAACCTACCTATTGCATTTAAAACAGCATCGTAATACACGTTTGTACCTGTCCAATCAACATCGAGGTCATCTGTAATGTTTGACGCGACTTTTGCCATCTTTTCTTTGAATACTTGTTTATGTAGCTCAAGAGCAAGAGATACGAATGTTTGGTTTGCACCCTGAATACCGAACGAATCTCGTATAGTTGATTTTATAGAAGAAAATGACACCTTTAAAGATTTTGCAATGGCTTTGGTAGCCTTTCTTAAACCTGCTTTCATCCATGATGATAATGATACTAATTTTTGAAATGAACTGCTTATAGCATTCTCCAAACCCGTGAGTGTAAGTCGATTACTAAGCACTTTCGAAGCGTACCTCCCAATATAAAGTGCATGTATCTCTTCTCTAACTAGTGCTAATGCCTTCTCAACACAATCAAACTCCGTATATACAATGTCACCATTATATCCAATGTTTTTAAGAGTACTTCTAAATGGCATGGGCATATACGCCCATACACGTTGTACGATGACCGCCATAAAGACGTGTAACATCAGATCTTCCTCGCTAAATGTTGGTAATATATCATTGAGTTGCTGAAAGTAGTCTGGATGTTCTATTTGGATGGGTGCAGTATTGCTGATAACGCCGATCGCAGAAGACCAATTTATATTAGGATAACGTATATCTAAATCGGAAAATGTAACTTCAATAATATTTGAAGACAACTCGTTACTCGTGGTTTTATCAATAATCTGTAAAAGAAAGAAGATAAAATTATATGTTGCAGAACAGCTAACCCGCCAACTGATATTTTGAGTTTGATTTTTACCTGACCTTTTAGGTATATTCACAAAAAGCATCGAAACAATATCCTTGAACGTTGGAGTTGAATAAGAAAGAACATTTAGGATAACAATGTGCAAGTCTGTATCATCAAATTTGACGGTAATTGGAATTATTTCATAATTTTTGAAACTGATCGTCAGCTCAGTTTTTTACACGATAGTCAAAAGTGGCACTGTTCAGTATAGAATATACTAATTGCATAACAAAAATGCTACTTACAACGGCACTCAATTATCAAATTGATATATTTACGATGGAAATGTTTTATAAACAGAATATCCTATAAGAACGACAGTCGTCTTATCGATTTGAGTTTTATACAGTAGGTACACAATAGGGCCACCGTTGTTTCATGAACTATTACAAGTATTGCGTAATATAGATTAAAATAACATGATATAACAAAGCATTATTCATTACTTCTAAATTTGCATTGGACTGATTGTTTTTATATAATTGATATTTTCAGAATTGTTAATGATATATGAATGGATTTTACTTACAGAATATAATTTATAACAAGAAATGACGCAACTTTAAAAAAGTTCAAAACAAACCTTTGAAATATTGGCTTCTATTAGATAGGAGGCCAGTACCCTCTGGTATACTTTTCCAAATTCAGAATTGGTGATAAACTGCGTATCTGTATTATCAAAAATGTGTATGTTATTATTGCATGTTATTATGTTACATGGTTATCCAATTTATTTAATTTTCGGATAATCATTTTGCAACCGTTATAGATATAAAGACACTCTGCTATTAAAATAATGTACTGTTGTATATATTTGTTTGTACGCGCAACGACTTTAAGCTCATTATATTATCTGAACAAAACTCTATCGCAGTTATTCGTATCAAACGAGCGGGTGGTTAGTGTGCTGAATATATTATTGTCCACTCACGTCAAAGGTTGCGGGTTCAATCCCCCGGTCGACCCAATGCCTATCATAAAACAACACTCAGTACTGGTTCTAGCCAGGAAGCGGACTCGAGAGCGGTTCATAAAAGCTCTGAGCTTTCATCATAATTGAGCTAAAATAAATTATTATAAACTAAACTAGTATACATTGTTCATATATACATCCATCAACGATTCAACGAAGAGGTAACCACCCGCTGACAACGTGCTAGACTTTTCTTAAATGATTTTGTTACAATTGCGTTTTTATATATGTCTCACACAACAATTAATTCTGTACTGTTCTACATATAGAGACATGCACTTCTGGATACCAATGGTTCTAAAAGTGCCTTGCTCCTATAGATAGTCCTCTGTTGGTCAATTATGCAGAAAAAACAAGGGGTTGACCCGGTTGCTTTTTCACAATTTCGATGGTTTGACGGCACCCCTTCAATTTTGACAATTCTGCCCATCTGTTGCAGTGTATCACTACGCATCTTTAATTTGTTATGACATCATCTTCAAACCGTTCCAAATATCATCCAAACTTGGCAGAAATCATGAAAATGTTCCAATGTTCCCATATGCACAAGGAAATACGACATTTTATGTATTTTTAAAAAAAAAAAATGCCCAAACGCTTTACACAGCTCTAATTTCTTGCGCGTAAGAACCTTGCTACCGTCATGTAAGGGAGGTAATTCTTAAGTGAAACCTTGAATATGTGAATTTTCTATCTACAGTATCTATTCTTTGGAAACAAGAAAAATTCGTTCATTTAATAATATTCATTACCTTGATGTACCTGTCGTACAGTTCGTATGAACCTTTTTCTTCGTTTTAAAATGTCATCTCCAAATCCGAATGATGTTAAATAAGAGTACAAAATACGAGTTGATGCATCAATGTATTCGTTGGCAACCTGGAAGAATGTTTTAACAGTGATGCATTTATGAACATATTCCTTGAAAAAAACATCTATCTGTATTTTACAAGGGTCTTTGAATCGATTGAATGATAGGACTCTCCCGTAACGGTTTAGCTTTGGCGCAATTTTTTTTTTTTGTATATTTCATAAGGTATACAGTTAGTATTGATACATAAATTGTTATAAAAGTGATGCTACAGTGCGAGTATTTTGTAAGCAAGCGTCTAGGTCATATTAATAAGCATGCCATGGATGCGTACACAAACGAGTGTACACAAGAGTAGCGCGAGTGTAGCACGAGAGTAGCGCGCGTGAAAGACATGTTCTCAAGGCAGGAACCATATGCCATTTGATTGAACCTCTGAGATTGACACTTATCGTTATCTGCCTGTACACTGTACATATGTAACAATGTATAACAATGTTTAAAGGCGCCGTTAAGCGATAGTGACTTAGACCACTAAGTCATAGAAAAAACCCTTCTATTTGTTTACGATTTTGTTGTTGTTGTTGTAATTGACAAATTGACCTCATGATTGCTTTTATAACAGCTGACTCACACTGAGAGCTCTAACAAATGTTTTCGCTTTGTTTCTGATCTGAAGTCGATTTTATTAGGACATTTTTTAAAAGTAAATGGCCTGTCAACTTGTGTGTACGAAGTAGTTTTATTTGTATTTTAGAGACTGAGGGTGTTGACACTATAAATGTATAAGAAGTATACGTTAATCACTCTTACGTCATTTGTTTCATATGGGGCGCTGTAAACCGAACTTGGAAGATACATGGTCGGTGGTTCTATCTGAAAAATACAGTTGATATACTGGCAAATATTCGCAGTGTCATTAATCTTTTCCTTCAATAAAACTGGATGTAATATATAATATATTATATGTTGAAAGTGCTGTTAAACTTTATTCGGTATCATCTCAAATACTATTATGATAAATCATACATTTTCTATGTTTCTTATTTTTTTGTATAATTAATATATGTTTTAAACAGTCACCTAACTGTAGAGGTGATCTTGGCTACATACATGAAGCAGATATGTTAACTTTGGTGGTGAAACCACAGCAATTTTAATAAACATAGTATTGTTACTTGTATCAGTCTGCAAGTTACAAAGTGTATAGTCAGTATTGTTATTATATCATAATGACAAGATGCATGTACAAATATAGCTACAAAACAAATAGTGACTGAAAAGAGCAATGTTTTTGGCAATTCATCAAATTTGAATAAAATTCAGACGATAAAAAAGGGAAATACACTTTATACATTTTAATGGATTTTTAATTAGGTTGTTTCATGTAATGTTAAGGTAACATTATACCGTTGTCCATTTATATAGAAAATGTGCATATCTTTTATTTTAAGGAATTTGCCTTTTATAATTAAGACATGTGATGGTTGTTGATATATCAGTGAATGCAACTTTGCTAGACTAAATATGTAACAAACGATAAATGTATAAAAATATTTATACTAAAAACATGCTATACGTTACCTTAACGCCATAAACTGTTATATTTTTGTTGTTCTTGATATGTATAATGGACATCTTAAAGAAAGGTGTAACCTCAAACAGCGTGTTAACACCCTTGAGGAGATTGTTTAAGGTGTTATTTATTGTTGTATTTTCCTCCATTCCCATCCAGTCCAGGAATGTATGTACTTCTTTTAAATCTAAATAAAGAAACAATTAATGTTGCAAATATGCTATTGTAGATATAAAAGCAATAATCAGATATATATTTTAAACAAATGCATACTTTATTCAAAACCACAATGCAAAATAGATAGTATGCATTATGTTCCTCATAAAGTCGAAAATACATGAGTTATCTGCAACTCTCGGTGTTTAATTAAAAATATATTTGAAATATTAACTCATTATCTTTGAAAAACAATGCAAAATTTGACCATTTGTAATATGCATATTACAATATAACAAAGGTATGTAGAGAAGAAACTGTGCAAGGGCAAATACATTATAAAGTGAAAACATGTATATGAGTGCGGTCAGCAACGAATCGTGAACTAAGAAGATATACGTGAGTAAAAATTGCAGACTTAAATATTGCAGAATTCATTATTGATGTCTAAAGAACATGACTTGTGGTGTAATCCAGTAAACTTGGATTGCAATTAATCGTTATAGGTATGCAATGAGTTCTTTCTCTGTGTTTTAAAACTGCTATACGATGTCAATTAATTAAAACTTACACCATCATTAAACTAAATCTTGAAATTAATGCTATCTTGAAAAGTTAATGATGACTTGAAGAACTGGTATATGATTATATACAAATTTGGAAACTAACTTTTTGCATTTCTGATTGGTCCAGAATGAATTTTCTTATAACTATTAAAAAACCATATGATACAAAGTCACCTTTTACACATAAAATACAATAAAATTAACAGCCAATTTAATATGCACGTTCAGATTAATAGTAAACATAATAATAATCAATAATGATTATCAAATGGACAAAATCCTTTATGAAATATATTTACATATATATTCTAAAACTATAAATATCGCTTGCAGTAGTTGGATAATGTGACTCTGAAATTCACCAGACGTGTCTTTATCCTTTCCGTCTGTATATTCAACATTTGTCAGTTTATATAGGATATTTTGTAAGTCCTTTATATACTTGTTTACTAGGGTTTACTTTATTTTACATGTAAGCAGGCATATGTCTGACATATGTCACTTAAACTTAATTCACAGACAAACAAGGCAAGTTTCACCTACTGTTCGAATTAATATTGTACCTTTGTTTTAGATGTTAGTTTATCAATTTCAAATATGTAAGACTCATCAAATTGGTAAAAAACACGACCAGATAACGTCAAAAATTAAGAATTAGATAAAAATTATTAGTCACATATTATAATTCTAGATATATACTAATTTTATTGTATTTTCATAAATATTATGCAAGGATAAAACCGGGTATAAATAGTCTACTTTAAACACATTTTATTCATGATATTTACAACGTATGCATGTATATACAATGACAACAAATATTAGGATTAGAACGAAAGCATACTGCTTATTGAGCTCATTTTAACATTAACATTTTAACATGGCAAACGTACAATGTATACATAACTGGTTTAACTAATTGTTTTAATATTTTAGTCAGTACTGGTAATAGAATAAAATGATAAAAAAAGATTTATAACAACGTAGCTAGAAAAACAACAACACATAGTTAGTCTGTTATATAATGTCACATCAATATATAGCAATCATGTAGAGTCTATGCAGGTCTGTTTTACACGTATATAAAAAGTACGGAATTCCCTGCATGTCCCACAATCCATAACACTCTATCTGTGATGTATTTCAAATTCCACTGAAGCAAATGACCAATCAGTGGTTTCGTATATCACTAGTATGTAAGATTGAACTAGAGCCGTTTATTTACAGTCTAGCCATTTACCAAATCTTGTTTACTTGGTTTGCAAATAATCATGCTTTCGATTTATATATTAAATGTCTTTTGTAATTATTATCCTTTTTTATCATAATACATTTATTCTATAACAATCATACAATGTTTGGGTTATGTGTTTAGTACTATCTTACCATTGTTAATTCTATAACAATCATACAATGTTTGGGTTATGTGTTTAGTACTATCTTACCATTTTTATTCTATCACAAACTTACAATTTTTGGATTATGTGTTTATTAATCTCTTTCCATAATTGATTCTATAATAATCATTCAATGTTTAGATTATGTTGTAGTACTCTCTGTCCATAGTTTTTCAATAACAGGCATACAGTGTTTCTAGTTCTAAAATAACACTACGATATTTATATTGCGTTTTTAGTTTTATACGTCCAAAGTTATTCTATAATAATCATACATGATTGATTTATTTTTACATTCCCTATCAGCATGCCTTGTATTTTACAGGCTACTAGTATATCCGCGTATACCTATTCTCATTGATGGACCTTTACTTTTCTCTTTTGTATTTAAAATGTACTTGTTCTAATTTGGGAGCTAGGGTAAACTAAATAAACCATATTCTATTATTAATTATACTTATACGACATGATATGGTTTTTTGATAAATTCTTCCATGCAAATTACCAATATTGACCATTGTCTGTGTATGAAAATATACAAGTAATCATATTTATTCATATAAGTGTAAAACGTTTTCAAGTCCATTTTATCTTACATACACTTAGTACCCTCAGGATTTGTCTAACCCAGTCACTGTGGAGCTTTTATGACATTTTCCGAATCAAGGGCCCGTTTCACTAACATTCGTA
Organism: Panopea generosa; assembly: GCA_029582155.1. Lineage (NCBI taxonomy): Eukaryota > Metazoa > Mollusca > Bivalvia > Adapedonta > Hiatellidae > Panopea > Panopea generosa. The sequence continues at coordinate 19,048,404 of CM055903.1, forward strand.
AGTTTACGACCTTCTTTTAAAACTTCTTTTTAGAATTTGAAGTTATGAAAAAAGTCGTAAATTTCATTAAGTGTGTCGCTTACTTATTTTACAATATATTGTAAGCCTTAAAAAGATACTTATTTCTAAAATACTGCGCAAATGAAACGTTCCCAGATATTGCAAGTTGCTCGTACGAAATTCTTAAGACGAAGTTAGTGAAACAGGACATCATTCAACTTTTTCCTGAAGCAACTGGCCAATCAACATGCTCAAATATCATTGATATGCAACGGATCAAAGCGGGAGAGTTGGGTTCATTCTACAATCTAGTTTACAATTCTAGTCTAGGTATTTCACACGAGTGATCTACATATTACACCGCATTGCTATACTTATCTACATCTACAGGTATCAATCGGAAAATGAACGTCTAAATTGATGAATGAAATGATACATTACATTTTGCACGTGTAACTTCACCTATAACCGAATTTCCATTCAAATTAGACTCCATGCATGACTGATACAGGCGTTTTGATACTTTGGCAGCAAGGATGTCGTCCTTATCATACTGCTCCTCGAGTAAAACTGAAAATACAATATGTTATGCAATGCAATTTACTAAAATATCAGAAAATATATATCCAACATTCCAAGAACACAGCTATCACATCATAAACATAATCACTTTTTTCATATATATACTTAGTACTGGTCCTACCCAGGAAGCATCCAATCGTGATTTGTTTAAGTTGTAATAACTTGTACAATCGAGGTAAAATAAATAAGTTTGAACTAAACATCATAAATAAAATACAGTAAATACATACAGACTAAGTGACAAAAGGTGCGCCATATTGTAATTGCCTGTACCAAAATAACCAATGGAATGTGGATGTCTGATTTTCGATCTAAACAATTAAAGACTTAACCTATTTCATTCCATTATTTCTTTTAACTGTGGAGCACATTCAGCATACCGCTTAAGCGCTTAAGCCTAGTCTATCCCAGAACCTGATATCTACCGAATCAGGTCTATTAACCACCAATGAAATAAAGCATGGAATTCTATGCCTGTCCCACAATTCATAGTAATTGAAATCTTACTCAACTATGACGTCATTCAAACTTTCCCTGAAGCAACTGGCCAATCAGCATGCTCGTAACAATTGCTATTTAACGGTCCCAATCGGGAGAGCTGGGTTCGTTCTACATACTAGCTCAAGTCGGTGTTGCGGTGGATGAGTGGTTGCATATGTCACGGATTGACTCAATAATACTGAATCTACTTTTTTGTTTTGGTTGCGTTCAGTGCTTTCGTGAAATATTTTGTTAGATATTACCATCGGTATTGTATGATTGTATATTAAAAAATAGATATTGATGCATGTAAAACGTAAACAAAACATTCAAAAGACAAGGTCCACGTCATACATAAAATCATAATAATAAAGGAGCTACGTACATAATTGTCATTTTTTTTTATATCAGTTGTGTATATGAATAAAGTGATTTAATGACTCGTGCACATGATATGGTGGGGTCGTTAGTTAGAACCCTCCCAACGGTCACATATAGTATCCTTATGGAAGACAAAGGGCGGTAGTACCATTGATAGCGCGTTTGTCCTTACGCTATAGGTTGCAGGTACGATACCCAGCTCGACCTAAAAAAACAACCAGGAAGAGAACTCGAAAGCGGTTCGTATAAACTCTAAGCTTACTTAACAAACAAGCTAGATAAATTAGTTTAATCAAAATTTCAATGGTGAAGTAGGAATTTGTTACACAATGGATGTAATATACATTAAACTAACCATTTATTTCAGTTATACTGGATACATGCATATGTGTATTTATGTAATTACAACATGTATCTATTTAAGATTCCTACCTTGTATTTGACTCAAAAGTGTTTGCCTTGATTCTTCCTGAACAGATTTCGGAATGTTTCTTTTAGTGTCATTTATAGTTTCTTCACGTCTCTCTTCGATCCACTTCCCACATGCAAACTCATAAAAGTCTAAACATGGGCTTATTTCGAAGTTTACTCTACTAAAAGTTTTATTAGCGAACTCGCATACACGAGACGTACACGTAATGCTTTGCTTTTCAATTAATGGTAAAGGCGAAGGATCAAATGTAGTTGTTGATTGTGTAGCGTTTGTCGAAGACGACGACGACGTACTTTCCTGTGTCGTTGTTGATGTTAATGCTGTGGTTGAACTGGTCATACTTTTAACACTAGAGGACTGCGATATTATTGTCTGTGCCGTTGTTGCACTCAATGGTATTGTTGAACTTGTTACAGATTCGACACTAGAGGATGGCGGTGTTGAACGTGCTGTACTTACAACTGTTTGGTTCGTTGGCGATACCGCAGTGGGTGTTGTAGTGGTTGTAAATGGTTGCGATGAAGTAACCGCGGATTTTGATGTTGACGATGGTGATACTTTTACTGAAGTTGATGTGGTTATAGTTTTTAAGTTTTTAGTTGAGGTTTTCATTGAAGTTGGTGTGGTAATAGAAACCGTTTTTGAATTTTTGGTTAAAGTTGTCATTCTGGAGGAACTCTGAGTTGGGTTTGCGGTTGTTTTCTTTGTTTTCCGGGGCTTCGTTTGTGGAGCGGTCACCGTGGTGGATGGAATAAAGGTGTTCTTGTTTGGAAGTTTTGAAGTAGGTAGGACGACATTATTATTTTTGTTCGAAGAATCCTGAAATAAAGTAATAACACCTGTATAGGTACTTGAATATTTCACAGTGTGAACTTTTGCTTTACATTCATATATAATTGGAACTCATTTTGAAAATGCATTCGATTACATGTAATCGTCACATAAAAGCGATGTATTCTATAATTCTATATTTCTTATGTTATAACTTGTAGTTCAATCCATTTGCATATGTTATATATTTGTTATCATTTTATGTTCATTTGTGTATATTGATATATGTAACATACGTAATAAGATATGTTTAAACTAATTCTATATTTTTTAACGACGCACAAAGCTCAAGATAAGATATACTTACACCATCTCCTGAAGCTGACAGCGTCGACGCTAGTATTGTCACAATTATCAACAACAGAAATATAATCACGGCAAAATAAATAGCAAATCCAAATATTGTCTTCTCCCGCTTCGAACAGTCCTCTCCACTGCCGGGTTCGCATCGGATGTAGGATTTTATCCTGTCTGCGGTTGACTGTAAACAAAGTTGAGAAACAGATTCAAGATTTGAGTCATGTTACATTGGAGATTCTTATTTGGAATTTGTGAACAAAAAACAAAAAAAAAACAAGGATATTTTCCGGTATGATATTAAAAATTATATTATTCAATTTAAGCAAAGTGTTAACACAATAAAACCCAAACACGTAGGGTACTTAAACGTTTATACTGTACTGAAAGGATAAAGAACGCCGTAAACTAAGAGCCACATTATCAAACTATTGTAAGCGATATTTACAGTTTTAGAATATGCATGTATTGTATTTCGTATGTAATAAAATCGTATGTACTACAGTCGTATGCACTAAAGACGTAAGTACTTTATCGATATCGATAGGGATCTATCGATTAAGTAAGATTTCGTATTCAAATGAAATACCATTTATTGAAGGTTATTCTGCCTTGCGAAATTATTTATTGCGTGTTTATTGCGTGAAATCAACTGTATATTTTTTTATCAAAATTATATTGCTTTGGTGTTAAAATTAAAATTGGTTTTTATTTCACCGTATTCTACAAACAAATGAATGTTTGGTGTTGGTGACTGTAGTAAACTGTGATGTTGTTGTTGTTGTATGGTGTTTGGCGTCGCTTTCAACAATTTTTCTGTCATATCGCGACGGTGTCTACTTGAGACAGTATTCTAAGCGCTGTCGCACTGGAGTATCATGCCGCAGACACATAGTATGTTACCCCACCCAGTCACATTATAATGACACCGGGCTGACCAGACCTAGAACTCTCCTCTAAATGATGAGCGTCAAGCGAGGAAGCTTCTAGTACCATTTTGGTACAGTCTTTGGTATGACTCGGTCGGAGATTGAACCCACAACCTTCCGCATGCGAGGCGGACGCTCTAACACTAGACCACGCCGCGGTCTAGTGAACTGTGAATATATATATATATATTGTCGCTGAGGTCGCTAGGACGAGTACAGCTCCGCAGTAAACACTTAATAGGCAAATATTTGCCAGTAAGGGAGGACTCTATATTTTAAAATTATTTTGGAAACAATCGTATATTTGGTATACTATGAAACTACAGGTAATTTCCAAAGTGAACTAATGGCTATTTTTGCTGCGGTAAATATATACCTGTGACGCGAGGTTCGATCATTTTGAGTCCAGATCTAAAGTAATAAAATAGCGTATTTTTCGACCTCAATTTTACCTAACGTACATAATGGAAACATATAACACTTCGTTAATATTGAACCGATGTGTGCATTTACTACGCAAAATTCTGGAGAAAAAAAACTATCGAAATATTTTCTCTCTACCTCTTTTTTCTATTTTTTTTTAAAAAAGCTGAAAACAAAATTACCCCCCCCCCCCACCCCCCCACCTCAAAAAAAAAATATTAAAAACTGCAATAAACAACAACAACCTGAGTGAATATTCAAAAACATTATATAACATTGGAAATTGATTTTACTTTCATTTTATACCAACTATACCGCTGGTTTCGAACATAATTTTATGAGGTATATTCTTTCTTATATTAAGCCCGTGTGGTCCCAGCTAAGAATAGTATCACTGCCGATCTCTGCAGAGGGGTAGGAATCCTCCGAATGGGTGTCATGTTCATTTTATCATTTTTTGTCATGTTCACTATTGTGGTTAAATTATCAACCCCTGTGTGGTTTCAGGACGCGATATGGGTGATGGCAAGAATAGGACCACTGTGGCTCATGCATGTCGTAAGAAACGACACTTTGAGTAATACGATAGAATTTGCTGAAACTCTGCAGTTCTGCAGGTATCAAGGTTCTAGGTTCATTCTGCAGATTCATTTGTTGGTGTATTTTTGTTTCAATCTGTATGTTAATTTGTTGTTGTTTTTTTGTACATGTAGAGTGAACCTGGAATCTTCTTTCCTGTTGGCGTCGTATAACATATAATGTGTTGGTACGCCGTAAAACCCTATTCATTAATTCTTCCTTATCCCTTCTTAATCATTTCCTTATGTTTGATTGTTAAAATATGAGCAAAATGTGTGGGCTTAAATTGCTACGAACATAGTTTCAAGTTTCAAGTTTCTTCAGCAATCGGCAAATTTTGCCTTTGGCCATTTACAAAGTTTTACAAAGAAATTTGGCAAAGACAATACATATTGTAATAAGCATATATAAAACAGACATTACACAAATAACAACACATTACATGTGCATTAATGCTGCGAAGCAATCATACTTTCAAGGGTATCTTTTCTTATTACAAGAGCTGCTTGAATAAATTTTGAAATATGAACAACATTTTTTCGTTCTTAGACGACATGATATCTGTAAATTTAACGAGTTTAGGCCGAGTCATGCGGCCTAAGTATTTAGTATGAACTTCGTTGTATTTAGTACAACACAACAATAAATGATAGTCTGACTCAATAACATGCTGGTTGCAAAGTTTACCTAATCTATTAGCACTATCAATACCATTATAATATCCGGTTTCAATTTCAAGAGAATGTGAACTTAATCTTAAGCACGTATATTGCTTTCGTAGATAACAATTTTTAATTTTTTCAAAATAGTCTTCATAGCAAAATATGTTTTTAAATGTTACGTAATAATAAAATTTAGGTGAGTTATGCATACTCATACTCCATTTTTTGAACAAACTAAAATAATTGGCATTGGTCCGAAATTCGTTAGTTAAATTCGAATAACCAAGATTGTCAGTAATAGTTCTAATCCTATTTGTCCAACAACTCCCATTTATGGTATTACATTGGTCAATATAAATTCTGTATAAGGGTGAGTTAATATCACTTATTAACTTAAACCAACATTTTAAGCCTTTCCCTACTTATAACAGTAATGGAAATCGCCCTAATTCCCCATAAACAGCATAATTTGACGTTTGTTGACGTACTCCTAAAATATACTTGCAAATTTGATATGCAGTTTATCCACTTCTTTATAATTATACACGCCCCAGACTTCAGCTCCATACAATAAAATTGGTACAACCATGGAATCGAATAATGACAGTTTTGTTTTAACATCTAATGATACTCTGTCAAACACCGACAGTAAACTATGATATGCCCTAAGGGCTTGATGAGATACAGTTTTAACAGCGTTTGACAGGTTATTGGTGTGAGTAAAGTTAATTCCTAAATATGTTAACTTATCTACTATTGCAATTTTTTCGCCATTTATAAAAAATCCACATTTTGATTTGTTTTCCCTTTTATGAAAACACATACTTTAGTTTTATTTACATTTATTTTCAAACCCCATTCATGCGAATATTGGTAAATACTGTTAATCTGAGCCTGTAGACTGTCTGGGTGCGTTGTAAATAACACAATATCATCGGCGAAAAGGATAAGATACCTTGTCAATATATTTAGGTCATTATCAGTTAGTGCTTCTAAATTGATATTAGCGACAATATCATTAATAAACAAAATGAACAAAATGGACGACAGTGGCTCTCCTTGCTTCAAACCCAACGTGACGCCAAAGAACTCTGACAAATCTATATTCAAAGAGAGTTAAGCACATGCTTTAACATTGTTATATATAGATTTTATCATATGTACCATTTTTCAGCTAATACAAGATTGAAGTAATTTCACCCAGAGGGCATCTCTTATAGCAGTGTAAAACGCTTTTTCATAGTCAATGAATACACACCATAATTTAGAGTTAGTGTATAATACCTTTTGTATATATAACAGAATGTCAAATAAATACTGCATCTGTGGTAGAGCGTTTATCACGAAAACCGAATTGCGCGTCATTAAAAACATGCTTGGTTTCACACCAACTATTTATTCGGTTTCTTAAGGTTAGGGAAAAAATCTTACCAATTGTATTTATAAATGTTATCCCACGACTATTGAAAAGATTACCAACATCTCCTTTTTTATGAATGGGAACAATTACACTGTTACATAAAGCCTCGGGATGAATACCCGGGTCATTGATAATATTAAACATCGTACACAAATAAGGACTTACAAAAATCATTCACTTCAATAAAGAAATCGGCTACATTATTATAATAATCGGTGCTTTTTGTTTCTAATCAATGAAAAAATTGTTTTTGATATTTCTTCGATACTGAACTGAGCATCTGACATTTCAATGCGTACCGTCTCATTACGAGTTCGGCTATAATCATCAATGTTTAACTGGTCCATACACATAATCAACCGCAGAGATAGTAAAGGGATAGAGCAGCTGCCTTGCATTGGGAAGGCCATGAGTTCAATAACCGGTCGTGTCATAGCAAAGACTTGAAAAAGGCACTAGAAGCATCATAGCTTAACGTTCAGCATTTAGAGGATAGTTCTAGGTCTGTTCGCTCCGGTGTCAGTATAATGTGACCGGGAGAGGCATTATACTCATGTGTGACAGAGCTTAATTAAAATACTGTCTCAACAAAACATCATCGTGAGATAGCTGAACATTTTCTGAAAGTTACCCTAAACACCATACGACAAACAAAACACATACTCATTAAACAACTGCAGGTGAAAAACATAGTATTAACAAAACAGTTCGATTTGATTTGAAATCAAAACTTAATGGAGATAAATGATTTTAGAAAAAAAAAAGAAAAGAAAATTGGTATGTATATGGTTTTACAGTGTAAAATAAAAGGTTTTACGGTGTAAAATAATTTAAATATAGGCCCTTCTCCATATTTAGAAGAACCAGCCATTAAGCCGACATTAAATACACATGTAATGTACTGTTAATTAATATCGTTTTGTTTCCTTAATTAATTGTTGCAATATTGTCAAAAAATCTCTTGGTGGTATATACCAGTCGGAAAATTCATTTAGTGTGCCGCTTACTTATTTTAAGCTCTTTTGAAAGCGTAATTAAAAGTATAAAATTTTGTACTAAAATTTGCAGAACTACTGCGGAAATGAAACGTCATTTGATGTAACAATTTGTTCGTACGTGAATCTTAAGACTTACAAAGGTTAGTAAAACAGGTCTTAGATTATTAATCTTGAAATATGACGTTTTGGTACTGAGTCCATTATGCAAATTATGTATAAATATCCAATTATGTACGCATATGGGCTTTCTTTCAAATAAAATACAAAGTCTGATCCTACTAGTGGTTTCCGATATTGTCTCGCTTGTCCCTCATCTCTAAGGTAGTCTGTTCGAGTCCAGCTTGGTATCATGTATTTACACGAGAAAGTTTGCCATTTACTTGAGGCAGGGCGGTAATTGAACTTGGATTTATTTATACATGTAGTCCTTGCATCAGGGGTATGCCTCGTTGATAGCACAAGGCGTTATGATAACCATAAATGACTCATCTGTAAACTCTCAGCGCTGAGGTTGTTGGTTCGAGCCAAGTTCGTTCCAAACACTGTTCACAAAAGGTTTACCAATTACGTACAAAACGGTAGCATTGTTTAGAACCATGTGTATTCATACAAAATGGCGTTATACCTTAATAAAATATAAACTCATCTAATCAAACAATTAAAAAGCCTAGTTAATATCTATTACCAAAATAAAGGCATGCAATAAACCAATACACTCACATTTTTGTATGCTCTGGTATCCGGCGGCCGTGTGGCTGTTTCAATAACACTCTGATCCCTGTTGATAACATTGGCAAACTGGACCTGCTTGGCTGAAGCAGCCTCCAAGTCTGCCGGCAAAAGTTTGAGCCCGAGTAGACCGCGCAACTCATTATTTGGACGCTTTGGTAAGGATCTCCTCGCCGCTCGCTGGATTGCCGTAATATAGCCACTGAAATATTCACGCTCCCATGGTTCTTTTTTCGCGTGCGTGTTATCAGTCACTGCCCAGTCAAAGTTCATCGTGCATGTCAATGCATATTAAATTAATGCGACACTTCACTGCAAACTTCATAAGATCAAATGCATCCAGTAACAATAATATCTATTCTACACACTCATACAAATCCCGTAAGACGACCCGTATTTAGAATTCCATATATATAAACCCAACAGCTTTATGCGAAAGCATTTTGACAATGCAAAGGTTAGCAATAAAATGCTATTGTAAATTTGTATTAAGAGTAAAATAGTTATTATGTAGTTGTATCTGAAATATATATCGTAAAATTGCAATACACGTTTTAATTCTGCTAAGACCGGGATAATCCGACATTGCTTAATCGTTCACCTACAGTGACTAATCCGTCGCCGATTAATGTTACAGGAGTTATTACTTTCGAGTCATAAATGAATAGCATATCGTAGTAGAGTGTATGCGTCCATAAGTATGTGCGTAGAATTAAAGGTTGTTTTTGTGTGTATGTTTTTTTTGTTGTTTAAATCAATTTGTTTGAAAACTCAATGGAATTTCTCCCCATCAATTGAATGTATGCAAAATTCATTAAACGAGGATCTGGTAGTCCTATACTTGATTAAGTGCTAGATGTTGTAGTGCACCATCTGGTGGTGCTATAAATTTGGTAGTGCTATATTTGGTAGTGATATATCTGGTAGTGTTATTTTTGGTAGTGCTAAATCTGTTAGTGCATGCTCTGGTAGTGCTAGATCTGATAGTGTTATATATGGTAGAGCTAGATCCGGTAGTGCTATAATTGGTAGTGCTATATTTGGTATTGCTAGGTTTGGCAGTGCTATATTTAGTAGTGCTAAGTCTGGTAGTGCTATATTTGGTAGTGCCAGATCTGGAAGTGCAAGCTCCGGTAGTGCTATAGATTTAGTAGTGCTAGATATAATAGTGAAATATCTGCCCGTGCTAGATCTGGTAGTTCTTAATATGGTAGCGAAAATATCTGGTTGTGCTATATCTGGTTGTGCTACATTTGGTAGTGTTAGATATGGTTGTGCAATATCTGATAGTGCTAGAAATTGTACTGCAATATCTGGTCGTGCTATAGATTTGTTAGTGCTAACTCTGGTAGTGCTATATTTGGTAGTGCTGGATCTGGTAGTGCTATGTTTGGTAGTGTTAGATCTGGTAATGCTAGATATGGTAGTGTTAGGTTTGTTAGTGCTAGATCTGGTAGTGCTAGATTTAGTAAGCTAAATCTGGTAGTTCTATATATGGTAGTGCTAGATTTAGTAGTGCTAAATCTGGTAGTACTAGATCCGATATTGCTAGACTTGGTAGTGGAATATCTAATAGTGCTAGATCTTGGATGCTAAGTTTGGTATTGCTAGATCTGGTAATGCTAGATCTATTAGTGCTATAGATTTGGTAGTGCTAGATTTAGTAGTGCTAGATATGGTAGTGCTGGATCTTGTGGTACTAGAACTTATAGTGTTAGATTTGGTAGTGCTATATCTGGTAATGCTAGATCTAATTGGGCTATATTTGGTAGTGCTGAATCTAATTGTGCTAGATTTGGTAGTGCTAGATCTAATTGTGCTATATTGTGTAGTGCTATATCTGGTAATGCTAGTTCTAACTGTGATAAATTTGCTAGTGCGGGATCTTGTGGTACTAGATTAATTGTGCTCGATTTGGTAGTGCTAGATCTAGTTGTGCTATATTTGGTAGTGCTATATCTGGTTATGCTAGATCTAATTGTGCTAGATTTGGTAGTGCTAGATCTAGTTGTGCTATATTTGGTAGTGCTATATCTGGTAATGCTAGATCTTATTGTGCTATATTTGGTAGTGCTAGATCTAGTTGTGCTATATTTTGTAGTGCTAGATCTGGTAATGCAGGAGCTAATTGTGCTGGATTTGGTAGTGTTGGATCAAGTTGTGCTTGATTTTGTAGTACTAGATCAAAATACCGATCCTCTTTACAATTATGCGAGAGGAGATTACACTGATATTAATTTGGAAAGGTGATGTACGGACAGACGGACTTGTATGCAGACATGGTCAACATAACAGAACAGAACAGAACAGAACATGTATTTTATTTTGACTTATACATACATAATCTCATCATGACATATACATACAAACATATTCATTATAACACGTGAAAGGTTCACATTAACAAACACGCACATACTAAAGCATGCATGCACGCACGCACGAGCACACACACGCACACGCACACGCACACGCACACTCACACGCACACGCACACGCACACACACACACACACACACACACACTTATTTATGCTAGCATTCACATATTCAGGCACATGTTTAAACTGGCACCTGATTTCATTTCACATATAAATTAAATGTTATTACACGTTATTACTTATATCATTTTGAGAACAAACTTTAGTTATAATTAACATTGTTTCTTATTGTAAATGCTTCTTTTAAGTAAATAGCTAAATTTGTCACCTCTTTTTTTTTATTTTACTTTCATTAGTTCAATAAATTTAAATACACTGGGTCTTCTATAGTAGTATTTTCTAACATAATTTACGGATATGCTCATACATTGGACAGATCAGAATAAAATGAAATTTATCTTCTATATCTCTTGAATTACAAAGTGTACAATATCTTTGATTTCTTGCAATTCTCTTCTTAGCGTATCTCCCTGTTTCAATTCTGAGTGTATGAGCTGATAGCCGCAATTTGGACAGAAAGGATTTTAGTTTAAAAGGCAACATATCTAAGTACATCTCATATCTAAACACATTTTTGTAGTGTTTGTACATATCCAAAACTCTGTTATTTACAATATCATTTTGCCATTTCTGGATAAAACAATCTATTACTCTTTGTTTGAATAAAACAATAAAATTATTAAGATTGTTGCTATGCAGCTCATTCTAAATATAATCAAAACCAAATCTTTTAACAGTTTCTTCACATTACTAGTCCAATTTGTACAACCATTCTCACTATCTCTTAATGAATCTTTATACAGAGTAGAAATCAATATATTTTTTGATGATACAACTTTACTCCAATACTTTACAATTCTGACATATCTTGAAATATACATGGGGTATCTGCCAAGTTCCCCATACACGCCTGCATTACTAGTTGTTGAGTTAACTTTTAACAAATATTTACAGAACCTTAAATGTACTCGTTCAATTTCTTTTGACATTGTATAACCCCATACCATCTGGCCCATAATTAAGAATTGATCCAACAAAGGAATCAAACAGCTGACACTACGTTTTAGGCTTAAATTTGTATTTCTTCATATTTGCAATTAGCACATTCAACGCCTTTAAACCTTTACCTGCGATCGTTTCCTGGTTCAATATAAAGGCTCCGGTATAATTAAACACAGTTCCCAGATAATTAAAGTCATTTACCACATCCAAATTTATCCCATTATATAACCACTCTTTCTCAGCTCTCAGATGTCCTCTGGTCCTAAACACCAATACTTTCATTGACCTCTAGGCCCCATTTATCACAATACTATTTTAGCATATCTAAATAATTTTGTAATTCAGCGGGCGTTTGACCAATTAAAACCATATCATCCGTAAACAACAACAAGAGTATCGTTATGTCGTTGATACTTAGACTCTGTGTTACCCTGTAAAAAAAGTTCTAGGTCATCAATAAATAGAGAAAATATAATTGGTGAGATTATCTCCCCTTCCTTAAACCAACTGAACACTCGAAGAAGTCCGAATATGAGTTACAGCATCGTACGCACGATTTCACTTTGTTGTATATGTCCTTTATTACCCTCAACAGTTTTCCATTTAGCCCAGATCTGTACAATTTCATCCATAATGCATTTCTATACACACTATCAAAAGCCTTTTTTAAATCTACAAACGCGCAAAATAAGCGTTTATTTCCATTTAAGATTTTTTTAATAACTGCTTGCAAAACAATCATAGCATCAGTTGCTGAGCGACCCGCCCTGAAACCAAATTGTGCGTCCGATAGTATAATGTTCTCCTCGCACAACTTACATATTCTTTTGTTAAGAACACCTGTTAAAATCTTAGATAAACAGCTGACAAGCGTTATCCCCCTATAATTATTTACATCTCCACTGTCATTTAAATACCAGTACGATTATCCCTTCAGTCCAACTTTCTAGGGAAAAGCCAGAGTTCAAAATACCATTAAATAAATCTGTCATGTGCGGAGCAATAATATCCTCTGTTTCAAGCAAATATTCGTTAAGTAGAGAGTCTCCTGAACACGCTTTATTTCTTTTCGAACTTTTCACCACGGACAACACCTCAGATATACTTATTTCCTGTTCCAACTCATCAAAATTACAATTCAAATTATTAAAGTCATGATTATTACAAAACGCTTCAGCATCTACATCTTTAACAGTTGAAATATCAATCGATAACTCAGAAAAATATTTATAAATCTTCTCCGTGGTAACATTTCCATAATTCTCTTTATTTTTTCAACAAAAAAGTTTCCAAAAATCTTTCGGTTTTGCATTGCTCATTTTTTCAATGTCTCACATTTTCCTTAGTTCGTAAGCTCGACGTTTTTTTGTAGTTAACACTTTGTACTTTTTTTTCTTAACATGAATTTCAATTTTGTTTTGATTAGATTTACATAGATTTTATGAAATTAAAGTCACTTTATATGATTTCTTCGCCTCGTAGCATTCGCTATCAAACCAGTCTGCTGTTTTTTACATTCGTATCACAAAATCGTATTCTTTCTCTATCTACCACAGTTTTACCAAACAAAGGGTCAGCAATTTCCTTTAGAATTACTACAAATTTATTTATAGATAAGTTCATACCTTCCCTGCTTGTGGTATCTACGTTCATCGATAATATATTAAAATCCACTAAACGACCAATAACTTTACCTCGGAAAATATTACGTAAATTGTCGTTCCATTTGTACGAGATTCGTTCAGTCACGGGTATGTCATTTTTAACATATTTACAGTTAATACCAATTGACAAAGGTGCATGATCTGACCATTCATTAAATTGATTGATTGAATATTTAGCGCCCTTTTTATGCCATCAAGGGCTAACAGACAATCAGTTAACCAAACCACTGTTTCCTGGGATTAACCAGTACTCGAGCACACCCCATCTCTGCAAGTAACTGACAACTTTCCCACTTGAATCAGTGGTGAGAGACGAGTGATAATGAGACACAATGTCGTATATCAATCATCACGGAGACTGTTGCCGGGCGGGGGATTCGAACTCACGACTCCTGGATTGATAGTCAGACGCGTAACCGACTGAGCTAATCGGGCCCGGCCCATTCATTAAAAGAACGGATATCAAACTCGTCCACACAAACAAAGTCGCGTTTTTTTTATTAATAACTTGTCAACACATAAGACGTTTGAAATATTTGTATTAGCTACACTTTTCACCAAACTGTGAAAACCATGTGAGAACACGATTAAACGAGATAAACAATGTGTCTACATATTGTCGTTTTCTCTTGCGCGTGGGTTTCTTAGGTGTGTGTGTGTGTGTGTGTGTGTGTGTGTGCGTGCGTGTGTGCGTGCGTGCGTGCGTGTTTGTGCACGTGTAGGGAATTGTTTGGTGTGTTTTTTTTAGGATAGAGTCCAGTAAAATTTCACTATTTTAGGGTGCTGCATATGTTAGGTTAGTAATATATAACTGTATATATTAGAGGTTATTACGGTGAATAATACAGGGTGCAGAAAAGGTTTAATTTACAGGAAAACGTATTTAATTGGTGTCTATAAACTTTATTAAAACATGAAGAGGTTTGCATAAGATCATTTAAAACATGTAGAAATTGGCATTAGATCATTTAAAACATGTAGAGATTGGCATAAGATCATTTAAAACATGTAGATATTGGCATGAGATCATTTAAAACATGTATATTGGCATATGATCATTTAAAACATGTAAAGATTAGCATACGATCATTTAAAACATGTAGAGATTGGCATTAGATCATCTTAAACGTGTAGAGATTGACAAAAGATAATTTAAAACACGTAGACATTAACGTAAGATCATTTAAATCATGCAGACATTGGCATTAGATCATTTAAAACACGAACAGATTGGCATAAGATCATTTAAGACATGTAGAGGTTGGCATAAGTGCATTTAAAACATGTAGAGATTGGCATAATATCATTTAAAACACGTAGAGGTTGGCATAAGATCATTTAAAACATTTAGAGATTAGCACAAGATCATCTAAAACGAAAAGAGATTGGCATAAGATCATTTAAAACGTGTAGAGATTGATATACGATCATCTAAAACGTGTAGAGATTGGCATAAGATAATCTTAAACGTGTAGAGATTGACATAAGATCATTAAAAACATGTAGAGATTGGCATAAATCATTTAAAACATGCTGACATTGGCATAAGATCATTTAAAACATGTAGACATTGGCATAAGATCATTTAAAACAGGTTGACATTGGCATGAGAGCATTTAAAAAATAATGTTATAATGATCTAACCATGAAACTACATATATATTTATACAAGCAAGCTGGTGGTGAAGTTGACATTATGTTTGTCGTTCATGTCTGAGGTTGGGTTTCAATCCAAATACCAAGCTCGTGACAATTGACCTATCATAAATCATAGTACCTGTCTACCGTTCTACCCAGCAAATGGACTTTAGAGCATAATTATTATATGATAGTGTGATGTTACTTCCTAGTCGGGCTTAAAGACGTTTCTTCGAGTAAGTTCTAGCGCGGAGATTTTTTTAAAATTTTGCACACAAGTACTTTGAAGTAAGACAAGTTTAAAACACTAAAAAAAATATAGGTCCCCATGCTTGTTTTTTTGCTATGACTATTTTTAAACTACACCGTTTTACATTTTTTAAAGAAAAAACAGCAAATTGGTGTAAGTTATAAATTTTGTTTAATTTACTAACAAAGTGATATATTTCAACAAAATATTGTTGTCACTCATGTAACAAAAGATAAAGTATCTAAAACAGAAAAAGTCATGATGCTCTTTTGAGTTTCACATTTCATACAGTAATTTTCATAAATTTCTACGATTATAGAGTTGGCCGTTAACGATGTATTTTTACACTAATTTAAAAATAAAAAAAGTTCTAACACGGAGAATTGTTTCATTCTTTCTACAAAGAGGCACTATAACAAACTAAATCAGAAAATAAAATAAAAAATATATGTCCCCATGCTTGTTACTAAGTTACAGTGCTTAATGTTACCTCCCTTTTCATAAAATGGCCGTAAACGATGCATTTTGACACTAATTCAATAATCAAAAAAAGTTCTAATGCAGAGAATTGTTTCATTCTTTCTACAAAGAAGCACTTTAACAAACTATATCAGAAAATAAAATAAAAACATATGTTACCTTACTTGTTACTAAGTTACATTGCTAAATGTTACCTCCCTTTTTCATAAAATGGCTGCAAACGATGCATTTTTACACTAATTCAATAATAAAAAAAGTTGTAACACGGAGAATTGTTTCATTCTTTCTACAAAGAGACACTAAACCAAACTATATCAGAAAATAAAACAAAAAATAGATGTCCCAATGCTTGTTACTAAGTTACAGAGCTAAATGTTACCTCCCTTTTCATTAAATGGCCGTAAATGATGCATTTTGACACTAATTCAATAATAAAAAAAGTTCTAATGTGGAGAATTGTTTCATTCTTTCTACAAAGAGGCATTATAACAAACTATGTCCGAAAATAAAATAAAAAATACAGGTCACCATGCTTGTTACAAAGTTACAGTGCTAAATGTTACCTCCCCTTTTCATAAAATGGCCCATTGATGCATTTTCACACCAATTCAATAAAAAAAAATGTTCTACGTGGAGAATTTTTTCATTCTTTCTACAAAGAAGCACAACAACAAACAATATCATGAAATAAAATAAAAAATACATGTCACCTTGCTTGTTACCAAGCTACAGTGCTAAATGTTAACATCCCTTTTCATAAAATGGCCTAAAATTGTCAAAATTGTGAAAATTATCTGTTGTAAACTTTCATAAATGAAGTTTCATTGCAGAAGTAACTTTCATATTTCTAAATGATGCACTAAATAGCAATTATAATATTTGTAATTTATAATGTAATTACTGTTAAATTGCTTTTATATATATCATATATACTGGATAATTGATGAACATCAATAGTTGTAAAAGTTTGAAATGTTAGAGGCCTAGTGGTAAAACCATGTACTGTCAATCAAGGTTGGATCACCAGTGACCTGCTACTCAACATAATATCTTCAGAGTTTTATCTACGAGTCCATTCAAGTCATTTTTTCTGGTATTTATCTTGGCTATAGTAGTCGCACTGTCCTCCATTATTATTACATTAACTTGAAATTTTTATTCCTGTACTGGGCTACTTCCATCTTTAATCTTTGAATTGTCATTAAAATTTTAGAACACTGCCTGGTGAACTGGTAGTGACTGTTCTTAATTTTTCATAATATGTGCATTTCCTAGTCTTCTGGAAAAACATCATATGTTTTTCGAATACTTTTTGTTAACATGGTCCCATATCTGATTTACTATCACAATCCATTCTTCTGGCAACGCATATTGTAATAAATTGGCCTGGTCCTGGTGTACTACTTGACTGACTTCATCACTGAAAATTAAAGGAAGCTTATATGAGATAAAGAAATAAATGACAATGTTTGTTTGTATGTAAGCTTAATTTACATCATCCCCAGTTTCCCATTTGGGTGATGCACCCAGAAGAGTGAACAGTTTAGACTTTTTAGGTTTGTGGGGGATAGTGCAGGAAACAAATATCATAGAAACCTAATCATATTTTTCACCTGATTCTTTTGCTTGGTGTATAGCACCATCATAAAAGTCCTCAGTTTAAAGTCCCATCTGAATGACAGTTAGCACTGTAAGTTAGCCAGTCTCAGGTATTAAACTCTCAACCCTGAGCTAGAAGTATCGTGCTCTACTAACTGACCTCATCGGTCTGGCTAAAAAAACGACAATGTATTTTAATAAAACAGCACAATATATGGGTATAGTTTGACAACCCAAGGGCTATAACTGAGCAGCAATTCCTGTTATGATATCTATGTTCAAACCATTGAACAAAATCTTATGGTTATAAACTTGCATACATGTATGTGGACATTTTTTTACTGAATGAAACTGTTCTTCTTCTTCTTCTTCCATATACTGAGCTGGGTTCTTGAAAGAACGTACTGTTATGTTATGTAACAAGCAGTCAAGGGGTTGCAAGCTCAAATCCCCACTTGGCCAGTCTCTGTGATGATTTAAATATATGCAAATTCCAACATTGTATCTCATGTTCATTCATCTTTAACCACTGATTCAAGTGGGAAAGTTGTCAGTTATTTGCACGGATATTGGGTGTGCCAAACAAGTAGTCACAGGTTTGATCCCCCTCAGATCATCTGTTGTGCTCATGATTATTTTGTTGTAATCCATAGTAGAAATAAGCTGAAATGGTTGAATTACATTAATAATTACCATTGGCCCCTTTTGATGATTGTCATTCTTTCATTTAGTGTTTCTGTACACATTGTCTATGTCACGATATTGATTGTCTCTTCATAGTTAATGAAACCACTACAGGTTTTTAAAGCACCGACATCTCAATCCATCTGTAACCTGAGCCTCTGTTTAGCATTCCTGAAATGTGTTGAATAGTTTCTTATTTTCATAATTCATGTAACAATTTTCTGTATAACAGGAAACACAGAACATGACGGTGTATAAATTTATTTTTAACATTTACTCAATGTAAGAATACTGCTCGAATCCCCACCTGGCAACAGTCTCCAGGATGATAGATATACAGCATTATGTATCTTTATCAATCGTCTCTCACCGCTGATTCAAGTGGGAAAGCTATCAGTTACTTGCGGAGATGGGGTGTGCTCAAATACTGGTTAATTTCAGGAAACAGTGGTTAGGTGATCGTCTGTTAGCCCTCGATGGCATGAAAATGATGTAAATATTCAACCAATGAATCACTTTTTATAGTTGTTCATCTCTAGAAATCATAAAGTAAGTTATCATTTTATGTGATACATTAATATTGATCAGTGAGTTATGATAAAGCATCAACTAACCTTATACTCAATTGCTTTGTGTTGATGTCAAATGATATTGGACTTTTCCTGTTTAATCGGTGTGTCTTGTTTGTTTCCACTGTTCTTATACTTCCACATATACAGTTTATGTATAACGTTGACCCATATAAGTGTATTCCATAGTGTCCTTCAATACCAAACTTTTACATGCATCAGGTCAGCTAAACGTCAAAATTCAAGATTTATTCTTCCTTGTCTCCATCCCGGTATGAATAATATTGTTTCAGGTAAATTCATTATTTATTCAGCGCTTTGGAACAAATTCACAAATGATCCATATCCGAAAAACGAGTTATCCGAAATGTTACCACTACGAGTATTGATTATATTTTCGTAGTTGTTTCTTCTACTGCGTTATGTACAAGCACTTCTGGTGGTTTAAAACGAAAAACAATATACACTTCTGTGCTTTTCGATCGCTTCCTTGACAAAATTTACATTTCTGACATCTCGAAATGAAAATACTTCGCTTTGTAAATATCCTAATGCGACTCGACTTTTAATTAACCAAACGGCGACATTAGACCCCGAAACTGAAAGTAACAGAAAGGAATTATGCGCGTAGCGATGCGCAGTAACAACCCGCAGAAACGTCTTTAAATAAAATAAACCAACAATCGTTAAAAGAAAGGACGTTCTTATGTTTAAACCAGGAAGATAAAGTAAATGTTTCAGGTTGTAAAGCTATTCAGGTTTGTATAAAAGAGTGTTTTATAATTTCCGCAAACAAGATTCTATACATTAACAAACAAATATACTTCTTTGATAAAGACACGATTGTGTATTTGGATACACGGGTTATGTGGATGTTAAGACTGCATGTTTCGGTATTGTAAACATTTAAAATATAAGCACAGTCTGGCATTTTAAAACAGCAAGTACTACAAAAGGCAAAATGTAAGTATATATATATTTATGTTTATATTTCATTTGTATATACAATGATGCTTTGAATAAGGGAATGGCCGTACCTAATGTTGAGATAACTTTAGGTCGGACCCTTTTGCCTAAACTTGTATTTGATTTATATGCATAAGCTATAATGTAAAATGTGTTTACATGGCAATCAAGTTTAATCTAGTCATTTTTTGCCATTTTGAGTAAATCTATGTAAATTGAAAAAAATCTGAGTATGTCGCAGGTAAAAAGAAATCACTGCTATTTATTTATTTGATAAGAGTACTCTAAGCCTTGGGATTATCACAACTGAAAAAAGAAAAGAACATGAAGAACTTCATTATTCCAAGTGCAAAATATTTCATATTAAAAAAAAATATGATAAGTCAATACCACAATTTATCGCTGACAAGGAATACTTATATCAACAAATAGAACTTGAAGAGCAAATTGCAATGGATCATGATAAATTAGAAATTCAGGAAATTAAACCGCAAAATGTACTAACTTGAAAACGAATATGTAAAGACTAATACTATTTAAGAAATATACTACTAACGCGAGAGGAAAACAAATACATATATATATATATATATATATATATATATATATATATATATAAAATACTCTCTGTATCTGTATCTCTATTCACTAAAAAAAAAATTCTCTTTTTTTTTCTTTCTTTTATATAATTTAATCTCCTTCTTTTTTTTTTTTAAAAAAAAATCATCACATAGAAGACGCCAATACTTACACATTAAAACAACCACAAAAGAAAAATGTTTGATGCTTGAATTGGAAACATATGGACAATACACTATTCTGTTTTTGTTAAAATAATACGTTTCAGGCTTTAACTACTACTGGGTAGCCATAGTAAAATTGTGAATGTCATGATGTATTGTATGCATATAAAATAATATTGTGTATTGGTTATGTGCTGTAAAATATAATACATACACGTATATGCAAAGAATATGAAATAAAACAATTTATTACAAGAAAAGAGTAAAGCTACTGCCGTTTACTGAACGGAAGGTGATTTATTATGTAGTCACCGAATGAAAAAGTGCGGCAGTATACTAATTTTGTTTTTAGATAGGATATGTTATACCACTGGAACCATGACTTTCGCCGATATTTTGTGTGGATATTAAAAAGTTGAAACTGTCGGACTATGAAACGCATGAACGGTATACATGCATCGTCTTGCATGACCGTCTGCCTTTCACAAAAATAATAACGACAAAAATTGACGTAAGCGTAAACCAACAGTTATTTATGATATTTTTAATATTCATTCAAATGAATCCAAAGTTGGCTCAAATCATGCAGTAAATGATAAATTTTCTGGAAATACAATCATTTTAAATGTAGACCAAAATTTAAACATTCCACGAAAAAAAAATGTCAACTTGACTTACGGTGATTTATAGTCTTATAGTCTTGTCATTTGATGAATACTTTTGTACTTCCAGTAATGCCGTAAGGATTTTTCAATACTATCTCAAGTCTTCCCCCAGGAAAAGGAATCCTATATTGATATTCACTTCTGTATTGTTACCTCCACAGAGTGCTTCTGCATGCGATCCATTCAAAACAGTGCATCCTAAAATGTTCGTTTATCGATCACTAGTCTGTTAAACGGATCCAGCTTTCCCGGTTGGGTCCGCTAAATAGCATTGTTGGGGAAGTTATATTTTAGCACGACGGTTGGTCAGTTGCTTCAACTGAAAGTTTAAACGACATCACAGTTCCGCTTAGCATTGTGGGACAGACATAGACTTCCCTGCTTTATCATTGGGGGTGGTTACTAGACCTGATATCAGGATATGGGATAGACTACTTCCCTTATCGATCTCAAATACCGGCGATTGGTTCCTATTCCTACTTTCCTCAATAAATGCAGATGCATATATTATTAAAGGCTTGAACCTCATCGTGTGAGTTTAACACAATGTCTGTGATACTATACTATACTGAACGGAACAGCTAACCAGCTACCTGATATTTTATGTATTTTCTCAAAAAGTATCAAGTTCCCTTGAAATTTGGAGTTGAATAAGAGTTAAGATTATCTAAGGTAACAATGACAAAGTCTACAAAATGAATATTATGACATAAACTTCTGTAAAAGTCGTATACTCTTTTTAATAACGCTGCTCAATATTTTGACGAAGATATTGGATGTACAATTATAGTTGTCGGTTACCTGCTCCTTTCAGTATATGGATTTGGTGATATCAGTAAATGTATATTACGTCAATTCATGCATGTTGACTATGTTAGAATGTGTTTATCTTTTATACTTAATAGTATATTGCTATTGATTTTTAAATTAATCGTTTAAATACGTTCCCAGATATCTAGTACTGACAATTTGAAATTCATTTTAGGTATGTGAGCACACTCTCATTTGGAGCGGTTGTTGCAATATTGGCCGCCATTGAAGCTGCATCAGTGTTATGTCCGAACAAGTGCAAATGTATCGAGGTAAAGAATAGATACTACATAGACTGCTCTTATAAAAACCAGACAAGTATTCCAAGAATTCCGACCACTACCATTCTATTAAACATGTCCTTTAACGACATCACCATGATTAAAGATTCGCCATTCTTAAATGCGTCTTTGCTTGAAGTGCTGGATCTGTCCTACACAAAACTACTTAATATATCCAATGATGGATTCAAAGGACTTAAAAGTTTGAAATACCTGAATATATCTAGTAATGAGGACATGCCTCTGACAAACGAAACGGTACCGAAAACGCTTTTTCAAGATATGACCCGGCTGGAAGAACTAAAGATGTATAATACCACATCACACATTCTACACGCTACATATCCTGATGAAGCACTGGCTAAATTAAAATTGCTAAAGGAACTATGGATTGACGGCATGACAAACAAATCACTAGGCCCAGGTTTCAAACAAATGCGAAACTTAAAAATTCTACGGTTTGCTGGAGATATGGCTAACCTAGGAAAGTGTAAAACGGACATAATTCACGGAATGTTTGAATTTACAACTTCATTAACTCATCTTTATATTCGTCAATGCGATGTAAACGTAATTGATAAAGACGCGTTTACAATGCTTGTTAACCTAAGTACACTAGACTTGTCAGAAAATCTTAACTTGGGTTTAGAGAAAGCATCTGTTGCATTCGCCGGCCTTCGAAATACAAATATATCTGTTTTGATAATGAACCATATCTACCCAACGGACTCTATGGTTTGTGGTGTTTATATAACCAAGACGATCGTGCAAACCATGACGAATTTAAGTTTGACCGAATTACGTTTGGAACAGAATAACATTGTCAGTGTAGAGCACAATGCATTAAGCTTACTTCCGCCAACCCTTGAAGTCTTGGGAGTCCGCAATAATGAATTTCGACTTCAACCGTATGTTTTGGAAGTGGGATTAATGACAAATCTAAAATGGATAGATTTGTCGTATCAGTTCTTCCCAAACTTAATATCATTTAAGGAAAGTTACGCTATTGGTGCCGGTATAGGAAATAAAAACGGACACGTTCCAAGTTACAGTATTGAAAAAAAAGAGAAATGCAAATACTGTAAAGACGCAAAAACGAAGTCGATTGATGACAATTCAATTAAATTAGAACACAATACCAGCTCTGATGGTAATTTAAAAATGAACATAAACCAAAATAACATTACGGCTGCCCCGGAGACAAGGTTATTTAACAACTTTGCTGAATATCTAAAATTTGAAATAGAGTCACAAAAGCAAGTAAGCAGCAATCTGAAATCCCTGACTGGACATAACGACGAAGGTAAACTGTTGTGTCATAGCATTCCGGAGTTGATATCCATCTTACCTAAATTGCCACCCAAACTGGAATACGTAGACATCAGCCATAGTAAGCTTACACATCCAATATTCAACTTCTCGTTGTCTTCTCAGAATAATGTAAAACAAATAAATGCCTCTCGCTCGATGCTTTATTGCTGGGATGGACCAGTATATGGCTTGCAGAAACTGGAACATCTTGACCTTAGTGAGAACTTATGCACACGCGTCAGAAAAGGGTTCTTCGATGAAATGTTTAATATCAAAACACTGTTACTGTAAATAAATCTAATTGGGATCGATATTGTAAATGATATAAATGGTAGACTGCTAGAGAAATTGTCGAAACTTGAGGTTCTCGATATTTCATTTAATAGAGTGAGAATTGTCCCGCGTATGTTTTTAAAAGCACAGGCGAATTTGCAATCGCTAAATATGAGTTTCAATTTAATGACGGAGTTCAACCTACATATCAGTCACATGAAAAATTTAACTGCGATAGACTTAAGTAATAACAACGTAGCCACCTTGTCAGAGCAAATGACAACGGAACTAGAAACACTTGCGTCAGAGCAATATAATGATAGGAGAACCAGTCTTGTTTTAAACTTAACAGACAACCTCATACGTTGTAATTGTAAAAATATTGATTTCCTTGATTGGGTAGCAGGCCACTGGAGGTCAAACCTAAACGTCGTGATAACAAATTGTGTATTTGAAAACCAGACAATGGTCTCAATAAAAGTTAATAGTGAACTTCGTAGAATCATTGAGTCGCTCAAAAATGAATGTGAGTCGAGTATACCGCTAATAGTTGGCTTGGTGATTTTGTTGATGTGTATAGTCAACACAGTCGTAGGAATCATAGCATACCGGTTCAGATGGAAGATTCGATATTGGTATTACGTGGCCGGGCGTAAGGTCAGAACAAAAAGAATACGAACAAGAGGTGGATACATAAATATGGACAGTGTTAATTTGTATGAAGAGCGACACGCCTTCAAGTACGATGCTTACATCGCCTCCTCTGAAGATGACCGAAGTTTTATATTTGAACGTATGAAAGGTCGCCTAGAACAGAAAGGCGTCAGGCTCTGCATTCCTGAAATAGATTTCGTACCCGGACAAAGCACCTTCAGAATGATCGGAAATGCGATAAACGTAAGTCGTATGACAGTGTTCGTTACTTCCAGTATGTCTATTCAGAACCGCGAATGGGAAATTGCCTTGCGAATGGCACAGGAAGAGTCACTGAATCGCGGGCGAATGGCCTACTTCGCTGTATTTATCGAGAAAATACCGAATAAAATCTTGCACAACAGAAAGTTGATTGACATCAAAGAGCTGTATAGAACCCAGGCGTACATCGACTACCCTACTGAAATGGATGACGAGTCAGTACTAACCGTCTTCTGGGAAGACTGCGTCAATAGAATCAAACAACAATCGACTTCTCAAAATCCAGACTACCTGGAAATGATACATGACACAAATTGTTGAAATATATTCCACGAGGGCGGAGCGATATGAAAGGGTATATGATTTTTAACACTGATATTATTTTAAAATATTTTTAAAATATCTTTTTAAATTATTAACTAATCGGTGAACACTATTTTGTATCAATCGGATTATACATGTACGTGTCATAATATGCGAAATGGATTGTACAAGTTCTGTTTTTGACTGTTTTATTTTAACTCAATGCGAGTGCATATCTTGGTATGATAAATCATATAAATGCACCATTCGTATTTGCTGACAGTAACGTACCGAATTTGAATATGCTTGTGGTTAAAATTGGATAATGCATGTATATAGTTTATATAGTATCTTTTACCAAATGTGGTAATTCCACTTGTATCTAATGCATAACATATTAGCTAATTCTACTTGTATCTATTGCATTACATATTTGGTAATTCCACTTGTATCTAATTCATAACATATTTGCTAATTTCATATGAATCTAATACATACTATATTTATATTTCCCCTTTTCCACTTTATGTAATGCATACTATATGTATTAGACCACCTGAACGTTCGGCTCACAGGTGAGCTTTTGTGATCGCCAGGTGTCCGTTGTCTGTCGTCAGTCGTTAAATTTTAGCTTCTAACAACTTCTTCTCTGAAACCGCTTGGCCAATTTTGATATTACTTCACAGAAATGTTCCTTAGGTGACCCTTTACCAAGTTTGTTCAAGCCATCTTAATTCGTCAAAAAACATGGCCGCCAGGTGGCGCTGCAAGTTTAATAAGTCAGAAACTACTGGCTCGATTTTAAACAATTTCATAGAAATAATTCTTGGAGGACCCTTTACCAAGTTTGTTCAAACCCTAGTGATCTGTCGAAAAACATAGCGGTCAGGTGGTGGGGTATGTTTACTATATAAGCTATAGTAAAAACTTAAAACTTCTTCTTGTCAGAAACCACCGGATCGATTTTAAAACAATTTCGAAGAAATGTTCCTTGGGTGACCCTTTACCAAGATTGTTCAAGCCGTTGTGATTTGTTAAAAAACATGACCGCCACAGTCAGGTGCTAGTTTACTATATAGGCAGCTATAGTAAAAACTTCAAAAGCCTTCTTGTCAGAATCTACTGACCTGATTTCAATGTAATATCATTGACATTTACCATGGGTGAACCTCTACCAAGTGTGTTCCCGCCATTGCGATTCGTCGAAAAACATAGTCGCCAGGAGGGGAGGCTGGTTTTCTTTATATGGATATATAGTGAAAACTATCCAGATATCCGCACAAGGATACTGTTGTTATCGCACAACTATTCTACGCATCTGTTACATCTTCATCACAAATAAAAATTCTAACTACGTGCCCATCTCGTTTTTCTGGAATTTTGAGTGTACATGTATTATATAATCTACTTAAGTTGGGTATCTCAAGGTCACTCAGGTGAACGATATAGGGCCAATTAGCCATCTTGTTTTATTAATTCAACTTTGCAAATGTATATAATCAATACCATATTGATAATTTCACTCATATTTAATATGGTTGTTAATTTGATTCGTGCATGTATTCTGGAATAAAGTTACAATTATAAATAACTTAGCAAAATATATAATAAACGCTTCTCAAAACAAGACATTAACTATAACTTGATCATTTCATTGTCATATTCATGTCCATTCATGTAACCTGTATTTGAATTTTAATGTTTTGATTTTTCTTAGCATGTACATACATTGATGTATTGATATGTTATTATTAGGGATGATAAGCTAAGTAACATGCTTTAATCCAAAATAAACTATTTTGTATCAAAATAAACTATTTTGTATTCTAGTATATAATTTTATAAGTATGTGAGCATTGTGTATCATGTTTTTGGTATTCCATTTGTATATAATATGGTCACTCAATTTTTACCTAGGTACATTTGCCTAGGTTTAGTAGTCATTTTTAATGCTTCGAAGGACAGATAAATAGTAACAAGTTTCAAAAATTATATGTAAGATACATCCGCGGATTGTCAACACGGCGATTGGGGTTCGAGCTCTACAGTATTTTCTTTTTTTGTTCATTTCACTAACAACACTTTTTTTTTCTTACAGTTCTCCATAAACGACTACCCTATCAAAATAGATTAGGTTCCATCAAAACAAAACAATACATATTAAGCAACCGCTCATTGTTCTAACTAATAGTATTTGCATAGTTAAGAAAGGAAATGGAACTTTTGAAAAAATAAACCAAAACACATAAACATAAAACTAGTTTTGACATTGACCTAACGATGTGCTCAGCATTAAAAAAATAATATTCATAGAAACACGTATTTTACTTCGATATTAACATTATTTTAATGAATGTCATCTCGGAGATTTAACCTTTTTTGAATATATATTATATTTCAACTTAGATATTCATTTTTTTTATTTAAAATTGATACGTCAGCTCGGAGATATAATGGCTGATTTTTGTCATGGAGGTATATAAATTTGTCTAGATCATCTTGGAAATTGAACATTCTTTGAAATACATAATTTAACTTTGAGATTGAACTTTTTTTCACAATATGTACAATAAATAAACCTGGAGATTGAACTTATTTTTTAAATATATAAATCAACTAAGCGGTTGAACGTTTTATTTTCTTTTTTTTAAAATATATACTTCCAGAACATCTTTGAGAATGAAGATTTTTATGTTTATTCAATTCAACTGGGATATTAAACTTTCTGTCAAATACATACTATAACTTTGAGGTGATTTCTTAAATGAAACTTGGATATTGCTTTGTATATGTATATGTATGTAGATCATTTGGGAGTATAAACTATCTTTCAAATATAGCATTTGACTTTGAAATTGAAATTTCTTTCAAATATATACACATATCTATCACCTTGGAGACTGAACTGTGAAATTACATTTAACTGTTAAACCTTCTAAATAAAAGTTAATTGAAATAAAATGTTACCCTTTCTTGTGTATTTTGATGTACCCATACAACAAACAACGGATTGTAAATAGTAACCTCTGCTATATCACTGTCCATCAGTATGCTTATATAATGTTCCGGGCTACATCAGACACAAACTTTATTAGTTCATTTTTACTTGACCATTGTTTTCCCAGGTTTCAGTAATTAATATTTTGATTATATATTACATTTACCTTTCTACTTGTATATAACAAATTCGATCGTTTCAATTGTATATAACACATTCGGCCGTGTCACTTGTTTATAACACATTCGATCGTTTCACTTGTAAATAACACATTCGGTCGTTTCACTTGTATATAACACATTCGGTCGTTTTACTTGTATATAACACATTCGGTCGTTTCACTTGTATATAACATATTCGGTCGTTGCACTTGTATATAACACATTCGGTCGTTTCGCTTGTATAAAACACATTCGGTCGTTTCACTTGAATATAACACATTTGGTCGTTTCACTTGAATATAACACATTTGGTCGTTTAACTTGTATATCACACATTTGGTCGTTTCACTTGTATATAACACATTTGGTCGTTTCACTTTTATAAAACACATTTGGTAATTTCTCTTGTATATAACACATTCGGTCGATTCACTTGTATATAACACATTCGGTCGTTTCACTTGTATAAAACACATTCGGTCGTTTCACTTGAATTTAACACATTTGGTCGTTTCACTTGTATATCACACATTTGGTCGTTTCACTTGTATATAACACATTTGGTCGTTTCACTTTTATAAAACACATTTGGTAATTTCTCTTGTATATAACACATTCGGTCAATTCACTTGGATATAATGTATTTGATCATTTCATTTGAACATAACACATTTAGTCAGTCCACTTATGTTTAATGCAATTGGTAATTCAACTTATATTTAATGTATTTGGTCATTTCACTTGGATATAGCATACTTGGTCAGACTAATTCTGTTTAATGTAATTTGTAATTCAACTTATATTTAATGTATTTGGTCATTTCACTTGGACATAACACATTTGGTCACTGTGGCATGATAATTCATGTGACCTTGGTCGACAAAGTCGACTTGGTGCCAGTATAATGTTGCAGAGTCGCACATCATACATTGTGACTGTGGCATGATACTTCATGTGACCATGGTCGACAAGGTCGACTTGGTGCCAGTATAATGTTGCAGAGTCGGTTATCATACATTGTGACTGTGGCATGATACTTCATGTGACCTTGGTCGATAAGGTCGACTTGGTGCCAGTATAATGTTGCAGAGTCGGACATCATACATTGTGACTGTGGCATGATACTTCATGTGACCTTGGTCGACAAGGTCGACTAGGTGCCAGTGTAATGTTGCAGAGTCGGATATCATACATTGTGACTGTGGCATGATACTTCATGTGACCATGGTCGACAAGGTCGACTTGGTGCTAGTGTAATGTTGCAGAGTCGGATATCATGCATTGTGACTGTGGCATGATACTTCATGTGACCATGGTCGACAAAGTCGACTTTGTGTCAGTATAATGTTGCAGAGTCAGATATCATGCATTGTGACTGTGGCATGATACTTCATGTGGACTTGGTCGACAAGGTCGACTTGGTGCAAGTATAATGTTGCAGAGTTGGATATCATGCATTGTGACTGTGGCATGAAACTGAATGAGATCTTGGTCGACAATATGGACTTGCTGCAACTTTAATATGACAGGGTCGGATATCATACATTGTGACTGTGGTATGATACTCCATGAAACCTTGGTCGACAAGGTCGACTTGGTGCTAATGTAATGTTGCAGAGTCGGATATCATGCATTGTGACTGTGGCATTATACTTCATGAAACCTTGGTCGACAAAGTCGACTTGGTGCAAGTATAATGCTGCAGAGTTGGATATCATGCATTGTGACTGTGGCATGAAACTGAATGAGATCTTGGTCGACAATATGGACTTGCTGCAACTTTAATATGACAGGGTCGGATATCATACATTGTGACTGTGGTATGATACTTCATGAAACCTTGGTCGACAAGGTCGACTTTGTGTCAGTATAATGTGATGGAGTCGGATATCATACATTTTGTCTGTGGCATGATACTTCATGTGACCTTGGTCGACAAGGTCGACTTGGTGTTAGTATAATGTTGCAGAGTCGGATATCATGCATTGTGACTGTGGCATGAAACTGAATGAGATCTTGGTCGACAATATGGACTTGCTGCAACTATAATATGACAGAGTCGGATATCATACATTGTGACTGTGGCATGATAATGCATGTGACCTTGGTCGACAATGTCGACTTGGTGTCAGTATAATGTGACATAGTCAGATATCATACATTGTGACTGTGGCATGATAATGCATGTGACCTTGGTCAACAAGGTCGACTAAGTGTCAGTATAATGTGACATAGATAGATATAATAAATTGTGTCTGTTACGTGATACTTCATGTGATCTTGGTCAACAAGGTCGACTTGGTGCCAGTATAATGTTACAAAGTCTGACATCATACATTGTGACTGTGGCATGATTCTTCATGTAACCTTGGTCGACAAGGTCGACTTGGTGCCAGTGTAATATTGCAGATTCGGATATCATACTTGTGACTTTGGCATGATACTTTATGTGACCTTGGTTGACAAAGTCGACTTAGTGTCAGTATAATGTGACAGAGTCGGATATCATACATTGTGACTGTGGCATGATACTTCATGTGACCTTGGTCGACAAAGTCGACTTAGTGTCAGTATAATGTTGCAGTCGGATATCATACATTGTGTCTGTTGCATGATAATTCATGTGACCTTGGTTGACAAATTCGATTTGGTGTCAGTATAATGTGACAAAGTCAGATATCATGCATTGTGACTGTGGCATGATACTTCATGTGACCTTGGTTGACAAAGTCGACTTGTGTCAGTATGATGTGACATAGTCAGATATCATACATTTTGACTGTGGCATGGTACTTCATGTGACCTTGGTCAACAAGGTTGACTTGGTGTCAGTATAATGTGACATAGTCAGATATCATACATTGTGTCTGTGGCATGATACTTCATGTGACCTTGGTTGACAAAGTTGATTTGGTGTCAGTATAATGTGACATAGTCAGATATCATACATTGTGACTGTGGCATGATACTTCATGTGACCTTGGTTGACAAAGTCGATTTGGTATCAGTATAATGTGACATAGTCAGATATCATACATTGTGACTGTGGCATGGTACTTCATGTGACCTTGGTTGACAAAATCGACTTAGTGTCAGTATAATGTTGCAGTCGGATATCATACATTGTGACTGTCGCATTATACTTCGTGTGACCTTGGTCGACAAGGTCAACTTGGTGTCAGTATAATTTGACAGAGTCGGATATTATACATTGTGTCTGTTGCATGATAATTCATGTGACCTTGGTTGACAATTCGACTTGGTGTCAGTATAATGTTACATAGTCAGATATCATACATTTTGACTGTGGCATGATACTAATTGTGACCTTGGTTGACAAAGTCGACTTGGTGTCAGTATAATGTGACATAGTCAGATAACATACATTGTGACTGTGGCGTGGTACTTCATGTGACCTTGGTTGACAAAGTTGACCTGGTATCAGTATAATGTTGCAAAGTCGGATATCATACATTGTGACTGTGGCATGATACTTCATGTGACCTTGGTTGACAAAGTCGACTTGGTGTTAGTAAAATGTGACATAGTCGGATATCATACATTGTGACTGTGGCATGATACTTCATGTGACCTTGGTTGACAAAGTCGACTTTGTGTCAGTATAATGTTGCAGAGTCGGATATCATACATTGTGACTGTGGCATGATACTTCATGTGACCTTGGTTGACAAACTCGACTTGGTGTCAGTATAATGTGACATAGTCGGATATCATACATTGTGACTGTGGCGTGGTACTTCATGTGACTTTGGTTGACAAAGTTGAGCTGGTGTCAGTATAATGTTGCAAAGTCGGATATCATACATTGTGACTGTGGCATGATACTTCATGTGACCTTGGTTGACAAAGTCGACTTGGTGTTAGTAAAATGTGACATAGTCGGATATCATACATTGTGACTGTGGCATGATACTTCATGTGACCTTGGTTAACAAAGTCAACTTTGTGTCAGTATAATGTTGCAGAGTCGGATATCATACATTGTGACTGTGGCATGATACTTCATGTGACCTTGGTTGACAAAGTCGACTTGGTGTCAGTATAATGTGACGTAGTCAAATATCATACATTGTGACTGTGGCATGGTACTTCATGTGACCTTGGTTGACAAGGTCGACTTGGTGTCAGTATAATGTGACTTAGTCAGATATCAGACATTGTGACTGTGACATGATACTTCATGTGGACTTGGTCGACAAGGTCGACTTGGTGTCAGTATAATGTGACATAATTAGATATCATACATTGTGACTGTGGCATGGAATTTCATGTGACCTTGGTTGACAAGGTCGACTTGGTGCCAGTGTAATATTGCAGATTCGGATATCATACTTGTGACTGTGGCATGATACTTTATGTGACCTTGGTTGACAAAGTCGATTTAGTGTCAGTATAATGTGACAGAGTCGGATATCATACATTGTGCCTGTGGCATGATACTTCATGTGACCTTGGTTGACAAGGTCGACTTGGTGTCAGTATAATGTGACTTAGTCAGATATCAGACATTGTGACTGTGACATGATACTTCATGTGGACTTGGTCGACAAGGTCGACTTGGTGTCAGTATAATGTGACATAATTAGATATCATACATTGTGACTGTGGCATGGACTTTCATGTGACCTTGGTTGACAAGGTCGACTTGGTGTCAGTATAATGTTACATAGTAAGATATCATACATTGTGACTGTGGCATGATACTTCAAGTGACCTTGGTTCACAAGGTCGACTTGGTGCCAGTATAATGTGACATAGTCAGATAACATATATTGTGACTGTGGCATGATATTTCATGTGGCCTTGGTTGACAAACTCGACTTAGTGTCAGTATAATGTTGCAGAGTCGGATATCATACAATGTGACTGTGGCATGATACTTCATGTGACATTGGTCGACAGAGTCGACTTGGTGTCAATTTAATGTTGCAGTCGGATATCATACATTTTGACTGTGGCATGATACTTCATTTGACCTTGGTTGACAAAGTCGACTTGGTGCCAGTATAATGTGACAGAGTCAGATATCATACATTGTGACTGTGGCATGATACTTAATGTGACCTTGGTTGACAAAGTCGACTTGGTGTCAGTATAATGTGATATAATCGGATATCATACATTGTGACTGTGGCATGATACTTCGTGTGACCTTGGTTGACAAAGTCGACTTGGTGCCAATATAATGTGACAGAGTCGGATACCATACATTGTGTCTGTGGCATTGTACTTTAAAGTGTCCCTGGACGACAAGATCAACTTGGTGTCAGTATAATGTGACATTGTCGGATACCATATATTGTGACTGTGGCATGAAATGGTCGGCAAGGTCGACTTGGTGTAAGTGAAATGTGATTGGGTCGGATATCATACAATGTGTTTGTGACATGATACCTCAGCGTTGCAATGGTCGGCAAGGTCGACCTATTTTGTCTGTGTCGGATACCAAACACAGAGTGTCAGGCATGATACTTCAATGATGCCGAGGCATGTCAACCGTATTCCAAATAATAAAATGTGACTCATGTGGACCTTTTTTACTTTTGGAATTTGCCTTTTCTATAGTGGCGACCCGCAAAAATGACAAAATGGCATTTGTCGAGTTTCCGTTATGGTGCCTTGCTTGGCAACGAGCTTGTTGTTGAGATATGTTCTACACTTCAAAGGTACCAGATATAAACAACTGATGAATTCTTAGAAATATGGACACACTCCTGCTTTTTTTCTTCAGCAAAACTTAGAATATACATACACCTCGAGTATAACTTTTATACACTTGTACAATCGCAAAATTTTTGTCAGTTACTTAATTTTGTTATATGTAATCAGAATAGGTTACGCTATAATCGCACTTAAGTTTCAAGTTATATATGGTTGAAACATTATAAGTATATACTGCCCCATATTGATAAGCGGTCTTTGGTCTTAACTGTGGCACCGAACCCACGTCTTGGAGTTAAGGTTATGGAAATTATAAAACAATTAAGTGAGTTAACAATGCTTTATACGAACTAACTAATTAAAATTTCAATTGATCATTTTGTCTGCACATGTACATGACATTGTCCATGCTTATATTTTTTTCGGTGTAATATGACCTTTATATTGTAGGTATATAATTATTACAATTATTTATGCACATTATTATTTTTTTGTTTAGTAATAATCGTAGTTTTTTATGCCATTGAGGGCTAACAGACAATCACTTAGGTACTTAACGCAGGCATAACTCAAACATATA
Organism: Panopea generosa; assembly: GCA_029582155.1. NCBI lineage: Eukaryota > Metazoa > Mollusca > Bivalvia > Adapedonta > Hiatellidae > Panopea > Panopea generosa. Next base: position 19,083,162 of record CM055903.1, read on the forward strand.
TCGTTTCTCATTACACACGCACACGCACTGGCACGCATATACGCACGCAATCCGATATAATAGTTTCTGTTATAAATCTATTAGTATAAGTCTATAGGATATTGGAATTCTAACCTTGAATTATATTGCCTATTATTCTATGTACTTGTTCACATGTTGACACTGGCCCTGTATGTATTTGTTTACATGTTAATGTTTGTCATGTTTGTATTTGTTAACACTGGCCAAGTATATTTGTTTACATGTTAACATTGAACAAGTATGTATGTGTTAATATGTTAACACTGACCATGTATGTATTTGTTAACATTGATCTAGTATGATTTTTTACATCTGCTAACATTGATAATGTATGTATTTGTTTACATGTTAACATTTATCATGTATGTATTTGTTAACAATTGCCAAGTATGTATTTGTTTACATGTTTACGTTTGTCATGTATGTATTTGTTAACAATTGCCAAGTATGTATTTTTATACATGTTAACATTTGTCATATATGTATTTGTTAACGCTGGCCAAATATGTGTTTGTTTGCATGTTAACACTAGCCAAATGTGTATATGTTAATATGTTAACACTAGCCAAGTGTGTATTTGTTAATATGTTAACACTGACCAAGTATGTATTTGCTAACGCTTGCCAAGTATGTATTTTTTCACCTGTTAACATTTATCCTGTATGTATTTATTAACACTGAACATGTATGCATTTGTTAACATTGGCCAAGTATGTATTTGCTAACACTTGCCAAGTATGTATTTTTTCACTTGTAAGCTTTGTATGTATTTGTTGATACTGATCAAGTATTTGTTAACATCTGCCTTGTATGTATATGCTACTATGTCAACACTGGCCATCTATGTATTTTTCTATATTTTAACATTGGCAATTTGTGTGTTTGATTATATCATAACATTGGCCATGTATGTATTTTATTAATTTGTTTTATATAGTCTTACATTGGCATTGTATGTACTGTTTACATGTTAACATTGGTCAAGTATGTATTTGTTTACATGTTAACATCGGTCGTGTATGTATTTTTTTTACATGATAATATTTGTCATGTATGTATTTGCTAACACTGGCCAATTATGTATTTGTTCAAATGTTAACATTGACCAAGTATACATTTATTTACATGTTAACATTAGCAATGTATGCAGTTTCGTTCATGCTCGCACTTAGGGTTGTATTGTTGTGTAACATAACAATATATAGTAGATTTCTATAATAAGCCCTAAAATGTACTTAAAGATCGTGACTTTTGAAAAGTTATGTTATCATCGATACTGCTGAAAAGGTGTCATTTCTCATCGTACAATCTTCGCTTGCAGAAATTGTGGATCTTTTGCTTAAGATAACGGTTATCATAGTCAATGGTATATGCAAGTCACACTCAATAACGATAAACATGGACGCGTTTTAACAGAGTGGACGTCATGTGGCGGCGGTGCTCAATTAATTATTTTTCTATAAAAGTTTAATATGATTATATTTAATGTTATCCAACTGCATAATTTATATAAAACATTGTACCAATCTTACAATAGTCGGTCTTGATACGACGTTGCTGTTGTTGTATGTTGTTTAGCGACGTTTTCAACATTTATCCAGTCATATCGCGACGGTGTCTACTTGAGACAGTATTATGAGCGCTGCCACACTGGAGTATCATGTCGCATACACACGGTATGATACACCACACAATCACATTATACTGACATCGGGTTGAACAGACCTAGAACTATCCTCTGATTGCTAAGCGTCAAGGGGGGAAGTTTCTAATACCATTTCCATGTCTTTAGTATGACTCGCCTGGGAATCGAACCCACGACATTAAGCATGCGATGCCAACTTTCTACCAGTAGACGACGCTGCGGTGGTATCGATAAGACATTTGGTTTTAATAACATATTCGTGATTTTGTCAACATTATTAAAAAATATTTAAATAATAAGAACAGCGGATATTTATCATCTCGCTCACGGTTGGTCCCTGTGCTAGTCTTTATTCACCTGTCCTCATGACAGCTCTTACAAGGGACAAAACAAAGACATGCCGGTTATCTTTTTTCATTCAAATAAAATTTATTTTATATATTTTTCTGATATATTCTTATATTATTGTCTACGAGTCATTTATAAACTTGGTAGTTAACATGCTAAAAACATTAACATCAAATATCTTTTCAAAAGAGCAATTTATCAGTAAGTCAGAGAAAAAAATCAATATTTTTTGAATGCCCCTCATGTAAAACAAAAATGGCCGACAGGAGATATGCCTGATTACACATAAGCTGAATTTTAAACATTTCTATTAAAATACATAATTTTCCACGAAATATATTTCAACGTATTAACCTAGTTTAACGTTCAAACACTCATTTGTTCAGCAGCTGCAGAAGTATAAAATTAATACAGATTTGTTATAAATTAGATGACCTAAGGATGGCTAGAAAGTTTTCAGATTTTCATATATACAAATTTTATAGCTTAAATTAAAGTTGTACTTATGTTAAGTAATAAGAAAATTAATTTGGTTTAAAATGTCTAATAACTTTCTATTTACGAGCCAACATCCTTACATTTGTCATATGACAAAGTAAAACAAAGACAAAATAATATCATTGTTTAGTAACTATTACTTCATGACGTCAAAAGAATGGCAAAGTATCATCTTTGTTTAGTTACCGCTTCTTCATGCCGTTATAAACAAAAGCAAAGTATCATCTTTGTTAAGTTACCGCTACTTCATGCCGTTATAAACAAATGCAAAGTAACATCATTGATTAGTTACCGCTCCTTCATGCCGTTATAAACAAAGGCAAAGTATCATCTTTGTTTAGTTACCGCTACTTCATGCCGTTATAAACAAAGGCAAAGTATCATCTTTGTTAAGTTACCGCTACTTCATGCCGTTATAAACAAATGCAAAGTAACATCATTGATTAGTTACCGCTCCTTCATGCCGTTATAAACAAAGGCAAAGTATCATCTTTTTTAAATTACCGCTACTTCATGCCGTTATAAACAAAGGCAAAGTATCAGTTATGTTTAGTAACCGCTACTTCATGCCGTTATAAACAAAAGCAAAGTAACATCTTTGTTTAGTAACCGCTACTTCATGCCGTTATTAACAAAGGCAAAGTATCTTCTATGTTTAATTACCGCTACTGCATGCAGTTATAAACAAAGGCAAAGTATCATCTTTGATTAGTAACCGCTACTTCATGCTGTTATAAACAAAGGCAAAGTAACATCTTTGTTTAGTAACAGCTACTTCATGCCGTTATAAACAGAGGCAAAGTATCATCTTTTTAAAATTACCGCTACTTCATGCCGTTATAAACAAAGGCAACGTAGCATCTATGTTTAGTAACCGCTACTTCATGCCGTTATAAACAAAGGCAAAGTCATATCTTTGTTTAGTAACCGCTACTTCATGCCGTTATTAACAAAGGCAAAGTATCTTCTATGTTTAGTTACCGCTACTGCATGCAGTTATAAACAAAGGCAAAGTATCATCTTTGATTAGTAACCGCTACTTCATGCTGTTATAAACAAAGGCAAAGTAACATCTTTGTTTAGTAACAGCTACTTCATGCCGTTATAAACAAAGGCAAAGTATCATCTTTTTAAAATTACCGCTACTTCATGCCGTTATAAACAAAGGCAACGTATCATCTATGTTTAGCAACCGCTACTTCATGCCGTTATAAACAAAGGCAAAGTATCTTCTATGTTTAGTTACCGCCACTTCATGCCGTTATAAACAAAGGCAAAGTAACATCTTTGTTTAGTTACCGCTACTTCATGCCGATATAAACAAAGGCAAAGAAACATCTTTGTTTAGTAACCGCTACTTCATGCCGTTATAAACAAAGGCAAAGTAACATCTTTGTTGAGTAACCGCTATTTCATGCCGTTATAAACAAAGGCAAATTATCTTCTATGTTTAATAACCGCTACTTCATGCCGTTATAAACAAAGGCAAAGTATCATCTTTGTTTAGTTACCGCTACTTCGTGCCGTTATAAACAAAGGCAAAGTATCTTCTTTGTTAAGTTACCGCTACTTCGTGCCGTTATAAACAAAGGCAAAGTATCGTCTTTGTTTAGTTACCGCTACTTTGTGCCGTTATAAACAAAGGCAAAGTATCGTCTTTGTTTAGTTACCGCTACTTCGTGCCGTTATAAACACAGGCACAGTATCGTCTTTGTTAAGTTACCGCTACTTCATGCTGTTATAAACAAAGGCAAAGTGTCATCTTTGTTTAGTTACCGATACTTTATGCCGTTATAAACAAATGCAAAGTAACATCTTTGTTTAGTAACATTTACTTCATGACATAAAAAATGTGGCAAATTATCATGTTTGTTTAGTAACCGCTACTTCATGAAATTATAAACAAAGGCAAAGTAATATCTTTGTTCAGTAACCGTTACTTCATGACGTTGAAACAAAGCGAAAGTAACATCCTTGTTTAGCAACCACTATTCCATGGCGTAAAAAACAAAGGCAAAGTAACATCCTTGTTTAGCAACCACTATTCCATGGCGTAAAAAACAAAGGCAAAGTATCATCTTTGTTTACTAGCCGCTTCTTCATGACGTCATAAACAAAGGCAAAGTAACATCTTTGATAAGTAACCGTTACTTCATGACGTTAAGACAAAGGAAAAGTAACATCCTTGTTTAGTTACCATTATTCTATAATGTAAAAACAAAGGCAAAGTATCATCTTTGTTTACTAGCCGCTTCTTCATGACGTCATAAACAAAGGCAAAGTAACATCTTTGATAAGTAACCGTTACTTCATGACGTTAAGACAAAGGAAAAGTAACATCCTTGTTTAGTTACCATTATTCCATAATGTAAAAACAAAGGCAAAGTATCATCTTTGTTTACTAGCCGCTTCTTCATGATGTCATAAACAAAAGCAAAGTAACATCTTTGATAAGTAACCGTTACTTCATGACGTTAAGACAAAGGAAAAGTAACATACTTGTTTAGTCACCGCTACTTCATGATGTTAAAAACTGTTTTAATATTTATGACGTTTTTTGACGTCATAAACAATCACACATTTTGAGCTTTTCCAAAATTATGGTCTAAATTAAAATGGAGGTTCATAGCAAAATGGAGTAAGGAGTAAATAATTGTAAATATTAGTAAACCAAGTGGGACAATGTACTGAATGGTGGAGTTTGCTCTCTCGTCTGTCTATCTTTCAAATCTTAAAATCTTAAAATCTACAATCTGGTCACGATTGTGTCCTACTTCCCATTCATATAAGTTCTACAGAGCACCGGAAACTATAGTTTGATCATAGCATTAATCACGACTGTTGTATATATATAGAACACACATACGATTTAAAAGGCATTTCAGAATTATGAATGAATATTTTTTTTTAAAAAAATAATATCTGATTACAACATTCAAACAATATTTATATAGACAAAAAATTATTAAATTAGTATGTAAGTTAAATTTGTACGGTATATAACGAGATAATCCTCATTTTATTGTGTAACGTTTTTTAAATAATGATTTTAAGTACTCGCGTACTCATATAAAAGCGCGACATATTTGCAGTACGGCCTTGGGCTAGTATGATAATGATTCGACCAACAATTGGGTCAGACTGTAATCTCTTATTTTAACTATTGATCATAGATTTATTGACTAAGACTTATAACCAGACCAACAGGAAATACACCAAAATAAATACACTTCAGAAATCGTTTTAACCCAGTTCCGGTCCATATTCGCCTTGTTGTTGTTTTTTTTATATTGTTCCAGTTCGGTTAATATTACACAATTCATGTCATATGCGGTGGACATTTTTCTCGATTACAAGACTGATACAGCTGGTTAATTACTAAGAACAGTTGTTGTTAAAGAACGTTATCGTGTTTGTTAATGAAACGCACATAAAGTGTGTGACATCACTGTTGAGGGAATCACGCAAATATGAAAAAAAAAAAAGAAATTTAAAAACAACAACAACATTATAACAGATGCAGTTTCATTGCAAATCTTTAATATCATTCATTTCGCCGATTTGAAATTCCTTCAGAATAGAATGACAATCTAGTGCCTTACTTGAATCGAAGCTAATTGCATCATTTACAATGTCACTTATGTTAGAAAGTTTCATAACACCCCGAACTTCACATCCATAACAATTGTCTTATATATTTTCAGTATGTGTTGTTGCCTGCTTTGTTTGTCTACACTTAACAACAAATGCTCAACGCTTATTAGACACTTACAAAAATGGTAAGTGGCCCAGTATGATTCTTTTTAACGTATAATAATTAAATATTAATTACTATTACTATTCATTGGGAGGTAAATTATAATATTGATAACATGAAAAACATTTATAAAAAGCAACTTAACAGTGTAGAAAATTGAAATAATCAATTATCGACAACGTTTGATTTGAAATAGTTTCCATAAGGACGTCATGTACGTATGCATAAGTCCTTGTATATGTGCTTAGCATTGCGATCAAAAATGCTTAGAGTATTATGATTAGGTAAATACATTAAAGATATATCAATATTTATTTTCTTATTTGCAAATGGTTTGTTTATCTTTATTTATTTCCTCAATTGTTATATGGTAAAATCTTTAAAAACTGTTTTAATTGTTTCACCGACCTTTCAAAGTGTTTGTATTTTACTGTAAATTTTTGATGTAATTTACTACTCTAATGTTAGACTCTTTTTGACGATACGTTACTGTAACTGTCGACAATTTAATAGCAGCCGTCCACGGAACAGTACAATGTTTTACACTATGCGATAAGCTCATATTTAAGCGCCATGTTCACAACCATGAAGCAATGCATATTACTGATTCTATTCAGGAAGACTTTGAAAGTGATTTGTAAAAGTTGTAATAACTGGTTTCACAATCGAAATAAAATGAATAAGTTTAAACTAATGAAACAAGTAAACCTTTTGACGAAAGAGTAGAGATAATTTAATAAAGCCATGTATTTTTGACAACACCGCTATCATCAGAGTTAACGTGTCTTTGAAATGGCTGAGCAGGAAGGAATCAAATTTTAGATCCTTTTTCAATTTTATTATTGCCTAGACTGACCATGATATTTCCAGGCACCTGTTTAAAACTATAAGTTAACCACAAGAACTGGGAGAAAGTTGTAGAAGTGAATTTAGAAGTGAATTTGAACTGTAAATTAGCCACAAGAAAGGAAAGAAAGTTTTGGATGTGAATTTGAACTGTAAATTAGCCACAAGAAAAGGAAGAAAGTTTTGGTAGTGAATTCGAACTGTAAATTAGCCACAAAGAAAGGAAGAAAGTTTTGGTAGAGAATTCGAACTGTAAATTAGCCACAAGAAAAGGAAGAAAATTCTTGAAGTGAATTTAAACTGTTAATTAGCTACAAAAAAGGGTAGAAAGTTTTGGAAATGAAATTGGGAGCGAATGTAAACTGTAAATTAGCCACAAGAAACGGAAGCCAATTCTTGAATGAATTTGAACTATTAATTAGCTACAAAAAAGGGAAGAAAGTTTTGGAAATGAATTTGGGAGTGAATGTAAACTGTTAATTAGCCACAAAAAAGGGGAAGACAGTTTTGGAAATTAATTTAAACTATTGGATAACATTTCAAAATGCCACGTACACACATTTTTCTTGCCATAAACTATAATTACATATTGCTATTTTCTGACAACTACGGTGTACGGTTGGTGTCATCGCAGCCTATTTTTTATTTTAAGTATTAAAGTCGGAAGAACCAAACTACGATGGTGAAAAGTCGAAACAACATAAAGAAACTACTTTGGTTGAAAGTCGAAACCACAATTGTGTAAAGCCAAAACAACGATGGTAAAAAGTCGAAATAATTTTAACATTTTGTTATCGTAGTTTCCACTTTTCATCATCGTAATTTCGCTGTTTCGTTGTTTCGACTTTTCATCATCGTAGTTTCTACTTTTAACCATCCCTGTTTTGTTGTTTTTTAGTTTCGACTTTTTATATTTAATACATATGCCGCGATGACACCAGTGGGACACCATAGATAACAACAAATCATTTTACGGATTTAAATTCTAATACAATTTGGTGTTGTTTATCTAAGACGAGGAGGCACTCTCAGGAACAACAAATCAAGAACAAAATGGAGACAGCCGACGGTTCCTCGAAGACAGCGGTGTAAGTAAGTACTGTTCACTATAGCTAATACGTTTTTTTTTGTAATTGATAGATAAGTTGATAATAGCTGTTTGCAAAACTTAGATAAAATGTAAGCGTTACTAAGTGTTTTAAATATCCGATACGCTTTTTTGCATCTACGTCAGTCTATTTTTAAACTGGATCAATAGCATTAGGGCTTTTTGTAGTTTTATAAATATGGGACAATGAAAGCACGAGATCACTGTGTATACAGTGCACTAACTAAAATATAAAATGACGGTTGTACTACATAGCGGCCCATAATATAGTAAGCTTCATCTAAAAATAGGATGAAGTAGATATAAGCGGTCCGTCAGTACATATGGCTACAAGAAATAACTCGCCGGTACAGGCTTTCCGATTGACGTTCATTTAGCCGCGAATCTAAACCTCACCTCAGCACCTCAGTTGAGCTTTTCATTAAAAGAAAATAACAGAATAAATGAGGTAATCTAAACTAAGGTCGTAGGTTGGAGTCTCGCTCGCCTTAAAAACTTTAAGAGAGAAAATTTGCCAGTTATTTGCAAAAGGACGATGTTCTACTCAGATTTATTTTGATGTTGGCCTTCACCAATACTACTAGATATGCCATATATAACCTGAAATGTGATGAAAAAAGCATTAAACCCATTAAAATGGATCAAAACTAACTAAAACATATAAAAACTATCTAAATTTATTTTTTTATGATTTTTTGTTTAAACGCATATAAACAAGTTGGTGGGGGTATAACCAATAGTTTTTCTAAAGCAAAAGTATATAAAAGAAACTTTAGCATTTAGTGTATTTTTTTTTTTTAGATATTGAAATATTTCTTATTCATTTTTTTATGATGCTTGTTTTAAGTTCAGTTTCATATGTATGATATCTAATGATATCTAAATTACCTCATTATCAGTTACATTTACACAATTTTTGATTTCGACATAGTTATCATTTCAAAAATGAAAAAAAAAATACGAACACGGCAACATGTGATCATTTTCGTTTTAACAGTAGATAAGATAAATATGGTTTATAACTGAATTTAAAAAAATATCTAATTAGTTTCATTTTGACGAGCTAACATCCCTAAATAAAGCACAAAGGTTATACGAGTATGTTTAAGATATACGTTTGATGTAAGAAGTTTAACGGACGTGTTTATAGTTATCTGTATTTCATCTAGACCATATATTATCAATTATTGTTGGTGAGATATGGTTAAATCCATATACCATTTAGCCACGTGCACTTTATCACATTGATTATAAATATGACACATACTTTTTATATACTAGGACGAGCTTGTTTGTGAATTTTCTTCCAGGTTGGTCAGAGTGGTCAGTGGAAAAGGGTTGTTCCAAGACTTGTGGTGGACGCGGATTTTTAGAGAGAACGCGCACATGTAGCTCAGGGGTTCGGAACGATTGCGAAGTGCTGGGTGGTAGATGGTGGGACGTGATTATATGTGACAACGGACCGTGTGCTGCATGTATGTGTTAGCTTTTTTAATTGTGTTTCGTGAATATATGCCGGGCCTTGCCAGTTTCAATAAAAAAAAGAACATAAATTACTATTGCCGTGCAATATGAGTTCGTAGATGAAAAATATATATCTATATCGATTCAAAGAATAAAAAAATTAAGACACATCAATATCTAGATTTCATAAATAAATTGATATCCAAGTATAGTTGATATTGTCCCAATTTAAAGAAATAATTTATTCTTAACATAAATGACCTGAGAATTGCCCTAACCGCCATAGTACCAATGCTGGATTTCTGACGATATCTATTTTTGGCTAGTTGCCAATCAAAAATTGCGAAGCACTTGTCTATAAGAAAGAATGTACGCGAAACGTAGTTCAAAGAAGTCAATACTTTGATTATTCTGAACTGCATTTAAATGATTAAGATCGTGAATATTTAACAAAAAAAGACAACAAAATAATGTTTAAATGCATTCGAAAGACTTTATACCTAAATGACCCATTAGCAGTTTAACGACTCTGAAAAAGCGATTGCACTACGACACGAATTATGCAGTCATAAACTAAAATTAGTATTAGGCGGAACGTTACCTAATTGAGGGTGTGATACTAAAACCGCGCCAGGTTTCGGTTGACCCAGCCTATTTCGTCTGCAGGGAAAAGTTAAACGAGGCGTTTGTCATAATGTTCTTTAAATGCACTCAATCAGTATGTATTTCCATTTGCATATTCTATAAGAATATATCGGGAAAAATAAAAAATGCCTTTATTTAGGTATTGAAACCTTTGCATTTTCCGAAGTGTCACTTTACTTCATGATATTAACAATAAATGCATATAAATACAATTCACTTTTTTATTCCTCTTATATTTCCATTAAAAATGTGTTTTAGCTCTGCTCCTAGCCTAATTCTCCATCCAATCCATCCCCCTCATCCACCCCCATATGAAGCACCAGGCCTTCAGGGATCACAGACCTGATGCATCTTACACAACAATTAATTTTGTGCTGTTTTACATATAGGGAAATGCACTTCCGGAACACTGGATACATAACCAATGGTTCTGGAAGTGCCTTGTTCCCATAGATAAACCTATGTTGGTCCAATTATGCAGAAAAAAACATGGGGTTGACTAGGTTGCTTTTTCACTGTTTCGGTGGTTTAATGGCACCCCTTCAATTTTGACAATTCTGCCCATTTGTTGCAGTGTATCACTTCGCATCTTTAAACAGTTATAACTTCATCACACAGTTCCCAATGTCATCCAACCTTGGAATCATGAAAACGTTCCAATGTTCCCATATGCACAACAAAAAAGTCCCAAAATGCTTTACACAGCTCTACTTTCTTGGGCGTAAGAATATTGCTAACGTCTTGCTATCTATATTGCTTTGGTTTAATTTGACGTCCAAGCGGCATTTGTTATATCTGCCATAATAGTGACCCCTATAGTTAATCATGATTACGCGGCACGAATGACGTTTTACGCCTGATGACATAAAATCCATTTTAAAAATCTAAAAGAATGGATCATGCACTAAAGCAATATGCAATTAAAAATTAAATTAAATTGGAAATTAAAACTGATGCCATGAAAGTGTAACCTGCCTATCGTATCTCCCATTATAAAACAACGAACAACGTATGATCTATTTCCACATATTTTATATTTTGGAGTCGAATAAATGTTTTAGATGCTTAATGTTGGCATGAAGATGTGTTAAGGTATGTTTTTTATTTATTTTTTTATTTTACTTTTTTTTTCAGCCTGGATGGAGTGGGGCACTGCTTTGCCATGCAGTACATCGTGTGGTATAGGAGTCGTGGCACGACTACGTAACTGCAGTACATTTTCAAACACAGACTGTGTAGGAAAAAACTATGAGATAAAAGGTTGCAGTCTTGGAGATTGCCCCGGTAAGCGTTATACCAAGTTTTGAATACATATTGAGTTAAACAGCAACGGCCAGGTCTGATTAGCTCAATCGTTAGCGCTTCTGACTATTAATCCAGGGGTCGTAGGTCCCAATCCCCGCCCGGCAACAATCTCCGTAATTATTGACATACGACATTGTGTCTCATTATCATTCCTCTCTCACCGCTGATTCAAGTGGGAAAGTTATCAGTTACTTGCGGAGATGGGGTGCGCTCCAGTACTGGTTAACCTTCCAGGATCCCAGGAAACAGTGGTTAGGTTAACTGGTCGTCTGTTAGCCCTTGATGGCATTAAAATGACGCTAAATATTCAATCAATCAATCAATCAATCAATCAATCAATCAATCAATCAATCAATCAATCAATCAATCAATCAATCAATCAATCAATCAATCAATCAACAGCAACAGGTACTCTTCTGAATGACAGTTTGAACCCTAACAGCATTAAGGTGCTTTAAATAGATAAAACATGAAGGCAAGTGACACTTTGACGCTCCAAGTATATATAAAACATGAAGACACGTAACACTTTGACGCTCTAAGTATATATAAACATGAAGGCACGTAACACTTTGACGCTCCAACTATATATAAACATGAAGGCATGTAACACTTTGATGCTCAAAGTATATATAAACATGAAGGCATGTAACTCTTTGACGCTCCAAGTATATATAAAACATGAAGGTGCATAACACTTTGACGCTCAGAGTATATATAAAACATGAAGGCAAGTAAAACATGAAGGCAAGTGACACTTTGACGCTCCAAGTATATATAAAACATGAAGACACGTAACACTTTGACGCTCCAAGTATATATAAACATGAAGGCACGTAACACTTTGATGCTCCAAGTATATATAAACATGAAGGCACGAAACTCTTTGACGCTCCAAGTATATATAAACATGAAGGCACGTAACACTTTGACGCTCCAAGTATATATAAACATGAAGGCATGTAACACTTTGACGCTCAAAGTATATATAAACATGAAGGCATGTAACTCTTTGACGCTCCAAGTATATATAAAACATGAAGGTGCATAACACTTTGACGCTCAGAGTATATATAAAACATGAAGGCACGTAGAACATGAAGGCATGTAACACTTTGATGCTACACGTATATATAAAACATGAAGGCACGTAACACTTTGAAGCTCCAAGTATATATAAACATGAAGGCATGTAACACTTTGATGCTTCAAGTATATATAAAACACGAAGGCACGTAAACCATGAAGACATGTAACACTTTGACGCTCCAAGTATATATAAAACATGAAAGCACGTAACACTTTGACGCTCCAAGTATATATAAAACATGAAGGCACTTAATACTTTGACGCTCCAAGTATATATAAAACATGAAAGCACGTAACACTTTGACGCTCCAAGTATATATAAAACATGAAGGCACGTAACACTTTGACGCTTCAAGTATATATAAACATGAAAGTGCATAACACTTTGACGCTCCAAGTATATATAAAACATGAAGGCATGTAATACTTTGTCGCTCCAAGTATATATAAAACATGAAGGCATGTAACACTTTGACGCTCCAAGTATATATAAAACATGAAGGCACGTAACACTTTGTCGCTCCAAGTATATATAAAACATGAAGGCACGTAATACTTTGTCGCTCCAAGTATATATAAAACATGAAGGCACGTAATACTTTGTCGCTCCAAGTATATATAAAACATGAAGGCACGTAACACTTTGATGCTCCAAGGTGCCGATTTGTAATTTTAAGCTAATGCATGTATGTTGATATGTTGTGTTAAAAAACTTAACAAATACAATGTTATGGTAATTTATGTTTTTTTTGTGTAATATTTCTATTTTGTATCTGTATTGATAAACAGTATTTTGATAATTGATTCTGTCCTAGATAAATACGTGATTAATGTATTCGAAATTGCTTGTGTAAGATCCTTTTTGTAATAAATATATTTTATTCCATGTAAGACAAAATACAATGTTATACAAAAGTTGTTCAGGTATCAATACAAAGGTAATTGTGGAACTTAACACATTATATAGTAACTACAAGTAACAAAACATTAATACAATGCCATCCAAGTAATATTTTGGAGTGTGAAAAATTAAGCAAGTAAGAAAGAGGTAAAGATAAGAAATAGAGGTTTACAGACGAGGAGACGTATGCAGTATTTTTTTTGGTAGCTTACATCCTATTTCGTGCAAGTATACTTCTTAACAATGGAAAAAAAATGACTTGTTAATGGCAGGTTTATATGTTTTATTATACCTCATTGCATAGTCACCACTGAAGAACCAACTACCGTTGAACCGACCACCCATGTAGTAGGAAGTAAGTAGCATTTAGTCAATTCATTTCAATTCGTTAATTTATTCAGGTAAAATATCCATACAAATGTTTTTAAATGCAAAAGTCATTACTACTAACACTTGAGCAGTGTATATTTCAATGTGTTTTTTTTTATTATTCCATATTGCTTTCTGATATCATATTGTTTTCGTTTTTAAACTTTTTCCCCAACGTCTGATAACTGAAATATATTGAACAGAACCGCTAACTCACCGCCTGACATTTTATGTATTTTCTCATAAAAGTATCAAAGCAATTTCCTTGAAATTTGGATTTGAATAAGAAATTACACTTATGATAATAATGACAAGTCTATAAAACCAATACCTAATTGTCTTTTACTGTCGCATATAAATGTTAATAAAGCTACTCAGCATTTAACGAAGATAAATGGAAATACAAAAGTGACTGGTTAGCTGTAACGTTCAATACATATCGCAACAAAGCGAAATGAATATTACTTTATTTTTTTATATATTCTGAAAATAACACATTTTCGGAAGTGCTTTTAGATCTGTAGCTCAATTCCAAAACTGTTATTATGTTCCAGTTGCAGACATTCATAAGTTGGGGAAGAAAGTTTTAAAATCGAAAAGAATTAGGAACTTAAAATTTGTCAACAAAGCATACGTTGTCCGAGTGCCGATGGATAGCACATAAATGCAATAAATATATATATATTTTTTTAAAAATTACAAATTATTAACATAAATTATTTCATACCACGGAGTACATTAATTGTAATTGTACACAGAGAAACAATCAAACATGAATATTAATCTTATCAATGCAAGTGGTTTAATGGTTCTAAACCACCATTGATTTTCCTTCTAATTTCTATGGTGAATGAAATATTTTTAAAGAGTTGTTATTCATAGAAAGAAAGACACAGATCAAAGAAGGGAAACTTAATATTTGTTGATATCTGTAGTGAAAAAATATCATTAGAAAAGTAGCGGTTATATTTCATCCATTTTCTTCTCTTACGTGTGCACACTATTGACAAAGTAAAAATAGACTTCAGAGAAATAATGTATTCATACCCTAATTTCCAACGTCATTTATTTTCTCTAAATCTACAATTTAAACATATGACAATGCTTTCCAAATGTTCCAAATGTATCAATAATATCATTCAAACCATAAAATGACCATTAAAGTAAGGATTAGGAAAATAATGCATTTCTGAATCCGATTTTTTTTTATAACTGACATTATTCGACTACAAAATGAAAGCATTTCCCGTTTCCAACGGTTGTGTTACACCTTTAAATATATTAAGATTATAACATATTCTTTAATTATCGCTATACGTTCATTTGTAAATTATATTGGTGATCTTTTGCATATGTTATATATTATAAAACCATATGGCTTATTTCCAAAGAGGACCTTTTTGGCATTCAGTTTTCTTTTTTTTTTCCTTTTATCTCTGTCAGATGTGACTGTTCTCTTACCATTGAGTCATATGATACAGGCTAAACTGTTATGTTATACAACAGTTAATACCATGACACATGCCCTAGTAGCGGATGTGTCTCTGGTGGTTTTGATATATATATCAAAACTTAAAAGAACTTATTGTCGGACTTATTAAATATTTATACGACTTTCTAATTTGATAAGTATTATATACATTATGACATTTGTTTTATTTTAGGCAACCTTTTTTTTTTAAAAAATGACATAATGCAATGTTTATGTAACATATATTTATTGTTTGGTTTGTTTCTGCTTGTGTATGTCAAATACATGAAAAAGTATTAAATTCGAGGAATAAAAAGTAGTCCCTGTCGCGTATGATCATTTTGGCGGCGGTCAACAACACTGCAAAGTTTGATCACCAGGACATAAGTAGGGATGTTCCTTTGGCACAAAGCCCGGGATATAATGATATTAGATTATGTGGATGTGACAGTAATGTTGCCAACCTGGGATACTACTGTTTACCGAGACGAAGTCTAGATTGACAGTAATGATCAGGTTGACAACGCTAATAGTAAACTTTTTTTTTCTGAACAGAACAGAACTTGTATTTAAACTTTAGCATCATAGCTCATTGTCATTTGCAAACATATTCAATGCATCCAATGCGGTGTATACAATATACATATTTCTATATTAATTTGTTGAAAAGAGTTATATTTATTGTTTTTTTTAACCGTAATGGAAAATATAAATATAATATTTCGTCAAGCATATAATTTGTGATATATTTAGTTTACATACTTATATCAGTTTTATGTCAAGATTTTGGAAATAAGGCAATTTCGATATTTTTGTGACCAATTCAATTTTTTCGATAGAGGGCGATTGTTTAATATTGTTCATGCTTATGTTGTTCTGTATACTTATTTAGTGAACAGAAAATATTTTCAAAAAAAATCAGTTATCTTTGTGTCATGGAAAGGATAAACAAATACATCTGATAAAATTATATTTTTTTCCAAAGTGAACTCCCGTATTGATTCTGCAAACAGGCCATTATTAGCGGGTGCTTCACCTTGACATTGGGGACTCGTAGGGATGGCATTGGGATAAAATTATTACTTCTGTTTCAATAAGATTATTAAGTATATACTTAAATACTTATAAAAACTTAAATCAGCCAGACGATCATGATTTTAGACTGGTTCTAGTATAAATACATATATTTTCTTTGACATTATGTAATAAATAAATAACCAGTCAAAACTGAGTTAAGTAAAACCACCGCAGAAGCCTGTACTGATATTATGACATATCATGGAGAGTATTAATATTAATTCGGGCGTATCTTATAGCTTGGTCTAACTGGAATACCGTCATCAGCTGCTCTCATACATGCGGGCCAGGCTTTGGCGAGAAGCTACGAAAGTGCTCCACCGGCAGAACCGATGATTGTATAGGAAAGGGATGGGAAGTGATCTCGTGTAACTTAGGTGCCTGTATAGGTAGGTGGCTCTGTTTGATATATTGTTTTGAACTGAACGGAATGGATTTGCACCTATAATAGCACTTTATCGGCCAATGAAAACATTCGTACGTACGAGTATATGCACATTATCTAAATAAAACTACCGATAGTTGAAAAGTTGTACTGGTTTTAAAGGATTTATATGGATATTTTTTGTAACTTTTATTTCAATTTAGTTGTACAAAAACAGACATATTGATACAAAATAGTTCACGATAATTATATATACATTAAGAAATTTCTAATAGCCATGGAGTGTCTCACTGTCTGTGGGAATTGAATGAGTAATAAACAGTGCCTACTAAATCCAGATAGTTTGTTTGTGTAGTTTAAATGACAAGGGCCGTATTATCGTAATTAATAAAAATGTTCAAACAGAAATCCTCCAAAAGCATTTTATTTTTCAGTTTCTGTTTTAAATATTATTTGAAATACTTCACAGTTAGATTACCACATACAGTCATAACTCCTCTGTACTTAATGATAAAATATAACTTGCAACATAATCAGTAAGTGTGGTGTTTTAGCATTTAAATATATCGCTATCAAAATATGTTAAATTAGTGAAACCGGGGTCAACAACTCAATGGCTACCAAACATTAAGATAACTTGTACATATTGCATTTGTAAACGTGCAGAACAATATACATGTAATTGAAATCAGTTTTCACAATTTAATATAAAGTAGTTAGTTATATAGTGGAATATCATTAAACATCTGGCAGGTTAATCATTTCTATTAGAGATATTTTGAAACAATAAGTATATAAGCTTAAGCTTTGCAAATTCTTAGCAAATACTACACCGCTTAAAAAGTGCAAATCCTTAATAAGTACTCATCCAGTCTAACAAACATTGATGAGAGTCAACCTTGTTACGTTATCAAAATGCTCAAGCAAATGCACATGTTGTAATGTATAAACTATAAAGCAACAGTACATGGATATTGACCTTATGCATAACCTTGAGGAGTATAAGTTATTGACTAGACACAGTATCTTTGGTAAGTGAACTAATAATCCTCAACTGTGTTAAAATTGAAAGTTACTTTGCTTATTTTTTCCCAAATGATCACATGGTTGAGCCTAGGGTCGTATTCATCAACCGTTCTTGAGAATATTCTTAGACTTGAGCTTGAAAATCCAAATTTCAACATTTGATATCTAGTTTCCCATGACAGATATACTCAATTTGAGAGTTTATTTTACTATATACTAGGTGGCCCAAATATGCTTGCAAATTTTGACCTCAAGCAATAGTCTCTCATTGTGTTTTTCAAAATACATTTTTGAGTTCAAGTCTAAGAATATTCTTCAGAATGGTTGGTGAATACCTCCCCAGTGGGTTCTTTTTCGCTACCGTAAACAATATTACAAGTTCGCTCTTTTTTGCACCCGTGTATACTGTAATTCAATCTTGCACCCGGGAGCTCAAGATACGGTACTCGTGAATCAAAAGAAAGGGGGAAAATGCAAATCGTTCCTTTTATAGTAGATTTCACCCATTTTGATGGATTATGCCTGTCACGTTAACATAAAAATGTCCATTTAAATCCAAACCCGAATGAAATATGCTTTTCAGTAACGTAAATAGAATTGTATTTGCGAAATCCTGGCATCTTACTTATTTGTTGTATATTGTAGTATTGACACAAAATCCGAGCCATATAAAGAAATGTAATTAAGTCCCTAATAAACAATAATACAATCAGAGTTGCCATCATTTAGAAGAATGGCTCTCGTACAAGTTTAAAGGGATTATATTGGCAAGTAACACAAACACGCTGTAATCCAGACTTTTCCTGTATGCAGTGTGCACAAAATAATACTTATGTATTGACGTATAACCTTTATTTACTTGAAATTTATCAAATAAACAGTAATTGAATATTGGCCAAAACTTTAATACATCCCGCAATAAAGTATTGCGCAATGTTTACATTGAACTCCGTAAAATTCCCGAACAAAGCCTCGAAAACGAGACCGGGAACGAGTCTTCACGATGTTATCCGATGATTGATCGGAAACCCGAAAGCAGTTCGTTGAAAATGGCAAATGTAAACATAAACAAAAACGTGGCTTCAGAAACCCGATGTTTGTAATAACTAATTAGATACTTAAGACGCGTATATCTTTAAGTTATAAGTGTATCTTCATGCTGGGCGTGTTTATTTAGGACAGGGAATTGACGGTAATATGCCAATATAATTCCCTTTAAAATCAAAAGCATCGTTTCATTATCTTCTTTTACACTTTATGTGACATTAGATTCTACTTTATGAATGTCGTTTGTGTGATTTACTGATAAATAAAACTCTACTGAAGCGCAAGTTTGGGCAAATTTAGTGGTCACATTCATTCAACATCTATAATCCATGTATGCATATTTTGTTAAGACTTTTTTGAATCGATAAATATTGGCAGAATTCATAGAGGTGTTTCGTTATAATAACATGTATATCAGATGTTTAGAATGTACATTCAAACCTGTCTTAAACAGCCAGTCAGTGGAACGGGAAAAAATGGCATTTTAAGACAGGTGGTTGCTTAATGCAGGTTTCTTTGTTCTGAAAGCATAGAATTAGGAAATAGTGAATGTGGCTTCAAAAGACAAGTGGCTGCTTAATAGAGGTGACCACTTATACAGGTTTTACTGTATATATCTACACTAACGTATCACTTATCGTATTTTGAAGGAAAAAACAACAGTATCATGTTTCATAAATGTGTGCCCATGTTTTTTTCTTTAAATGTCGTGTCAAATATGACTTGCTATTTGCTTGACGCGCATGTTGCTCACCTCGAAAAATACTGTGCTATTATATTGTGTCGAATTTTACCTACACAGACTCAAATTCTCGACACAATTACACTGCTCAACTTTTATAATCGGTCACCTGAATTTATTGATATTTCGGCAACACGAGTTTTTAAATTTCACAATTTAATCTACAATCTAATGAACAAATTATTTGGGATGTTATTCAAGAATTTCATTAAAATTCATAAATCAATAATTATGTACTATTTGAAATTCATAACCCGCTAAATCAATTTGCATATGTTATACTGGAATAAACTACGTGCATACTTAGCTACTTTATAAATTAAAGTGACACGTGCCATTTTCCATTGTTTTAACCAACACTGTTTCCTGGGTATAGTTTAACACGATAATGGAATATATTCAATACAATTGTTATATGTATATTGAATGAAATAGAATCAGTTATCATATGTGTTCTTTTCATTAAAATAAGGAGAAAGTGTAACCATTATTTTTTTAAAAAAAGTATAGCCCACCAGAGCAATTATCACCACTTAAATATATTGTTTTTCTATTTTAAACAATAGGGGTAGGGAACGTGAGAACACGCCGAATATCTCTGTGATGTAAATCAAAATCTAAACTATACTGGTTATTAGACTATTACACTTTTATATCTTTTTAGAGTGTTACATACAAAAGTTACAATAATCGTCATATAAAAAATACAATCAAACTTTCATATTCGGTCGTAATAACGACCTATGAGACACTTAAAACAAATTGTAAAAGGGACAAATCCCTGGGAAATTAATGAAAAACAGTTTTGTTCATATCTGCAGGGGGTAGGAATCCTCCGGATGGGTGTCATGTTCATTTTATCTTTTTTTTTTTCATGTTCACTTTTGTGTTTAAATTATCAATTCCTGTGTGGTTCCAGGGAGCCATGAGTGATGGCAAGAAACGGATCACTGTGGCTTATGGATGTCGTAAGAAGCGACAAATTGAGTAATACGATAGAATTTGCTGAAACTCTGCAGTTCTGCAGGTATCGAGGTTCTAGGGTTCATTCTGCATATTCATTTGTTGATGTATTTTTTTTTAATCTGTATGTTAATTTGTTGTTTTTGTACATGTAGAGTGAACCTGGAATCTTACTTCCTGGCGTCGAATAACCTATAATGTGTTAATACGCCGTAAAATCCTATACATTCATTCATTCATTCATTCATTCATTCATTCATTCATTCATTCATTCATTCATTCATTCATTCCTATCTGCAGGCAAGTATCAGCTAGTCAAAGCCTATATATATTTTAAATGTAATGTTTCAGATGTATATTTCCATAAATGTAAAGGTTGAGAAACAACCAGAACATATGTAACATTAATTTTAACAACTGCCGATTGTCCCTTAAAGATACTATTACACCATACTGAATGCACTTAGTATAGCTAAGAGTTTGTCAAATTGTTGTCTTGCAATAAACTGAAGTCAATAGTACTCTGTTGAATACATTTTTTCAAAAGGAAACCACTCGTTTTCATACCCTTAAAAGAATTACATCTTGATACAAAAACTCTGCATCAAAAAGGCTTTTTTCATCAAAATGTTTTTTCGAAAAAAAAACAACCTTATTTTCGTTTTATATGTTATAAATATAAATAATATATAATATATCAAATAAAAAAAAAAAAAATTCTCTCCAATTTGCATGGTGAAATATTTTTTTTTTAGAAAAACCCTTAAAGTTCTGAGATAAAAAAACTCTAATAACTTTAGAAAAAGTGCTTCTAGAGAAATTATACATGCACAATGGAGAGAAAAAAAGAAAAAAAAACTTTCTTTTTAACGGATATATGAAAAGAAAAAAAGATTTTATCTAGATATATTACTACTTTCATATTATATGCAATTTTGTAATGTGTAGTATAGTCGGATAGCCCACCCCAATCCTAATACATCTATGGTCCACGATAAGAAGGTCGTGGGTTCGATCCTCTGCCACGTCTATATGCGTTGTCCTTGAATAAGACACGATTTCCACATATGCTAAGTACCGGTTCTATCGAGCGTGATTTGTCTTTAGTTGTAAGAACTTGTTTGACCATCGAAGTAAAATAAATAAGTTTAAACTAAACATACACCTATCACGTGGTGATTAAATGGATCGCCATTTGGTGGTTGAAATAAAACAAATCACAATTATATCAGTATTATGTACACTATGTATGTTGATCATTTGCAGCGATTCGACCTTCATTGAAAGATACATCTTTGTAAATATCTGTGGACAAACTTATTCAATGCCTGGTTAAAGTTCTGATACAAATACAACAAATTTGGTTGTGACAGTTGTATCGTTTTTTTTTTCAAACAAATCCTTTACATACTCAATCTGGTTTAAGGCCAGTGAGGTGGATACCCAGTAAATGGCAGGTATACAATATACTGATGCAATTTTGAAGTGATGTGTCACCATGTACGAGTGTAGTGATCCTATAACTACAAGTCAAATTAAGTTTCTACATTTTAATATAGTTCTACAACTAATGCGTGATCGTGTACTGGTGATTTAAGCCCGTTCCTTAAGTCTTCATAGTTACACAATCCTAACTTCCCAAGAACCCAACTCTAAAAACTACTATCTCTCTTAAACCCTTACCTGATTGCTTACTCTAACCCAAAACCAGGACGAATCAGGGTAGCTCTACAGCGATGTAACTTTTACTATCCAATTAGGCAATTCGCCGTGCGGCTTAACCTCTGACTGGCAGAACAGGTGTCTTGCTTAATGCATATCAGCTATCCGATGGTTATTTGAAACATAACACCTGGAGTGTTACAGTGGTGCATTTCAAAAAGCTGTTACATGCTTTTATTCGCTGAATTTAAATGAAAATATCTGAAAATTTGGCAAATGAAATTGTTCATTAGAGTGTAGATAAGAATATAGAATTAACAGACTCGTGTTGACGAAATATCAATAAATTCATGTGACTGATTATGAAAGAGGAGTACAATACCTTACGCAACAACAAAGCAAATTATTTTGAATTTATTTATGTATAATCTTGAAACATTTTGTAAAACCGGTTCATTTATTTAAACTAATTGTTACCACGCTAGTTGACGGGGATTGGTCGAACTGGGGAGCATGGGCAGGTTGCTCAGCCACGTGCGGCAGTGGTTCGAAACAGAGGTTAAGAACATGTGTGTTTCCGGACCCCACGAACCCTGGTAGGGATTGCGATGGCGTTAACTACGAGACACAACCCTGCAGCACTGCTGCATGCCCAGGTTAGTATAGGCTTGATGTCTTGAAATTAACTTTTGAAACTTGAGTTGTTTTTTTATACTTATCATTCCTCGGCGTTCATCCTATTGTCTTTTGTATGTATGTCTGAATGACACGTAAGAGTTTATAATTCGATAATGTTTTTATTTTCGTTTCAACAAGGAACACGCCCGTGTTGTGTTGATAGTATGCAGAACATTACTGAAAATGTATCAAACTGTATTCGTGGATATTGTGTGTAAATATATGACTATAAGCAAATATTTGTAGGTGTGTGTGTGTATGTAAAACACATCTGTGTGTGTGTGTGTGTGTGTGTGTGTGAACAAGCGTGTGCATGTGTTCTAATGTTTTTTTTTTCTTTCCTTCCTTTTCATTGTATATGTGATATATGCTCTGCTGTAATGGAAAATTAGAGCATCAGACCCAGGGCAATGGATTCTGTCATGTTGATGCCCTCTAGCAAAATACTTTAGCCGCATATATTTAGTACTGGTTTAACCCAGGAAGAATTCAATCGCGATTTGTCTAAATTGTAATAACTTGTTTCAATATTGAAGTAAAAACAATTTTAAAAATATTACTTCTTTTTTTTAGTTTTAAAGTGTCATTTTTACAGAAGTTTCCTATCATGAGTATAGATTATAAGTTCGTGAATATTGGTTTCCATGGTGTTGTTTACATACAAGGACACCCTCATCGTGATTTATCTACATTTTCCATGAACAGTTGATGGCGTATGGGCTGAGTGGGGCGGGTATGCTGCTTGTAGCGCCACGTGTGATGAAGGTTTAAAACTGCGCAAGAGAAACTGCACATTTGCGAGCGGCGCTCCACATGGTGCATTTTGTTCAGGTCTGTCATTCGACACAACAACTTGTACCGATGTGATATGTTCTGGTAAGTGAAAGATGATATTGTGTACTTTTTGTGACGGTAAGCTTGCACTGGTGACTAGAGTGTGTAGCTGACAACAAGTGCAAGCTTGCACTGGTGACTAGAGTGTGTAGCTTAGAACAAATGTAAGCTTGTACTGGTGACTAGAGTGTGAAACTTAAAACAAGTGTAAGCTTGCACTGAGGACTAGAGTGTGTAGTCTAGAACAAGTTAAAACTTGCACTGGTGACTAGACTGTTTAGCATAGAACAAGTGTAAGCTTGCACTGGTGACTAGAGTGTGTAGCTTAGATCAAGTGTAAACTTGCACTGGTGACTATAGTGTGTAGCTTAGAACAAGTGTAAGCTTGCACTGGTGACTAGAGTGTGTAGCTTAGAACGAGTGTAAGCTTGCACTGGTGACTAGAGCGTGTAACTTAGAACAACTGTAAGCTTGCACTGGTGACTAGAGTGAGTAACTTAGAACAAGTCTCAGCTTGAACTGGTGACAAGAGTGTGTAACTTAGAACAAGTGTAAGCTTGCACTGGTAACTAGAATGTGTAGCTTAGAACAAGTGTAAGCTTGCACTGGTGACTGGAACGTGTAACTTAGAACAAGTGTAAACTTGTACTGGTGACTAGAGTGTGTAGCTTTAAACAACTGTAAGCTTGCACTGGTAATTAGAGTGGATAAATAAGAACAACTGTAAGCTTGCACTGGTGACTAGAGTATGTAGTTTAGAACAATTGTAAACTTACACTGGTGACTAGAGTGTGTAACTTAGAACAAGTGTAAACCTGCACTGGTGACTAGAACGTGTAACTTAGAACAAGTGTAAGCTTGTACTGGTGACTAGAGTGTGTAGCTTTAAACAACTGTAAGCTTGCACAGGTAATTAGACTGTATAACTTAGAACAAATGTAAGCTTGCACTGGTGACTAGAATATGTAGCTTAGAACAAGTGTAAACTTGCACTGGTGACTAGAGTGTGTAACTTAGAACAAGTGTAAACCTGCACTGGTGACTAGAGTGTGTAGCTTAGAAGAAGTTTAAGTTTGTTCTGGTGACTAGATTGTATAAGTTTTAACTGACACGTGTAAGCTTCCACTGGTGACTAGAGGGTGTAGCTTAGATAAAGTGTAAGCTTGCATTGGTGACTAGAATGTGAAGCTTAGAACAAGGGTAAGCTTATATAGGTGGCCCTAGAGTGTGTAGCTTAGAACAAGTGTAAACTTGCACTGGTGACAAGAATATGTAACTTAGAACAAGTGTAAGCCTGCACTGGTGACTATAATGTGTAGCTTAGAACAAGTGTAAGCTTGCACTGGTGACAAAAGTGTGTAAATTAGAAAAAGTGTAAGCTTGCACTGGTGACTAGAGTGTGTAGCTTAGAACAAGTTTAAGTTTGTTCTGGTGACTAGATTGTATAAGTTTTAACTGACACGTGTAAGCTTCCACTGGTGACTAAAGTGTGTAGTTTAGATAAAGTGTAAGCTTGCACTGGTGACTAGAATGTGAAGCTAAGAACAAGGGTAAGCTTGTAATGGTGACACTAGAGTGTGTTGCTAAGAACAAGTGTAAACTTGCACTGGTGACTAGAATGTGTAACTTAGAACAAGTGTAAGCTTGCACTGGTGACTAGAGTGTGTAGCTTAGAACAAGTGTAAACTTGCACTGGTGACTAGGAAGTGTAGCCTAGAACAAGTGTAAGCTTGCACTGGTGACTAGAGTGTGTAGCTTAGATCAAATGTAAGCTTGCACTGGTGACTAGAGTGTGTAAATTAAAATAAGAGTAATCTTGCACTAGTGACTAGAACGTGTAACTTAGAACAAGCGTAAGCTTGCACTGGTGATTAGAGTGTGTAGCTTAGAACAAGTGTAAGCTTGCACTCGTTACTATATGTATAGCTTAGAACAAGTGTTAGCTTGCACTGGTGACTAGAGTATGTAGCTTAGAACTAGTGTAAGCTTGTATTGGTGACTAGATTGTAAAAGTTTTAACTGACATGTGTAAGCTTCCACTGGTGACTAGAGTCTGTAGCTAAGATAAAGTGTAAACTGGCACTGGTGACTAGAATGTGTAGCTTAGAACAAGTGTTACCTTGTTATGGTGACTAGAGTGTGTTGCTTAGAACAAGTGTAAACTTACACTGGTGACTAGAATGTGTAGCTTAGAACAAGTGTAAGCTTGCACTGGTGACTAGAGTGTGTAGCTAAGAACATGTGTAAGCTTGCACCGGTGAATAGCGTATGTTACTTAAAACAAGTGTAAGCTTGCACTGGTGACTAGAGTGTGTTGTTTAGAACAAGTTTAAACTTGCACTGGTGACTAGAATGTCTAGCTTAGAACAAGTGTAAACTTGCACTGGTGACTAGAGTGTGTAACTTAAAACAAGTGTAAGTTTGCACTGGTAACTTAAGTGTGCAGCTAAGAACAAGTATAAACTTGCTTTGATGACAAGAGTGTGTAGCTAAGAACAAGTGTAAGCTTACACTGG
Organism: Panopea generosa; assembly: GCA_029582155.1. NCBI lineage: Eukaryota > Metazoa > Mollusca > Bivalvia > Adapedonta > Hiatellidae > Panopea > Panopea generosa. Next base: position 19,109,559 of record CM055903.1, read on the forward strand.
TAACTAGAATGTGTGGCTTAAAACAATAGTAAGCTTGCAATGGTGACAAGATTGTGTAGCTTAGAACAAGAGTAAACTTGCACAGGTGACAGGAGTGTGTAGCTAAGAGCAAGTGTAAGCTTGCACTGGTGACTAGAATGTATAACATAGAACAAGTGTAAGATTGCACTTGTGACTAGAGTGTGTAACTTAGAATAAATGTACGCTTGCACTGATGACTAGAATGTGTAACTAAGAACAAGTGTAAACTTGCACTGGTGACAAGAGTGTGTAACTTACAACAAGTGTAAGCTTGCACTGGTTACTAGAGTGTATACCTTTGAACAAGTGTAAGCTTGCACTGATGTCTAAAGTGTATAGCTTAGAATAAATGTAAGCTTGCACTGGTGACTAGAAATTGTAGCTCAGAACAAGTGTAAGTTTGCATTGGTGACTAGATTGTATAATTTACAATTGAGACGTGTAAGATTGCACTGGTTACTAGTATGTGTAACTTAGAGGAGTGTAAGTTTGCACTGGTGACTACAGTCTGTAGCTTAGAACAAGTGTGAACTTGCAATGGTGACTAGAATGTGTAACTTAGAACAAGTGTAAACTTGCACTGGTGACTAGAGTGTGTAGCTTAGAACAAGTGTAAACTTGCACTGGTGACTAGAAAGTGTAGCTTAGAACATGTGTAAGCTTGCACTTGTGACAAGAGTGTGTAGATTAAAACAAGAGCAAGCTTGCACTAGTGACTAGAACGTGTAACTAAGAACAAGTGTAAGCTTGCACTGGTGATTAGAGTGTGTAGCTTAGAACATGTATAAGCTTGCACTGGTTACTAGAGTGTATAGCTTAGAACAAGTGTAAGCTTGCACTGGTGACTAGAGTATATAGCTTAGAACAAGAGTAAACTTGCACTGGTGACAAGAGTGTGTAGTTATGAACAAGAGTAACCTTGCACTGGTGACTAGAGTGTGTAACTTAGAATAAGTGTACGCTTTCACTGATGACTAGAATGTGTAACTAAGAACAAGTGTAAACTTGCACTGGTGACTAGAATTTGTAGCTCAGAGCAAGTGTAAGCTTGCACTGGTGACTAAATTGTATAATTTACAACTGAGACGTGTAAGATTGCACTGGTGACTAGAATGTGTAACTTAGAACAAGTGTAAGCTTGCACTGGTGACTAGAGTGTGTACTTTAGAACAAGTGTAAACTTGCACTGGTGACTAAAGTGTGTAGCTTAGATCAAAGGTAAGCTTGAACTAGTGACTAGAGTGTGTACCTTAAAACAAGTGTAAACTTGCACTGCTGACTAGAATGTGTAGCCAAGAACAAGAGTAAGCTTGCACTGCTGACTAGAATGTATAGCTTAGAACAAGTGTAAACTTGCAATGGTGACTAGAGTGTGTAGCTTAGATCAAGGGTAAACTTGCACTGGTGACTAGAATGTGTAGCTAAGACCAAGTGTAAGCTTGCACTGGTGACTAGAGTGTGTAGCTTAGAACAAGTGTAAACTTGCACTGGTGAATAGAGTGTGTAACTTAGTACAAGTGTAAACTTGCACTTGTGACTAGAGTGTGTATCTTAGAACAATAGTAAGTTTGTTCTGGTGACTAGATTGTATAAGTTTTAACTGACACGTGTAAGCTTCCACTGGTGACTAGAGTGTGTAGCTTAGATAAAGTGTAAGCTTGCACTGGTGACTAGAATGTGGATCTTACAACAAGGGTAAGCATGTAATGGTGACACAAGAGTGTGTAGTTTAGAACAAGTGTAAACTTGCACTGGTGACTAGAATTTGTTACTTAGAACAAGTTTAAGCTTGCACTGGTGACTAGAGTGTGTAGCTTAAAACAAGTGTAAACTTGCACTGGCGACTAGAAAGTGTAGCTTAGAACAAGTGTTAGCTTGCACTTTTGACTAGAGTGTGTAGCTTAGATCAAATGTAAGCTTGCACTGGTGACTAGAATGTGTAGTTTAGAACAAGTGTAAGCTTGCACTGGTGATAAGATTGTGTAGATTAAAACAAGACTAAGCTTGCACTAGTGACTAGAAAGTTTAACTAAGAACAAGTGTAAGCTTGCACTGGTTACTAGAGTGTGTACATTTGAACAAGTGTAAGCTTGCACTGATGACTATAGTGTATAGTTTAGAACAAGTGTAAGCTTGCACTGGTGACTAGCGTGTGTAACATAGAACAAGTGTAAGCTTGCACTTGTGACTAGAATGTGTAGCTTAGAACAAGTGTAAGCTTGCACTGGCGACTAGATTGTATAATTTACAACTGACACGTGTAAGATTGCACTGGTGACTAGAATGTGTAGCTTAGAACAAGGGTAAGCTTGCACTTGTGACTAGCGTGTGTAACTTAGAACAAGTGTAAGTTGCACTAGTGACTAGAATTTGTAGCTTAAAACAAGTGTAAGCTTGCACTGGTGACTAGATCGTATAATTTACAACTGACACGTGTAAGATTGCACTGGTGACTAGAATGTGTAGCTTAGAACAAGGGTAAAGGTGCACTGGTGACTAGAGTGTGTAACTTAGAACAAGGATAAGATTGCACTTGTGACTAGAGTGTGCAGCTTAGAACAAAGGTAAGCTTGCACTATTGACAAGAGTTTGTTGCTTAGAACAAGTGTAAGCTTGCACTGGTGACTAGAGTGTGTAGCTTAGAACAAGGGTAAAGGTGCACTGGTGACTAGAGTGTGTAACTTAGAACAAGGATAATATTGCACTTGTGACTAGAGTGTGCAGCTTAGAACAAGGGTAAGCTTGCGCCATTGACTAGAGTGTGTGGCTTAAACAAAGTGTAAGATTGCACTGGTGACTAGAATGTGTGGCTTAAACAAGGTTAAGTTTGCAAGAATGACTATAATGTGTGGCTTAGAACTGACAAGTGTAAACACAAGTACTGGTGACTAGATTGTGTAGTTTAGAACTGGTAAGTGTAAGCTTGCACTGGTGACTACATTGTATAGTTTACAACTTACACCTGTAAGCATGTACTGGTGGCTATACGGTGAAGTTTTATAACTGACAAGTGTAAACATGTATACTGGTGATTAGATTGTGCAGTATAGAACTGACAAGTATAAACATGTATACTGGTGATTAGACTGTGCAGTATAGAACTGACAAGTATTAACATGTATTAGTGACTAGATTGTGCAGTTTAGAACTGACAAGTATAAACATGTACTGGCGACTAGATTGTGCAGTTTAGAACTGATGATTATAAACATGTTTTGGTTACTTGATTGTGCAGTGTAGAAATGACCAGTATAAACATGTAATGGTGACTAGATTGTGTCATTTAAAACTGACAAATATAAACATATGCTTGTTACTAGATTGTGTAGTGTAGAACAGACAAGTGTAAAGTTGTACTGGTAACTAGAAAGTGTAGTTTTAGAACTTGTCAATGTAATACTGTACTGGTGATTAGATTGAATGTTAGTTTGTACTTGTAATTGTAAGTGTGTACTGATATCTCGTTACTGGTAAGTATAAACCTAAATCGGTAAGGATGCGTGTGTACTGGTTGGTGTAAGTTTGTACTGATACCTAGTTACTAGTAAGTATAAACCTCAATCGGTACGGATGCGTGTGTACTGGTAGGTGTAAGTTTGTACAGATACATAGTTACTGGTAAGTATAAACCTGAATCAGTCAGGATGCGTGTGAACTGGTAGGTGTAAGTTTGTACTGATACATCGTTACTGGTAAGTATAAACCTGAATCGGTAAGGATGCGTGTGTACTGGTAGGTGTAAGTTTGTACTGATACCTAGCTATTGGTAAGAATAAACCTGAATCGGTAAGGATGCGTGTGTACTGGTAGGTGTAAGTTTGTCCTGATAACTAGCTATTGGTAAGAGTAAACCTGAATCGGTAAGGATGCGTGTGTACTGGTAGGTGTAAGTTTGTACTGATATCTCGCTACTTGTAATAATAAAGCTGAATCGGTAAGAATGCGTGTGTACTGGTAGGTGAACATTTGTACTGATATCTCGTTACTGGTAAGTATAAATCTGAATCGGTAAGGATGCGTGGGTACTGGTAAGTTTAAGTTTGTACTGATACCTAGTTACTGGTAAGTATAAAACTGAATCGATAAGAATGCGTGTGTACTGGTAGGTTTAAGTTTGTACTGATACATCGTTACAAGTAAGTAAAAACCTGAATCTGTAAGGATGCGTGTGTACTGGGATGTAAGTTTGTCCTGATACATAATTACTGGTTAGTATCAACCTGAATCGGTAAGGATGCGTGTGTACTAGTAGGTGTAAGTTTGTACTGATACCCAGTTACTGGTAAGTATAAACCTGAATCGGTAAGGATGCGTGTGTACTGGTAGGTGTAAGTTTGTACTGATACCTAGTTATTGGTAAGAATAAATATGAATCGGTAAGGAAGCGTGGGTACTGGTAGGTGTAAGTTTGTACTGATATCTCGTTACTGGTAAGTATAACCCTGAATCGGTAAGAATGCGTGTGTACTGGTAGGTGTACGTTTGTACTGATATCTCGTTACTGGTAAGTATAAGTCTGAATCGGTAAGGATGCGTGGGTACTGGTAGGTTTAAGTTTGTAGTGATACCTAGTTACTGGTAAGTATAAACCTGAATCGGTAAGAATGCGTGTGTACTGGTAGGTTTAAGTTTGTACAGATACATCGTTACTGGTAAGTATAAACCTGAATCGGTAAGAATGCGTGGGTACTGGTAGGTGTAAGTTTGTACTGATATCTCGTTACTGGTAAGTATAAGTCTGAATCGGTAAGGACGCGTGGGTACTGGTAGGTTTAAGTTTGTACTGATACCTAGTTACTGGTAAGTATAAACCTGAATCGGTAAGAATGCGTGTGTACTGGTAGGTTTCAGTTTGTACTGATACATCGTTACTGGTAAGTATAAACCTGAATCGGTAAGGATGCGTGTGTACTGGGATGTAAGTTTGTCCTGATACATAGTTACTGGTTAGTATAAACCTGAATCGGTAAGAATGCGTGTGTACTGGTAGGTGTAAGTTTGTACTGATACTTACTTACTGGTAAGTATAAACTTGAATCGGTAAGGATGCGTGTGTACTGGTAGGTGTTAGTTTGTACTGATATCTTGTTACTGGTAAGTATAAACCTGAATCGGTAAGGATGCGTGGGTACTGGTAGGTGAAAGTTTGTACTAATATATCGTTACTGGTAAGTATAACCCTGAATCGGTAAGGATGCGAGTGAACTGGTAGGTGAAAGTTTGTACTGATATCTCGTTACTGGAAGTATAACCCTGAATTGGTAAGGATGCGTGTGTACTGGTAGGTGTAAGTTTGTACTGATACTTACTTACTGGTAAGTATAAACTTGAATCGGTAAGGATGCGTGTGTACTGGTAGGTGTAAGTTTGTTCTGATATCTTGTTACTGGTAAGTATAAACCTGAATCGGTAAGGATGCGTGTGTACTGGTAGGTGAAAGTTTGTACTGATATATCGTTACTGGTAAGTATAACCCTGAATCGGTAAGGATGCGTGTGTACTGATAGGTGTAAGTTGTACTGATATCTCGTTACTGGTAAATATAAACGTGAATCGGTAAGGATGCATGTGTAGTGGTAGGTGTAAGTTTGTACTTATATCTCGTTACTGGTAAGTATAAACCTGAATCGGTAAGGATGCGAGTGAACTGGTAGGTGAAAGTTTATACTGATATCTCGTTACTGGTAAGTATAACCCTGAATTGGTAAGGATGCGTGGGTACTGGTAGGTGTAAGTTTCTACTGATACCTACTTACTTGTAAGTATAAACCTGAATCGGTAAGGATGCATGTGAACTGGTAGGTGTAAATTTGTACTGATACCTAGTTACTGGTTAGTATTAACCTGAATCGATAAGAATGCGTGTGTACTGGTAGGTGTAAGTTTGTACTGATATATCGTTACTTGTAGGTATAACCCTGAATTGGTAAGGATGCGAGTGAAGTGGTAGGTGAAAGTTTGTACTGATACCTAGTTACTGGTAAGTATAAAACTGAGTCGGTAAGAAAGCGTGTGTACTGGTAGGTTTCAGTTTGTACTGATACATCGTTACTGGTAAGTATAAACCTGAATCGGTAAGGATGCGTGTGTACTGGGATGTAAGTTTGTCCTGATACATAATTACTGGTAAGTATAAATCTGAATCGGTAAGGATGCGTGTGAACTTGTAGGTGTAAATTTGTACTGATACCTAGTTACTGGTAAGTATTAACCTGAATCGATAAGAATGCGTGTGTACTGGTAGGTGTAAGTTTGTACTGATACCTAGTTACTGGTAAGTATAAACCTAAATCGGTAAGGTTGTGTGTGTACTGGTAGGTGTAAGTTTGTACTGATACCTAGTTACTGGTAAGTATAAACCTGAATCGGTAAGGATGCGTGTGTACTTGTAGGTGTAAGTTTGTACTGATACTTAGTTATTGGTAAGAATAAACCTGAATCGGTAAGGATGCGTGGGTACTGGTAGGTGTAAGTTTCTACTGATACCTAGTTACTGGTAAGTATAAAGCTGAATCGGTAAGAATGCGTGTGTACTGGTAGGTTTCAGTTTGTAATGATACATCGTTACTGGTAAGTATCAACCTGAATCGGTAAGGATGCGTGTGTACTGGGATGTAAGTTTGTCCTGATACATAGTTACTGGTTAGTATCAACCTGAATCGGTAAGAATGCGTGTGTACTGGTAGGTGTAAGTTTGTACTGATACTTACTTACTGGTAAGTATAAACTTGAATCGGTAAGGATGCGTGTGTACTGGTAGGTGTTAGTTTGTACTGATATCTTGTTACTGGTAAGTATAAACCTGAATCGGTAAGGATGCGTGGGTACTGGTAGGTGAAAGTTTGTACTAATATATCGTTACTGGTAAGTATAACCCTGAATCGGTAAGGATGCGAGTGAACTGGTAGGTGAAAGTTTGTACTGATATCTCGTTACTGGTAAGTATAACCCTGAATCGGTAAGGATGCGTGTGTACTGGTAGGTGTAAGTTTGTACTGATACTTACTTACTGGTAAGTATAAACTTGAATCGGTAAGGATGCGTGTGTACTGGTAGGTGTAAGTTTGTACTGATATCTTGTTACTGGTAAGTATAAACCTGAATCGGTAAGGATGCGTGGGTACTGGTAGGTGAAAGTTTGTACTGATATCTCGTTACTGATAAGTATAACCCTGAATCGGTAAGGATGCGTGGGTACTGATAGGTGTAAGTTGTACTGATATCTCGTTATTGGTAAGTATAAACGTGAATCGGTAAGGATGCATGTGTAGTGGTTGGTGTAAGTTTGTACTTATATCTCGTTTCTGGTAAGTATAACCCTGAATCGGTAAGGATGCGTGTGTAGTGGTTGGTGTAAGTTTATACTGATATCTCGTTACTGGTAAGTATAAACCTGAATCGGTAAGGATGCGAGTGAACTGGTAGGTGAAAGTTTGTACTGATATCTCGTTACTGGTAAGTATAACCCTGAATCGGTAAGTATGCGTGGGTACTGGTAGGTGTAAGTTTGTACTGATACCTACTTACTTGTAATTATAAACCTGAATCGGTTAAGATGCGTGTGAACTGGTAGGTGTAAATTTGTACTGATACCTAGTTACTGGTAAGTATTAACCTGAATCGATAAGAATGCGTGTGTACTGGTAGGTGTAAGTTTGTACTGATATATCGTTACTGGTAAGTATAACCCTGAATCGGTAAGGATGCGAGTGAACTGGTAGGTGAAAGTTTGTACTGATACCTAGTTACTGGTAAGTATAAAACTGAGTCGGTAAGAATGCGTGTGTACTAGTTGGTTTAAGTTTGTACTGATACATCGTTACTGGTAAGTATAAACCTGAATCGGTAAGGATGCGTGTGTACTGGGATGTAAGTTTGTCCTGATACATAATTACTGGTTAGTATCAACCTGAATCGGTAAGGTTGCGTGTGTACTGGTAGGTGTAAGTTTGTACTGATACCTAGTTACTGGTAAGTATAAACCTGAATCAGTAAGGATGCGTGTGTACTGGTAGGTGTAAGTTTGTACTGATACCTAGTTATTGGTAAGAATAAACCTGAATCGGTAAGGATGCGTGGGTACTGGTAGGTTTAAGTTTGTACTGATATCTCGTTTCTTGTAATTATAAAGCTGAATCGGTAAGAATGCGTGTGTACTGGTAGGTGTAAGTTTGTACTGATATCTCGTTACTGGTAAGTATAAGTCTGAATCGGTAAGGATGCGTGGGTACTGGTAGGTTTAAGTTTGTAGTGATACCTAGTTACTGGTAAGTATAAACTTGAATCGGTAAGAATGCGTGTGTACTGGTAGGTTTAAGTTTGTACAGATACATCGTTACTGGTAAGTATAAACCTGAATCGGTAAGGATGCGTGTGTACTGGGATGTAAGTTTTTCCTGATACATAGTTACTGGTTAGTATAAACCTTAATCGGTAAGGATGCGTGGCTACTGGTAGGTGTAAGTTTGTACTGATATCACGTTTATTGTAATTATAAAGCTGAATTGGTAAGAATGCGTGTGTACTGGTAGGTTTAAGTTTGTACTGATATCTCGTTACTGGTAAGTATAAGTCTGAATCGGTAAGGATGCTTGGGTACTGGTAGGTTTTAGTTTGTACTGATACCTAGTTACTGGTAAGTATAAACCTGAATCGGTAAGAATACGTGTGTACTGGTAGGTTTAAGTTTGTACTGATACATCGTTACTGGTAAGTAAAAACTTGAATCGGTAAGTATGCGTGTGTACTTGGATGTAAGTTTATCCTGATACATAGTTACTGGTTAGTATAACTCTCAATCGGTAAGAATGCGTGTGTACTGGTAGGTTTAAGTTTGTACTGATACTTACTTACTGGTAAGTGTAAATTTGTATCGGTCAGGATGCGTGTGTACTGGTAGGTGTAAGTTTGTACTGGTATCTTGTTACTGGTAAGTATAAACCTGAATCAGTAAGGATGCGTGGGTATTGGTAGGTGAAAGTTTGTACTAATATATCGTAACTGGTAAGTATAACCCTGAATCGGTAAGGATGGGAGTGAACTGGTAGTTGAAAGTTTGTACTGATATCTCGTTACTGGTAAGTATAACCCTGAATCGGTAAGGATGCGTGTGCACTGGTAGGTGTAAGTTTGTACTGATACTTACTTACTGGTAAGTATAAACTTGAATAGGTAAGGATGCGTGTGTACTGGTAGGTGTAAGTTTGTACTGATATCTTGTTACTGGTAATTATAAACCTGAATCGGTAAGGATGCGTGGGTACTGGTAGGTGAAATTTTGTACTGATATCTCGTTACTGGTAAGTATAACCCTGAATCGGTAAGGATGCGTGGGTACTGATAGGTTTAAGTTGTACTGATATCTCGTTACTGGTAAGTATAAACGTGAATCGGCAAGGATGCGAGTGAACTGGTAGGTGAAAGTTTGTACTGATATCTCATTACTGGTAAGTATAACCCTGAATCGGTAAGGATGCGTGTGTACTGGTAGGTGTAAGTTTGTACTGATATCTCGTTACTGGTAAGTATAAACCTGAATCGGTAAGGATGCGAGTGAACTGGTAGGTGAAAGTTTTTACTGATATCTCGTTACTGGTAAGTATAACCCTGAATCGGTAAGGATGCGTGGGTACTGGTAGGTGTAAGTTTGTACTGATACCTACTTACTGGTAAGTATAAACCTGAATCGGTAAGGATGCGTGTGAACTGGTAGGTGTAAATTTGTACTGATACCTAGTTACTGGTAAGTATAAACCTGAATCGATAAGAATGCGTGTGTACTGGTAGGTGTAAGTTAGTACTAATATCTCGTTACTGGTAAGTATAACCCTGAATCGGTAAGGATGCATGTGTAGTGGTAGGTGTAAGTTTGTACTTATATCTCGTTTCTGGTAAGTATAACCCTGAATCGGTAAGGATGCGTTTGTAGTGGTAGGTGTAAGTTTGTACTGATATCTCGTTACTGGTAAGTATAAACCTGAATCGGTAAGGATGCGAGTGAACTGGTAGGTGAAAGTTTGTACTGATATCTCGTTACTGGTAAGTATAACCCTGAATCGGTAAGGATGCGTGGGTACTGGTAGGTGTAAATTTGTACTGATACCTACTTACTGGTAAGTATAAACCTGAATCGGTAAGGATGCGTGTGAACTGGTAGGTGTAAATTTGTATTGATACCTAGTTACTGATAAGTATTAACCTGAATCGTTAAGAATGCGTGTGTACTGGTAGGTGTAAGTTTGTACTGATATATCTTTACTGGTAGGTATAACCCTGAATCGGTAAGGATGCATGTGTAGTGGTAGGTGTAAGTTTGTACTAATATCTCGTTTCTGGTAAGTTTAACCCTGAATCGGTAAGGATGCGTGTGAACTGGTAGGTGTAAATTTGTACTGATACCTAGTTACTGTTTAGTATTAACCTGAATCGATAAGAATGCGTGTGTACTGGTTGGTGAGAGTTTGTACTGATATCTCGTTACATGTAAGTGTAACCCTGAATCGGAAAGGATGCATGTGTAGTGGTAGGTGTAAGTTTGCACTGATATCTCGTTACTGGTATGTATAACCCTGAATCGGTAAGGATGCGTGTGAACTGGTAGGTGTAAATTTGTACTGATACCTACTTACTGGTAAGTATTAACCTGAACCGGTAAGGATGCGTGTGTACTGGTAGGTGAGCGTTTGTACTGATATCTCGTTACTGGTCAGTATAACCCTGAATCAGTAAGGATGCGTGTGTACTGGTAGGTGTAAGTTTGTACTGATATTTCGTTACTGGTAAGTATAAACCTGAACCGGTAAGGATGCGTGGGAACTGTTAGTCGTAAGTTTGTACTGATACCTACTTACTGATAAATATAAACCTGAATCGGTAAGAATGCGTGTGTACTGGTAGGTGTACGTTTGTACCGATACCTACTTACTGGTAAGTATTAATCTGAATCGGTAAGGATGCGTGTGTACTGGTAGGTGTAAGTTTGTACTGAGATCTCGTTACTGGTAAGTATAAACCTGAATTGATGAGGATGGGTGAGTACCGGTAGGTGTAAGTTTGTACTGATATCTCGTTACTGGTAAGTATAAACCTGAATCGGTAAGGATTTATGGGTACTGGTAGGTGTAACTGCATACTGATACCTAGTAACTGGTAAGTATAAACCAGAATCAGTAAGGTTGCGTGGGTACTGGTAGGTGTAAGTTTGTATTGATACCTAGTAAGTGATAAGTATAAACCTGAATCGGTAAGGATGCGTGTGTACTGGTAGGTGTAAGTTTTTACTGATACCTAGTTACTGGAAAGTATAAACCACAATTGGTAAGGATGCGTGTGTACTGGTAAGGGTAAGTATGTACTGATATCTCATTACTGGTAAGTATAAACCTGAATCGGTAAGAATGTGTGTGTACTGGTAGGCTTAAGTATGTACTGATATCTCGTTACTGGTAAGTATAAACCTGAATCGGTAAGGATTTGTTGGTACTGGTAGGTGTAACTGCATACTGATACCTAGTAACTGGTAAGTATAAACCAGAATCAGTAAGGTTGCGTGTGTACTGGTAGGTGTAAGTTTGTACTGATACCTCGTTATTGGTAAGTATAAACCTGAATAGGTAAGGATGCGTGTGTACTGGTTGGTGTAAGTTTGTACTGATAATTCTTTACTGGTAAGTATAAAACTGAATCGATAAGGATGCGTGTGTACTGGTAGGTGAGCGTTTGTACTGATATTTCTTTACTGGTAAGTATAACCCTGAATCGGTAAGGATGCGTGTGTACTGGTAGGTGTAAGTTTGTACTGATATCTCGTTACTGGTAAGTATAAACCTGAACCGGTAAGGATGCGTGGGTACTGGTAGTCGTAAGTTTGTACTGATACCTACTTACTGATAAATATAAAGCTTAATCGGTAAGAATGCGTGTGTACTGGTAGGTGTACGTTTGTACTGATACCTACTTACTGGTAAGTATTAATCTGAATCGGTAAGGATGCGTGTGTACTGGTAGGTGTAAGTTTGTACTGAGATCTCGTTACTGGTAAGTATAAACCTGAATCGATGAGGATGGGTGAGTACTGGTAGGTGTAAGTTTGTACTGATATCTCGTTACTGGTAAGTATAAACCTGAATCGGTAAGGATTTGTGGGTACTGGTAGATGTAACTGCATACTGATACCTAGTAACTGGTAAGTATAAACCAGAATCAGTAAGGTTGCGTGGGTACTGGTAGGTGTAAGTTTGTATTGATACCTAGTAAGTGATAAGTATAAACCTGAATCGGTAAGGATGCGTGTGTACTGGTAGGTGTAAGTTTTTACTGATACTTAGTTACTGGAAAGTATAAACCACAATTGGTAAGGATGCGTGTGTACTGGTAGGGGTAAGTATGTACTGATATCTCATTACTGGTAAGTATAAACCTGAATCGGTAAGAATGCGTGTGTACTGGTAGGCTTAAGTATGTACTGATATCTTGTTACTGGTAAGTATAAACCTGAATCGGTAAGGATTTGTTGGTACTGGTAGGTGTAACTGCATACTGATACCTAGTAACTGGTAAGTATAAACCAGAATCAGTAAGGTTGCGTGTGTACTGGTAGGTGTAAGTTTGTACTGATACCTCGTTACTGGTAAGTATAAACCTGAATAGGTAAGGATGCGTGTGTACTGGCTGGTGTAAGTTTGTACTGATAATTCTTTACTGGTAAGTATAAAACTGAATCGATAAGGATGCGTGTGTACTGGTAGGTGTAAGTTTGTACTGATATTTCTTTACTGGTAAGTATAATCCTGAATCGGTAAGGATGTGTGTGTACTGGTAAGTGTTAGCTTGTACTGATATTTCGTAATTGGTAAGTATAAACCTGAATCGGTAAGGATGCGTGTGTACTGGTAGATGTAAGTTTGTACTGATATTTCTTTACTGGTAAGTATAAACCTGAATCGGTAGTTGTGCGTTTGTACTGGTAGGTGTAAGTTTGTACTGATACCTCGTTACAGGTAAGTATAAACCTCAATCGGTAAGGATGTGTGTATACTGGTAGGTGTAAGTATGTACAGATATCTCGTTACTGGTTAGTATCAACCTGAATCGGTAATGATGCGTGTAGACTGGTAAGTGTAACTGCATATTGATACCTAGTTATTGGTAAGTATAAACCTGGATCGGTAAGGATGCGTGTGTACTGGTAGGTGTAAGTGTGTACTGATATCTCGTTACTGGTAAGTATAAACCTGAGTCGTTAAGGATGCGTGTGTACTGGTAGGTGTAAGTTTGTACTGATACTTACTTACTGGTAAGTATAGACTTGAACCGGTAAGGATGTGTGTGTACTTGAAGGTTTAAGTTTGTACTGATATTTCGTTACTGGTAAGTATAAACCTGAATCGGTAAGGATGCGTGTGTATTGGTAGGTGTAAGTTTGTACTGATACCTTGTTACTGGTAAGTATAAACCTGAATCGGTAAGGATGCGTGTGTACTGGTAGGTGTAAGTTTGTTCTGATGCCTAGTTACTGGTAAGTATAAACCTGAATCGGTAAGGATGCGTGTGTACTGGTAGGTGTAAGTTCATACTGATGAATGTGGGTTTGTACTGGTAACTGTAAACTTCTACTGGCAATTTGTATTATAATTTTACTGGTATATGAAAGTTTGTACTGGTTAATGTTACTTGGTGCTAGTAAATATACGTATATTTAAATAATTTTCAAATACTATTATACTTTTATTTGTATTCGCAACATAGTTTATTTTCTTTTTTTTTTTTGCTGAACTTACCAGTTGATGGAGTGTGGTCTACATGGTCAGGTTGGACCACCTGTACTGCAACGTGCAACGGTGGGATAATGTTCCGTGCACGATCCTGTTCGTTTCCGTCAGACAAGCCGAAGGGTGCTAAGTGTCCCGGAAGTTCGGTGGATTCAAAAATCTGTGCCACAGATAAGTGCGCGGGTACGTTCATAACATGTACAGGCAGATTCAATCTTCAAGCGCAACTACGACCAATTCAACTTCCGTAAAATAATGTTTCTGACTAAAATAAAACAAAAATTCTATAAAGGAATACATGGCCATTTTGATAAATTGTCAATTTTCATTCTGGAATATTAACATCTTATTTTTTTTTTAAAAATCCACAAAATAATCTTAGTATTATCATATAGATTGTTTGTTGATTTTAATGGTCATTGTGTGATTGTATGGTCATTTTGTAGGAACAAAATAACAATGTTTTGAGATTGTTTGTTGTTGTTGTATTGTTTTTTACTTCTTTTACGTATTTTTATAATAGGGACAAAGCAAGATGTAATCTCGCGGTGGTGTTTATAATTCTTCATTTTTATTCTCTTCATATGCGTGTAAAGTAAAAGCATGACATAAATATTGTATTATTTTTAGTGGATGGTGTGTTTACGGACTGGTCACCTTGGACACAGTGTACGCACTCGTGCGACAGTGGACTCCAATCTCGTGTCCGTGTGTGCGTGTTTGTACCTGGGGCACCGCATGGGGCAGATTGCGCTGGAAATAAATCCCAGACACAGGACTGTGGCACACAACGTTGCCCGGGTAATCACTTAAACTGCGCTAAGTTTTAATCAGCATGTTTTTAATGCAATCATGTAAATTTCATATCTAATTATCTTTTTACATAGATAAACTGTCAGGATATCGACGAAAAATATATCATTTATAAGTGTAAGAATTTATATAATTATGTATGATATCACAACTTTAAAAGTAAAATTATCAAAATAAACATACATTTCTATAATCCATAAAAAACAAAACGAAAACTGTTTATGTTGATAACAAATGACTAGGTGGTTCACGAAGTCCCAATAATGACCCTGTAAAATACATTTCTTTTAAATATTTTTTTTAATTTATTCTTTTAAAAAATGTTTATTTTATTTTTCAATTTCATGTTTTTCTATTCATAAAATGATTCCAAAGACGGTTAAATTAAGGAAATGCACATCCCCCCACCTCACTCCAATTTTGTCCTTTTTTTTTCGCTTTTAAATAGTTTTTTTTAACTACTAAGGCATTTTTGCCACACATTTTAAAACCATGATATATTTACATAAAACTGTTTAAATTTTTAAATGTTAAATGTATTAAGCAAAAAATGTAATTTTGAAAAACTAAATATATGTTTATAAGTAATCAAAACAAAAAAAAACCATAATATTTTGCAAACATCTAGGGTTTAATTTTATAGCATGAAATATTTTTGACGTTCGTGAACCGCGTCCTTTACAATACTTTTTGCAATTGCAATTAGGACAAAAATCAAACATAACATTTAGTAATTCGCTGATATTTTGTGCTGCTAGTTGATGGAATATGGGGTGCGTGGGCGATCTGGGCGAGTTGCTCTAAAACGTGTGGTGGTGGTGTGACGTCACGACAAAGGACATGTGATTACGTAACTCCCGGAGCACCGCACGGAAAGCCCTGTCTTGGTGAAGGATACATGAGAAAGAATTGCAATAATGTCGTATGTACAGGTAGGTATATTTTCTTACGTACTCATTGTTATAATGATGTATGCACATATAGACACATGTTATTTGTTTCGTTGTAATAATGACATATGCATAGGAAGGCATATATTCTTTTGTTCTCGTTGTTATTATGATTTATGTACATATAGACACATGTTCGTGTATATCCATTGTATAAATGACATGACATATGCACATATAGACATATATTCTTTTGTTCTCGTTGTTATAATGATTTATGTACATAAAGACATATATTCTGTTGAAACCGTTGTTATTATGACATGTACAGAGGTAGACATATATTTTTTGTCTCGTTGTATTAATGACATACGCATTTGGAGACATAATTATATTCTATTGTTCTCATTGCAATAATGACATACGCATATGCAGACATAATTCTATTCTATTGTTCTCATTGTAATAATGACATACGCACATCCAGACATAATTGTATTCTGTTGTTCTCATTTTAATACTGACATACGCGTTTGCAGACACAATTGTATTCTGTTGTTCTCATTGTAATAATGACATACGCACATGCAGACACAATTATATTCTGTTGTTCCCATTGTAATAATGACATACGCACATGCAGACACAATTATATTCTGTTGTTCCCATTGTAATAATGACACACGCACATGCAGACATAATAATATTCTGTTGTTCTCATTGTAATAATGAAATACGCACATGCAGACATAATTATATTCTATTGTTCTCATTGTAATAATGACATACGCACATGCAGACATACATTGTATATTGTTTGTATTTGTTGCAATACATGACATAAAATAGATGTTTTATTGTTAGAGGAGATTGTTACATACAGGCAGCAGATTCAGTTGTTTTACTAGTATTTGCTACAAGTTTCGGAGTAGTAACTTGAGTGATGTAATATATGAAACACTCATTTTTAAAATGCGTGAATAATAATAATATTATATTGTTAGTATGATTAACATATGTTTTATGTGTTGATAATAACAATAAAGTGTTGATTATTAGTTAGCTAACATAAACATATGGGTTTTTAGAATAGTTTGCTTATTGTTTCAAACTGGGAAAGACATAATAATGACAGAGTCTGGTCTGTTTGGTGACCGATTCTTGGAATATGATTTATTCGAATTAAAACAGGGACAAGAACAATGCTATCTATATATTACTCGAGTACAGGGCCGTTAAACATCAAACACGTTTAATGCCTGGTTACCTAAAATAAACGCGTACTGCGTGCTAATATGAGGTTGAGTCAGTGTCTAGGAGAGTATGTTAGCTAACGTTATCAAACGTTTAACCAAACTGAACGCAGCCCAGGTAATTTGCATATAGTATGCCACATCTGTTGCTTTTGCTACATTGGTTTTGCAAGAAAGCCAGTTTATAAATGTTCAGTCATACAATGTTGTGCACTATAATCCGGTCGACTTTGATACTTTGCTTCAATATTAAACTCTTATACAGATATAATTTCAAGAGCAAATTAGATCAACCTTATCCGGTTCTGAAGAAATGTAAATGACAGTTTATCTTTATAAGTACTGTACGGTACGGTTTCTGAATAATTGTAGAAGAAAGTATGTCACTTTTCAGCCAATAAATGTGAAACTTGCTGATTTGTACGTCATTTGGTGTGTGTGTGTTTTAGGACCAATCAGCGCGCTTGAATGCACTTGAATGTTTTGAACATACATTTGACAGAAAAATTGGTACCAACAGAGTAAAACACAAATGGGGGGGGGGGGGGGGGGGGGGGGGGGGACCAACCAGGGTCCATGGCTCCTGCTGTGGACCAATCATATCCGGTTCTGAAGTAATGTAATGACATTTTATATTTACAAGAACTGTACGGTGCGGTTTCAAAATTTTGGGTAAGGTAAAGACAATGTGTGTTTGCCGAGTTCTTGATGGTAGGTATAAGAACCAAAGTTATGATATGATTTCAGCTGTTTGGTTATAAACAGTTATGTTTATGCACCTTTGTGTATCTATCTGGTGGAATTTGGGACGTGGAAATCATGCAAAACAGGTTTCTTGCAGCTGGATGATTACCACTTGTGTATCCACTAGCCAAACAGACTGACGCAATACCGCATTTTTTATAGAAATGAAAAAGTTATTGCACTTTAAAAGGAGTAAAAGTTCTTCCTTTTATTTGTTAAGTATATAAATTATGAATCAACACAAATTGTATCACATTTTTTAGCTGTACAGCTGTACTAAATTTCCCTGCAAAGACCCCTTCATATGATTATTTACATGTACTTAAACGTTTTTATACTGTTTGATTCACAGTTGACGCCAAATGGAGCCTGTGGACTAGATTTAGCCAATGTAGTAAAACGTGCGGCGGCGGTCAAAGGATACGTACTCGCACATGCGTGGTTGATCCGGTCGCCCCTATGGGAAGGAACTGCACCGGAATCTCAGAGCTGTCTGAAGACTGCAACACCGTAGCATGCCCTGGTATGCTACTTGAATATATTCAATTCGACTTGAGTCGATTCAGTTTTGTTTCAGTCATCAGGGAAGTAAACACGAATTCGCTATTGGTGCACCTAAATATTTTATAAATATTTAAGATTATTATAAAACAAGAAACAACGGGACATTATTGGTGCGGCATACTAAAATGTTGAAAAGTGAAATTATTGGTGTGGCATGCCCCATTAAAATTAATTATTGGTGTCCGCGCCCTTGGTAATTAAGATCTATAATTCAATTTTCATTATAGTCATATTAAAAGAGTAAAGTGACAATCTTTATTGCAAAATGGTTTCATCAGAAATACAATACAAATATTAATTAAATACAAATACAAATACTAATTGAAGTGCACCAAATACTACATGTAAGTAAGCAAGTTACATGTATAGGGAGTACATGTATATTATTTTTTCTACAGTCCAGCAGGATTGCGTTTCACAAAAAAATCTTACGACAAATATAGTCGTAAACGTAAAACAACAATTATTCATAATATCTTTATTTTCATCCAAATGAAGCCAAGTTGGCTAAAAAAGAATGCAGAAAGCTGCATATTTTCTGAAAATACAATCATTTTAAATGTCGATCAAAATTTGAACACACAACGGAGAAATTGTCAAATTGACAAGTTATTTTGTGAAACGCAGCCCTGACCTGTTACTTTTATACCCTGTTACACTAAGCTAAATTCATTTGGTTGATTCTATAATCTTGTGTCCGTGATTTGCATTGTAGCCAGGTGCACTCGCCGTAGTCTGATCTGTAGATTCATATCTGGTTGTTTACATTTTATTATCCCGATATATCTATCATACCTTGTGCACGTGCATCTAAAAAGTCCCCAAAAAAATCGGATTTACCGTTGATGTTTTACTTGGTGTATTTTATAAACCATTGACCTGGATTTGAATCTTAGAAATTAGGCCTTTATCTAAGAAGGTTAATACGAAGAGTATGATGATGAAAAAAAACAGTGGTAGAAATGATGCGTGTAGATTATCGTTTCAAAACTCAGTTAAGATTGTTCTCTACCTGAACAGTGTCTAAAAATCGCTTTATTTAATCAGTTGATGGAACGTTGACCGCGTGGGCTGATTGGTCCATATGCTCGGCAAGCTGTGATGGCGGTACCCACTATCGGACAAGGCAGTGTTTCTTCCCCCTTCTTTTACCTCATGGAAACGATTGTGTCGGGAACCTTAGAGAAGATACGTCCTGCAATGATTTGCCGTGTCCGAGTAAGTGAAAATTTTGTTCTTAAAGCGACATAACCAATAACTAAAGATGTTTATTTTATAAAGAAATAAACAACTTGTTTATGAATAACAAATATTACCGCGTATTTCCTTCGCCTTCCTTGGAGTTATAACAACCGATACCTCTCTTACTTGTGACTAAATCATGTTTTAAACATATATTTATTAATCAGTGATTTTAATATGCAAATAAGCTGCTTCACTAACGGAAATGATTGTTAAATCTGAGATTCTATCGTATGTGCTCGGCCAATTCCATCACCAAAGTTGCTAGATATGTACAAAAATATCATTGCTTATAAACACTGACTTGGTTTTTTTATTTTGTTGAAACCGATTCTTTTGGATATGAGAAGTTGTTTATGGAGTACTGATTGAAAAGAAAACACTAGTGATGCTGGGAAACTGAACAAAATAAAATATTGCCACAGGATTCAGACT
Organism: Panopea generosa; assembly: GCA_029582155.1. Lineage (NCBI taxonomy): Eukaryota > Metazoa > Mollusca > Bivalvia > Adapedonta > Hiatellidae > Panopea > Panopea generosa. Next base: position 19,129,290 of record CM055903.1, read on the forward strand.
CGTATTACCCGAGAGACAATCCGCTTACATAACCACTGCGTTATGTAGGAATAAAACATTATCGGTAGTATAAATATAAGTCAAAACTAATCCGCTCACGATGTTTAATCGATGATGCCCGTAAATTTCCGAACATTTTCGGACATAACCGACATCAGACATGTTTAATTCAAATATCGACTATAATAGCGAGTTGAAATACACGTTCTTTGACGATAAACAAAAGTATTTTGCACCAGATATGATCCAGGTAGCCACAATGCATGCTAAATATTACAATTATACCAGTTATTTGTTGAATTTGTTTAACAGAATTTTGAATATTTCAGCGACCACTCAAGCAACAACAACTACAACGGAGGCAACTGGTAAGAAACTATGTATACTTTATAGTCCATCAAAGCTAATATCAATCTAATACATTATCAATTCAATTTGTATAATATTTTTGTTTTTCATTTTTTTCCTCTTTTTCACCCGTAGAGACTCTGTTAGCGTGAAATGTCTTATTTTCTTTTTAGTAGAGAAAGTGGGGTCGATTCTCACGTTGACAGAAAGTGTTGCCGCCTAACTCCATTTTAATACATACTGAACGAAAACTATTCCACTACCTGACATTTTATGCACCTAGTATTTTATGTTCCTAGTATTTTATGTGTTTTTCAAAAACTATCACAGCCATTTCCTTGAAAATTGTACTTAGATAAGATGTAATTATCTGTTTATGTTGTAAACAAATTAAGATAACGCTATTCAATATTTTAACGAAAAATATCTAAAATACAAAAGTGGCAGGTTAGCTGTACCGTTCAGTAAAATTACAATATTTTGCGTCATTTTATACCATCGAGATCTAGTATACGGTCAGTTTACCTAACCACTCTTTCCTGGGATCCTACTGGAAGGTTAAACAGTACTGAAGTACACCCATCTCGGTAAGTAATTGACATTCTCCCACTGAAATTAGAGTTGAATGACAATGAGACGCAATGTCGCACATCAACCATCACGGACACTATGGCCCGGCGGGGATTCGGACTCATGACGTCTGGGTTGACAGTCAGACTCGCTACAGACTGAGCTTATTGGCCAGGCCAGCTTTCGTATTGAAATAAGATATGTTCGATTCTGTTGAAATTATCTGAATAGAGAAATACTATACACATGTTGTTATTGCTTCTAGCTGACGGTCACTGGACTGGGTGGGAGTCTTGGAGTACGTGCACAGCAACATGTGGAACCGGTAACCAGCTACGTGAACGAATATGTACATATCCAGACCACACCCTTCATGGGATTTACTGTCCCGGGCCGAAAAACCAAACACGTGACTGCAACACAGATTATTGCCCGGGCAAGTCACTTTCTGTATATAAAAAGTAATCTTTGAAGAAGATATTGGTGTTTGTTTTATAATTAGATAAACTTATGGTATTTAAGACATACCTATTAGTGATGTCATTGACATGCGTAGTATTTTCATTATTAATAAAAGAAATTAAGCATAAATATTCTATCTATTTCTATTATTTTGCAATTCATGAGAAATTTGTGTTAAATCGTTTTAATTTGCATATTGCATTGTATATGAAATTGAATTGTTTATTTCGTACGTGTAAATTCCATGTCTATTGCTCAAAGTTCATGTTTGTTTGCCGATCACAGTGGCTCAAATATATTTGCTTTAACATTAATGTAGAAATATGTTGTTTTAACATTAATGTAGAAATATATTTGTTTTAACATTAATGTAGAAATATATTTGTTTAACATTGATGTAGAAATATATATGTTTTAACATTAATGTAGAAATATATTGTTTTAACATTAATGTAGAAATATATATGTTTTAACATTAATGTAGAAATATATTTGTTTTAACATTAATGTAGAAATATATATGTTTTAACATTAATGTAGAAATATTTAATGTAGAAATATATTTGTTTTAACATAAATGTAGAAATATATTTGTTTTAACATTAATGTAGACATATATATGTTTTAACATTAATGTAGAAATATATATGTTTTAACATTAATGTAGACATATATTTGTTTTAACATTAATGTAGAAATATATTGTTTTAATATTAATGTAGAAATATATTTGTTTTAACATTAATGTAGACATATATTTGTTTTAATATTAATATAGAAATATATTGGTTTTAACATTAATGTAGAAATTATTTGTTTTAACATTAATGTAAAAATATATATGTTTTAACATTAATGTAGACATATATTTGCTTTAACATTAATGTAGAAATATATTTGTTTTAACATTAATGTAGACATATATTTGTTTTAACATTAATGTAGAAATATATTTGTTTTAACATTAATGATAAAATATATTGATTTTAACATTAATGTAGACATATATTTGTTTTAACATTAATATAGAAATATGTTTGTTTTAACATTTATGTAGAAATATATTTGTTGAAACATTTAATGTAGAAATATATCTGTTTTAACATTAATGTAGAAATATCTAATGTAGAAATATATTTGTTTTAACATTAGTGTAGAAATATATTTGTTTTAACATTAATGTAGAAATATATTTGTTGAAACATTTAATGTAGAAATATATCTGTTTTAACATTAATGTAGAAATATCTAATGTAGAAATATATTTGTTTTAACATTAGTGTAGAAATATATTTGTTTTAACATTAATGTAGAAATATATATGTTTTAACATTAATGTAGACATATATTTGTTTTAACATTAATGTAGACATATATTGTTTTAACATTAATGTAGAAATATATTTGTTTTAACATTAATGTAGAAATGTATTTGTTTTAACATTAATGTAGAAACATTTAATGTAGAAATATATTTGTTTTAACATTAACGTAGAAACATATTTGTTTTAACATTAATGTAGACATATATTTGTTTTAACATTAATGTAGACATATATTGTTTTGACATTAATGTAGAAATATATTTGTTTTAACATTAATATAGAAATATGTTGATTTTAACATTAATGTAAAAATATATTTGTTTTAACATTAATGTAGACATATATTTGTTTTAACATTATTGTAGAAATATATTGGTTTTAACATTAATGTAGAAATATAATTGTTTTAACATAAATGTAGAAATATATTTGCTTTAACATTAATGTAGACATATATTTGTTTTAACAATAATGTAGAAATATATATGTTTTAACATTAATGTAGAAATATTTAATGTAGAAATATATTTGTTTTAACATAAATGTAGAAATATATTTGTTTTAAAATTAATGTAGAAGTATATATGTTTTAACATTAATGTAGACATATATTTGTTTGAACATTAATGTAGACATATATTGTTTTAACATTAATGTAGAAATATATTTGTTTTAACATTAATGTAGAAATATATTCATTTTAACATTAATGTAGAAATATATTTGTTTTAACAATAATGTAGACATATATTTGTTTTAACATTAATGTAGAAATATATTGGTTTTAACATTAATGTAGAAATATATTTGTTTTAACATTAATGTAGACATATATTTGTTTTAACATTAATGTAGAAATATGTTTGTTTTAACATTAATGTAGAAATATGTTTGTTTTAACATTAATGTAGACATATATTTGTTTTAACATTAATGTAGACATATATTTGTTTTAACATTAATGTAGAAATATATTGTTTTAACATTAATGTAGAAATATATTTGTTTTAACATTAATGTAGAAATATATTGATTTTAACATTAATGTAGACATATATTTGTTTTAACATTAATGTAGACATATAGTTGTTTTAACATTAATGTAGAAATATGTTTGTTTTAACATTAATGTAGAAATATTTTTGTTTTAACATAAATGTAGAAATTTATTTGTTTTAACATTAATGTAGAAATTTATTTCTTTTAACATTAATGTAGAAACATTTAATGTAGAAATATATTTGTTTTAACATTAATGTAGAAATATATTTGTTTTAACATTAATGTAGACATATGTTTGTTTTAACATTAATGTAGACATATATTTGTTTTAACATTAATGTAGAAATGTATTTGTTTTAACATTAATGTAGAAACATTTAATGTAGAAATATATTTGTTTTAACATTAATGTAGAAATATATTTGTTTTAACATTAATGTAGACATATATTTGTTTTAACATTAATGTAGACATATATTGTTTTGACATTAATGTAGAAATATATTTGTTTTAACATTAATATAGAAATATGTTGATTTTAACATTAATGTAAAAATATATTTGTTTTAATATTAATGTAGACATATATTTGTTTTAACATTATTGTAGAAATATATTGGTTTTAACATTAATGTAGAAATATAATTGTTTTAACATAAATGTAGAAATATATTTGCTTTAACATTAATGTAGACATATATTTGTTTTAACAATAATGTAGAAATATATATGTTTTAACATTAATGTAGAAATATTTAATGTAGAAATATATTTGTTTTAACATAAATGTAGAAATTTATTTGTTTTAACATTAATATAGAAGTATATATGTTTTAACATTAATGTAGACATATATTTGTTTGAACATTAATGTAGACATATATTGTTTTAACATTAATGTAGAAATATATTTGTTTTAACATTAATGTAGAAATATATTGATTTTAACATTAATGTAGAAATATATTTGTTTTAACAATAATGTAGACATATATTTGTTTTAACATTAATGTAGAAATATATTGGTTTTAACATTAATGTAGAAATATATATGTTTTAACATTAATGTAGAAATATTTAATGTAGAAATATATTTGTTTTAACATAAATGTAGAAATTTATTTGTTTTAACATTAATGTAGAAGTATATATGTTTTAACATTAATGTAGACATATATTTGTTTGAACATTAATGTAGACATATATTGTTTTAACATTAATGTAGAAATATATTTGTTTTAACATTAATGTAGAAATATATTGATTTTAACATTAATGTAGAAATATATTTGTTTTAACAATAATGTAGACATATATTTGTTTTAACATTAATGTAGAAATATATTGGTTTTAACATTAATGTAGAAATATATTTGTTTTAACATTAATGTAGACATATATTTGTTTTAACATTAATGTAGAAATATGTTTGTTTTAACATTAATGTAGAAATATGTTTGTTTTAACATTAATGTAGACATATATTTGTTTTAACATTAATGTAGACATATATTTGTTTTAACATTAATGTAGAAATATATTGTTTAAACATTAATGTAGAAATATATTTGTTTTAACATTAATGTAGAAATTTATTGATTTTAACATTAATGTAGACATATATTTGTTTTAACATTAATGTAGACATATATTTGTTTTAACATTACTGTAGAAATATGTTTGTTTTAACATTAATGTAGAAATATATTTGTTTTAACATAAATGTAGAAATTTATTTGTTTTAACATTAATGTAGAAATTTATTTGTTTTAACATTAATGTAGAAATTTATTTGTTTTAACATTAATGTAGAAACATTTAATGTAGAAATATATTTGTTTTAACATTAATGTAGAAATATATTTGTTTTAACATTAATGTAGACATATGTTTGTTTTAACATTAATGTAGACATATATTTGTTTTAACATTAATGTAGAAATATATTGTTTTAACATTAACGTAGAAATATATTTGTTTTAACATTAATGTAGACATATATTGTTTTAATATTAATGTAGAAATATATTTGTTTTATCATTAATGTAGACATATATTTGTTTTAGCATTAATGTAGACATATATTTGTTTTAACATTAATGTAGAAATATATTTGTTTTAACATTAATGTAGACATTTATTTGTTTTAACATTAATGTAGAAATATATTGTTTTAACATTAATGTAGACATATATTTGTTTTAACATTAATGTAGAAATATATTGATTTTAACATTAATGTAGAAATATATTTGTTTTAACATTAATGTAGACATATTTTTGTTTTGACATTAATGTAGAAATATGTTTGTTTTAACATTAATGTAGAAATATGTTTGTTTAACATTAATGTAGAAATATATTTGTTTTAACATTAATGTAGAAATATATTTGTTTTAACATTAATGTAGAAATATATTGATTTTAACATTAATGTAGACATATATTTGTTTTAACATTAATGTAGACATATATTTGTTTTAACATTAATGTAAAAATATGTTTGTTTTAACATTAATGTAGAAATATATTTGTTTTAACATAAATGTAGAAATTTATTTGTTTTAACATTAATGTAGAAATTTATTTGTTTTAACATTAATGTAGAAACATTTAATGTAGAAATATATTTGTTTTAACATTAATGTAGAAATATATTTGTTTTAACATTAATGTAGACATATGTTTGTTTTAACATTAATGTAGACATATATTTGTTTTAACATTAATGTAGAAATATATATGTTTTAACATTAATGTAGAAATATATTTGTTTTAACATTAATGTAGAAATATATTTGTTTTAACATTAATGTAGACATTTATTTGTTTTAACATTAATGTAGAAATATATTGTTTTAACATTAATGTAGACATATATTTGTTTTAACATTAATGTAGAAATATATTGATTTTAACATTAATGTAGAAATATTTAATGTAGAAATATATTTGTTTTAACATTAATGTAGAAATATATTTGTTTTAACATTAATGTAGAAATATGTATGTTTTAACATTAATGTAGACATATATTTGTTTTAACATTAATGTAGACATATATTGTTTTGACATTAATGTAGAAATATATTTGTTTTAACATTAATGTAGAAATATATTTATTTTAACATTAATGTAGAAATATATTTGTTTTAACATTAATGTAGAAATATAATTGTTTTAACATAAATGTAGAAATATATTTGTTTTAACATTAATGTAGACATATATTTATTTTAACATTATTGTAGAAATATATATGTTTTAACATTAATGTAGAAATATTTAATGTAGAAATATATTTGTTTTAACATAAATGTAGAAATATATTTGTTTTAACATTAATGTAGACATATATATGTTTTAACATTAATGTAAAAATATATATGTTTTAACATTAATGTAGTCATATATTTGTTTTAACATTAATGTAGAAATATATTGTTTTAACATTAATGTAGAAATATATTTGTTTTAACATTAATGTAGAAATATATTGTTTTAATATTAATGTAGAAATATATTTGTTTTATCATTAATGTAGACATATATTTGTTTTAACATTAATGTAGAAATATATTTGTTTTAACATTAATGTAGAAATATATTTGTTTTAACATTAATGTAGACATTTATTTGTTTTAACATTAATGTAGAAATATATTGTTTTAACATTAATGTAGACATATATTTGTTTTAACATTAATGTAGAAATATATTGATTTTAACATTAATGTAGAAATATATTTGTTTTAACATTAATGTAGACATATTTTTGTTTTGACATTAATGTAGAAATATGTTTGTTTTAACATTAATGTAGAAATATGTTTGTTTTAACATTAATGTAGAAATATATTTGTTTTAACATTAATGTAGAAATATTTAATGTAGAAATATATTTGTTTTAACATTAATGTAGAAATATATTTGTTTTAACATTAATGTAGAAATATGTATGTTTTAACATTAATGTAGACATATATTTGTTTTAACATTAATGTAGACATATATTGTTTTGACATTAATGTAGAAATATATTTGTTTTAAAATTAATGTAGAAATATATTTATTTTAACATTAATGTAGAAATATATTTGTTTTAACATTAATGTAGACATATATTTGTTTTAACATTAATGTAGAAATATATTGGTTTTAACATTAATGTAGAAATATATTGTTTTAAACATATTTTATTGCATAATTCACACAGCAAACGGGTTGGGCCACAAGTTCTAGCAACATTAGTTACGGCCCTCCCGTTTCAATATAAAAGTAACATTAGATGTTATAGTTGTATGGTGTTTAGCGTCGCTTTCAACAATTTTTTAGTCATATCATGACGGTGTTTACTTGAGACAGTATTCTAAGCGCTGTCGCACTGGAGTATCATGCCGCAGACACATGCTATGATACCCTACCCAGTCACATTATACTGACACCGGGCCGACCAG